>JBBPCY010000150.1:17275511-17285558 GCA_037974405.1 Brachyalestes nurse
CAATGATCTGAAACAACAAAGTGCTCTCACATTTTTTTCACTTGACCAAGAATAACCACACATACTGTATTTTTTTCAAGGATATTGTATCAAAAGGGCAAGTCTTGAAGACTCATTCTGAAGTAGGTTAATCAAAGAACACATGGCTCTTGCCTGGCGGTATAGGAGAAAATGGGCTAGCACCTGATTTAGATAAAGCATGATGACCCACAGGCACTCCTATATAATGAATTGTGTGACGACTATGTCCTCCAAAACGTGCTACTTACTGCAGTTCATTTTTCATCTCAGTCCTCCATATGAATAAACAGGGTCTATTTAATTTGTCTTTCCTTCATCAGCTAGCAAGGCATATGGCCCCATGTTTTATGTGCATGCATACAACTTCACATCCGCACACACATACATATTCAAGCGCACACACATACAGTGCAAGCGCTGAAGCTCAGTTTCACTTGTAAGTGTGCACACTCACAAGAACCCAACACATATCCTTATACTTGTTTCTCATTTGAATCACTTCCTTTATTGGAATTTAACAAATCATATTGCAACATAATCCAAATGAAACAGCAGTATTTTTTAATAAGTGGTAGTAATGGAAGAAATCCCTCCACTCACCATTTTTGTTAATACATTTAGTATGGCTTAACCATTTTATACAAGTGAAATACTACATGCCTTTCCTCAGAAATTACCGTATTGGCCCGAATATAAACAATCTGAATATAAGACGACCCCCCGTTTTCCAGGTTAATTTTTGGGAAAAAGGCGCAAGCTTCCCCTATTTTATCTAGTCCGCGAATATAAGACCCCCCTTTTTTAAGAAGTATTTTTAGAACAAAAACTGGGTCTTATATTCGGGCCAATACGGTAATCAGTTACAAAAAATCTGTTGTTCTATTTAGATATTTTTATTTATGGCTTAACTTGAGAAATGACTTGAATTATGTACATTAGTTGCACTGGTGAGAAGCATGACTGAGAAACATAACATACTTTAGTGGCATGAAAAATATACAAAAATATATACTGACCAGTGGCCAGGGCAGTGCATAAGGTGACACACAACTTTTGCTCAGTTTTCAAGTGTTAAACTCTGGGCTGTGGTCTTCTCAGTGAAACCATTTGGGAACTTCACTTGTCAGCCTCTCTTCCCTCTCAGGCTGTAGTGTCTGAGCGTTGTTGATCAAACAGAAATTAACTGCACCTGAATGACATGGCAAAGACCCTCAGTGGGCCAAGAATCTGCACACAAACTCCCTTTTAATAGACTTGCACCTCATTTGGCCTCTAAAGCCCATTGAAAGGTCCCAGAGGATGAGTGGAGGCTGCAGGCTGGAGCTCCTCCACTGCCACCACAGCGGCGAGAAGAGAAAGTCTGATTAGAGCACGCCTTCTAGCCTGAGGAGCTGCAAGGGACAATGCACAGCTTTCCCTTTCAAAACAACAGGCCATCCTGTCTGACCTCTGTCATTGCCAATGTGTATCACTGTGAGGATGACAAAAAACCACACACACACACACACACACGCACACAAACACACACACACAAACATATACACTCACACACAAAACAAAGGCTCTTGTTGACAGATCTCATATTGTCTTGAGCCTCTGTGTACTGTATGTTTTACTTTGCATTCACTCCTCATAATACACAGTTTGATCCCCTTTTTAGCTGTCAGCAGAAGGTTTATGCACACACACACACATGAACATCATGCTTATGTTATGAAATGGAAATATTACCCTAAAAATGATTTTATCTGTTATTCCTCTCATTGTGTATACTGTGAAATACCTACCAGCATGTTCTTAGTTTAAATGTTTTGGGCTTTACAGAATGGAGTATCAAGGGATTTGGGCTAGTAACAGGAGACTGTGACTAGTTGTTGCAGAAAATGTCCCAGAAATAGATGTTTAGGTGTCAAGTAGTGTCTGTAAATGCCTCATCCATCTGTAATCCAACAAGTAATTATTTTCTTTTAATAGAAGAATACTAGTGCTAGCTAGTGCTAGTGTATGATCATCAGACTTTATGAAGAGTTATCTAAAACCTGTAGTATTTTTCGGAAACACCGGAGACAGTCAGGATCAGAAATGGCTGAATTCTCCTCCAAAACAGCAAGTGGTAATACGCCAAAGGACTATTCTGATAGTGCACTTGTGTTGTTTCTGACATTACAGCTGAGCTGCACACAAATGTTATGGTACTTGTACTCAATAGCCTCTCATCTTCAATGTTAAATTTGATCTGATTTTGTGTTATTTAAAAAGGTAACTGATTTATTGTTCCAGAACTGCAAATGCCAGTTTGGGCATGCACTGTACTAAAGTATGAAAATAATGTAGTGGAAATGAGATGGTGTGTTTCATGTGTTCATTCAGCCCACCCACTGCGAGCTTTAGATTTACAGTGTAAAAAATGGGCAACTCTGGCAATTTGACTGTAAAGAAATTGGAATCGACCATAAAAATTTATGATCGGTGCACATCTACTACTAAGAATATGGGAAAGAAATTGATGTTGCTGTCTGAACAAATGATCTAATATCTCCAAAATGGCCATTTTTAAGGGGAAGAAAAGAATCTTAATTTTAATAGTAGGAGAGCTGCTATTTTTAGATGATAATAATAATAATAAAAAAAGATCAGAAAAAGGGTTATATCTGACTGTGACATTATACTTGTGGACTTGCATGTACTACTTCTTGAATGACTACTATTTGAAGTTTCTTGCAGAAAAATGCTTACATTACACATGTGAAAGAATCAGCAGAAGGCTGAATTGATAACAGTAGTGTCCCCACTGATGTGTGGCACTACAGCAAGCTTCTATGAGGCAAGCCTGGGTGAAGTGGTCATTAGAAACAAACACTGTCATTTGGAATGGATCGTTACTCATCTGAGTATTGCTCGCTCATGTTAATATGGAGATGACCTTCTCAGGAGGGGGCTGGCTTTTACTAAGCTCCAAATTGTGATGCATACCAATTGCTATTTATGATATGCCACAAAATGCTTATGCATCATAGTGTCATATTCAAATTGGCGCCCATAACCTTGCAATCCCTAAAAAGTCATATGTTATGAATTTGGTTTGGTGGCATTGTTTACGCTGCATTAATCATTCAAACACGCATTTGGAAAACAAATGGCTTGTGTGCTTTTTGGAAATGATTCAAAAAGGTTGTCTTCCTCGAGCAACACACAACGCATGGCACGAAATCAGAACGCATAGGCTTGGAAAGGCTTCACTGTTGAAATTTCTCTCGTGAGCATCAGTAGTGTTCAGTGCAGTAGCTTTTTATAGGCCTATCTCTTATATTATTCTTGCATATTTGGTCTTGGCTGTAGGAGAAGGTCAGTCTCTCATCTGTAACTGTAAAATTAATTTGATCAAAAGTTTGCTCAAAATAATACAGCACTAAACATGCCCTCCCTGCCCTCATTGTCTTATTGCTTAGTGCCCTGGCCATTCCAAATGGCATAAATTTGTTGTTTCTGCTATGTGGGTAGTCTTTCGAATTGAAATTATTATTGCTGACATTATGCATGCTGTCAATTATGGGTGAGCTTGACCTTAGTTACCTAGTTACCCATATTGAATGCAGGTCAGTAATTGAATACAGCGGCAGGCAAGCACCCATTTCTTAGTGCGCTCAGCAGCTGAAAGAGCTATATTGTCATTGCTGACTGTTGAATAGGTTACAGCACATCTGAATGAAGGTTATTCTTGGCTGTGACAAATAAAAGGGATGTTGGTGATTTTCATGAATCATAATGAATATGTGATGTGAACATTATTGAGAGCTTAACCAAGCACAGCCTTGGCTTCCCTCTTCTCTCATTTTGAAAGGTGACGTCGGAGGTGCTGATAAGGCAGTTAATGTACATGAAGAGCCCTTGCATAGCTCATTTATTCATTGCCTGTTTCAAAGGCATCCTTTGTCTACTCAGGGGGCCCATTGTCTCCATATTAAGTGGAGTTCTGTGGAGATTTGAACAGCATCTTGACTCCCCTAAGTTGAAGTGTGGCCGAGGTTAAGTGGTCTCCGTGCTCACAGCACCCATCTCCACTCCGGCGTGACAGCTGGGGACTAGGCCGTTGCTATGGTTATCGCTCCCTCTGTTGCGTCGCCGTGCCCCAGACTGCTCATTTGAGACAGAAGCAGTCCATCCAGACATGAAACAACAATCTGCAGATCAGTAAACTTCCAGACAGTCTGCTGTCTTTCTCACAACCCTATTTATGACTCCCTTACTCTCTCTTTCATTCTCTTGTACCCTCTTTCTCTTTCTCTCTTACTCTTTCTCTCTCTTTCCCCTGTCTTTCTGTCTCTCTCTCTCTCGTTTGGCTCTTGGCTGCACTGTGCTTGCTTTGTTTTCATGCATTTGCAACTTTTAATTGCACACAAATTAAATGAGTCACATAAAAATGGAAAGTCATTTTTGGAACACTAAAAGTAAATTCCAATCATATGAGATAAGCTCCGTTCAGTTTGTATTGCTCTCTCTTACAGAGCACAGTAATGCAGATGGAAGCTTTCCAATTGATAGTGAGGCCACTGATCAGGAAAATTATTTCAAAAACTCTGCCAATAACACGGCCCACAGCATTGGTCTTTATAATAGCTAAAGGACGGGGAGTATGCTTATTGATGTTCTGCACACAGGGTTTATTAAGCTGTTTTTAAATGTAGACACACCTATCTTTATGCGATCTCAGCTTAAGTCCAATCCAAACACTACAATGATATTAAACCTGACCATTTGTTTTCAACCGGACACTTCCTGCCTTTATGTTTTCACTTCATTCGTTCACTCTTTTAGTCTTCTTTCATGGTGTAGTCTCACTAAGGTATATGCTTCATGAGGTGACAGGTCAATAGACAGATGAGAAGCGTTTGCTTTCCACAAAAAGTAAGAAAGAAAAAGATGATAAATCTAAACCTAATTCAAAGTTACAAAATGTTATTGTATTGTTTACTGGTATTATTCCTGATAGACTAAATCAGAAGTGAGGGCCTATTCTCAAGTGGAACTTTAATAAAACATAAATTTCAGAGCATACTAATATATATAGTGTATATATAGCATTGCAGTGTGGAGTAAACAGCACACTTGAGTTCTGTTGTAGAGATCATAAGGCATTTTGGGTAGACAGAGACATGGGATGGGATGGGACACGGCAGGTCTGAAGGCACAAAAAAGAAGAAGAAATGTCCAGGAAAATGTTATATGAAGAACATGAGACTATGAGAACATGATATCTACAGAATTAGTTCACGTCGCTTATATGTTTACAAAGTACTTTGAGAAAGATGTCCTGTTATCTTTGAATCTCAAGTCACAGAGCAACAAAAGCACAAGCAAACAAAAACATTGCCACCATCAAGAAGCTTGTCTCTCACAAGGCAAACATTAGCAGACCTGAGTGGTGCTGTTTCTCTAATTGCTGTTGTTCTACTGAGAGTCATAAAGTGTTACTTCAAAGACCTGCTTTAGTGCTGTGCTGATGAGAAGCTCTATTTATTTCACAAGGCTTTCGGCATTTCCATCCTCAGCTTTGACCACATTAGGTGGGTACCTACATTTTCAATCAGTTTCAGCCTCTTAAAGTATGTTTGTAACTGGCTTTCTTGCCTCGGGTCATGCCCCCTGCACCCACTGGTATACCCACCCTGCTGAAGCTCAGTGTTGGCCAAGCCTTTCAGCACCTGTTTGTTGCTGGACTGCAGTATTAGGGCCATGGAGCATCTGGAAGTCCCCATAGCATTAGCCTGCCTTTAACTCTACGTTGTGCTGCTGGCCGGCCTGCATGAAGGGTAAACGGGGGCAGTGCGGCGGCAGGCCCCAATGGAGCCTCCGACCAGCAGGCTCGCATTAGAGGACATTTGTTCCACAATATTGCTGCCTCCTGCTTTCCCTAGGCTGGGCACAGCACAGAAGGTAGAGGCAGATATTTGGGCTGCGGCCAAAGCGTCTCCGTAGCCACCTTGCTAGCACTGCAGGTGCTGAGCTAGACTCCCCACTGCTCTTGCTCAGGGTCCAGAACTCATACCGCCTGACGGAACAAATGCCGGCCGCGCGCAAAATAAACTTATCTCAGTTGCATGACAAAACATGCCCTCGGGTTAAAGCGCTGCACTAGTTTTGCAAAAAAAAGTCGGGTCACTAGCTCATCTTCAGCTTGGGGAAAGCTAGGGGGCAGGGTTAGCTCCTGTTTTGGACGGATGGCATATACCTCTCTCAAATCTGGCTAAACTTGGTGTTTATATGTGACAAAACTGGTACTGGTTCATATCTATAAAGGTTTTAAGGGACTCATATCCCCTTTTTGTATTTAATTTTCCCCCTTGTACTTTACATTTGTGTGTGTTTATGTACCAAAACCTAGCTACTTTCCAACCTCTCTTTATCTGCCACATTTTTGTTACTGATGACTTTAAGACTGATCTAGGTAAATGAGCTATGATTGGCTGTATTGTGCCACTGAAACACTCTGTATACCTTCATTGTGAATGGGCAGTGCTACAGTGCTGCACTCTGAATGAGTGTATATATGTAAATACACTGGGTTTTGTGACATTAGAAAAATAATTAATTCAAAATTTACTGTTTGTACAGCCTGAATATATGGAGCCTATGGAAGATTTTTAAAACTAGTAAAAAAGTAGCAAAACATTTTAGACAGCTTAAAACGCTATAATATGGATCCTTTAGGCATAACATTTTTTGTAAAATACTCAAATGTCTGGATTTTTTTCAGTCACAAACATGGTAAAAGCAAAGACAGAGGAGAAATGAATTAGAATACACCATTTCAGCTATACCCAGGTGTTTAAGTCCCCTTGTGTGATTATAGGCTGTGGTGCTTTTCAGTGATTAAATGGGTTTTAATGTGAGTCCAATGGCTTTAGCTGAAATAGAGTGGTGTTGACATGTGTTGAGCAATCTCTGTGGAATGGTTCACTCCTCCCACTCCCCGAAACCCCAATGGGGCTTCAACACACCCTGATGTAAGGGTGCCACCCGGCATGATTGATCACCTCAACAGATTACCCCCAATCCTGGCCACGGTCGCGTGTGGCCGTCGCCGTGCTGGGGTGTAATGATTTGCGATGATCTGGGGTGAGGAGTTAGATGATGGATGAAGCTTTCCTAAGGGGTCAGGCGGTCAAAGGGAAAGGATTGTTGACCATACGGGATATTTAAACAGGCAGCAGAGAGCCACTAGCATTGTGCCGTATGTCTTTATCATAATTAAGTAGGGCTACTTAACCCTGGACCAAGATGGCTTCTTGGGCCCATTGGGAGGTACAAGCAGACCTCCTTTGGGAAGTTCTCCCACAATGGCTGACCATATTGCCAAATGATATGCTAATGCCAGTGACCTTTGCTGCAGCAGGGCTACTCCCACATCTGAGAAGCTGCCCTGATGAACTGGGCTCACTTAATGAAGTTGGGAATGGGACAATTCTATCATAAACTACATTATACAGTACTCAAAATGTATTTTGTACACTATATGAGCAATGTTTTTGCAAAAGCTCTAAAAAATAGTGTTTAACATGAATATATTAACATTAATATTGTAACATGATAATAGCATAATACAAACACAATATGAATACCTCCAGGTCTTGATCGGCTTTTTTGGCTTTAATATACAGATGTTTAATTGATTTAGGCTCTTTATGCTTTGTGGAGGTTATTTAAACCATTTAAAGGTTCTTCACACTCATGTGTCTCATTTATAAAAATGAAAACATCAGTTGAAAGGTTCTTTGGTTAATCATAACTGCTCCTTTTGTGGCTTCAAATGAAATGACTCTCTTCTGGTACACTCATTTTGATGACACTTCTATTCCTTTGCCATACACTTCACACTATTCATGGTGAAACTCTCTATTGCGTGTTTTTTCTACTTCATACATCATTCATTTAGTATCAATTCTAGTTTTTGGTTGGGAAAAATATATGTATAGCTGAAGAAATTGATACAGTCCAACTGCGTTTAATGCCGGCAATGCCTAAATCGGACCTTGGATTTGGAAGGGTCGTCACTGGCACACATGAGTGCATGCATCACAGAGCAGGAGTGCTCAGCCAACTCCCCCAAAAAGCCTGTCCCCCGTACGGGGAATTACACGACCTCTCTCAGCTCACCGTAACCCCCTCATTATACACACACCAATGAGCTCGGATCATATTTTCTTGGGCAGTGGGAAAAAAATGGAAATGGGAGGCAGGGTGGTGCCATGCATTTGAACAATGCTTTGCTGTTTTTTTGTGGCTCCAAGGAGAAGTTTAGGACTGGTGTTACAGAGTAGAAATCCCCATTTGTGTGCAACTTAAAGCACCTAATGGAATTAGGAAATGCACCTAGGAAATGCTTTTTTATTTGCTTGGGGCTGGTTTAAACATTTGTTTTGTAGAGGGAGGGTGAGTATCTATAGTTTGAAGGTCTTTCTGAATATAAGAGTGCTATTTTCAGTCTGGCACTTTGACTGAATGTGTTCTGCAATTAACTGGATTTATCTCCTCTACTCTGAAATTGTATTTGATTTGTTGTAAAGTCTAGAATTTGATATTTAGCTATACTTAAATGTTAGGATCTAATGCATGCAGTAAACTGTCATGGAGTGTGGGGAACTGGACTAGTGTGGACATTGTGTGTGTGAACCTCTGTGTGCCGCCTCTATCCATGGCCTCTCTCTTTTGGTCCCTCCATTCATTTTCAAATTAACCTCCTAATAGACCTCATCTGTCCATAGAGAGCCTATTAACTAAAGATCTGTTTTCATCTGCTGGACAACCTAGCAGAGGGGAGACCCCTGCCACACAGACCTGCACTTCTATGCTGTGAGCAGCACCAGGAAACAAAAATCGAATCAAAAAAGAGGCAACAAAAGGATTTCATTATATATAGTTAATTATCTCCTAGGCCTGGGCCGACCCTTTCCTGGCTAAAGAATTAGAGGACCTTAATTGCTTTATCACCCAGCCCTGTGATTTTCAGCAATCAGGCTGACTCCATTTAATTTAACTGCCAGGAGAGGAAAGGTAGTGCACTGCTCTCTGGCTGCTCTGGAGCACTGGAGCAGGCGCGGTTTAGAAGGGTGAGCCCCAAACTGGCAAATTTAGTGTCTGTAAATTAATGAAAATCAACAGCAATGGCGGGCGATTGCCCCTGAGGTGTGCTGGTGAAGGAAGCTGTGTTGAAGAATGGCATGGGTACAAAAAGCCTGTTTCAGCAGCGGCTTGAGATGAAGGCAATCCGCGCAGTGACTCCCCCTGGATAATTGAAGGGTCCAAGGGATTTGGATGGCACTGCTGATATCTGAACAATTAACACGGCCTCTATGAGCAGGGGGAAGCCTGGCAGTGTCTTCCTGAATGTCAGCACGTCTGATTAAAAGGCATATATTAATTAGCGACATGTTACTTTATTAGACTAAAAGGATTAACATTCCTTATCTGTGAATACATTTTACATTTAGGTCTAGAGGGAAATAAGTCCTTAATATGAGAGAGATTCTTTTGTGAGGTTTGGCGAAGCAAGTTAATAAATAATAAATCCTACACTACAAGGCACTAATGGATGATTGTGTAAGTATTTGCAAGATGATCTCTGATCTTACTAAATAACAACGCAATCCTTTATTTGCAGAGAATGATTATGTATTTGTCTAATTTGATATTGAAAATTGATCAACTTTAAAACTCAACAATATTTAAGGGGGTTGCATATGCCCAAGCCCTTTTCTCAGAACTGATGGGTTCTAAATGCTTAATGTGCCACTGTGCAAAATCTGTGTAAAAAGTAATACTATCCAGTGTCTCATGTCTGAGCCTTTTTTGCCTCACACTTCCAGTTTACATCATATTACAGTACCAGTGGATCTGTCGAGCTTAGTTTCACATCCCGCACTGATTTGTCTGCCCTAGGCAGTTATTGTGTACTCAGCTACATGAGGATATTTTACACTGTTTTTCACTAAACAAAGTCTAAATCTTAATACACATTATTGTATTAAA
>JBBPCY010000150.1:17293721-17315459 GCA_037974405.1 Brachyalestes nurse
ATTGTGTATAGATATATGATAGCTAGATAGATAGATAGATAGATAGACAGATAGATAGATAGATACTATATATTGTATATTTATTAGACTATATATAAATATATTGTCTAAAATGTGGCCCGCAATCCCAGTGCCTACCCACTAAGCAGCTGGAGGAGCCAAAAGTTTGTTTGATGTCTTATTATGAAAAAACAAATTATATATATTTTATATATATAAATTATATATATATAAATATTTGGAGAGTACACAATGACAATAGTAGAAACATTATGGTACAACAGACAAACACTCTGGCAGACATTCAAATGCAGTGCAGGAATACAGATATGGTCCTTGACTGACTGACAATAGATGTAACCTGCATGTCTGGCATCTCATGTTTGCTGGGTCGGCCTTGAGTGTTAGAAAGGACTCAAATTCATCAGGTCATTGTGCTATTTGTCACACATTGTAGCTCACGAACATTTCTCCTCATGCTTGATAAAGTTTTCTTTATGTGTGTTGTTCGCCTGTCACCTTCTGTTGGCCACAGTCACTGATTAACAAACATGTACAGTACAAGTTCAGCTGACCTTCTGTCCATACAAGGTGATTGTTTTGCTATCACCAGAGGAAACAACCAGCAAATAGCAAGTACTGCACACATATCAGAATGTGGTACTGGGAATGACTTTCTCAAGGACTTTAACATGTGCAATTGGCATGTAATTTGTACATTTATACACGCAACTCAAAACAAGCTTTAGGAATATGGGGAGCGTGTTTTCAGATATTATATTACGCAGTGATTGTACTCTAGAGACACTGTATATTTATTCATTGAAAATAAATTATCCTTGTGCGTGCAGAAATGCACCAGGTTTAATTCAGTTTACAGGTATATGAAGCAGTGAGTATTGTCAGTTTGATTTTTAAATATGAAGTCTCACTTAAGCTCTCCAGAGGGGGGAACAGACTCGATTCTTTTCCCTGAAACAGAGGCAGAGAAGAAGAGGGAAAAAAACGCTCTCAATTTATGCTGCCACCAGTGCTGAGCATATGCTGAAATAATTAGGGGGAAAAAATCTTGCGCTTATGCAAACTTCCAATTGCCAAAAAAATAATCTGTCTCAGACAAAGGAAAGACCCCCATGGTGCTAGGGTCCACAGTTTCTGTCATATGTATTCCTGTGGGGTTTCACATGACAAAATGCAGAAAGTTGTTTTGTCCCTCTTCCTGTCATGTTACACCCCTTAACCGGAGTGTTTTCTCCACCCCCCCCATCTCTCTCTCTCTCTCTCTCTCTCTCTCTTTCTCTCTCTCTTTCTCTCTCTCTCTCTCTCTCTCTCCCTCTCCCTCTCATGTTGTCTCGCTGTCTGTGCTGTCAGCCCATAGCCTGGCACCTGCTCTCATGTTCCTAATTAGTCTCATTTAATTAATTATATTCTGCTGCACATCTTCTTATCTGCCTCTCTGCTCATTTTTTCCATTTACTGTAGGCTGAGAAATAAAGAGCTGCTCAAACTGGTGAAAGAGTGTGTCTGCTTAAAGAACTTACCCAGTTCCCTAGAGCAGTGGTAAAAATAATAGGGGATCAGGAGGTTATGTTCATTTCTCATCTTAGAAGTCTGTAAAATACTGCCCATTTTCTAATATCCTCTATATGTGGAGTTATTGCATCAGCTAATTACATTTAACATTAAAAGGGATATATTCTCTGTTTTTTTTACATGTTACATTGCTTTAATATCCAAAGTGCATATATTATATGAAACAGCAATTTAAATACATTTGTTTATGGCTTGATAGAACTTCAAACTTTACAAGAGAAGAAAAACCATTCATAATATTGAATGCACACTCATGTTTCAGGTCATTTTAAATTTTGGAGCATGTCAATTAATTATGAAACTGACGCAGTGCAGACAGCATCTGGCGTTTTTGAATTCTGCAAAAAAAAATGTAAAAATCAAAAAATTGGAAAAGCAAATAATAGGATGTTGTTATAATCCGAACTATGCGATACGTGCGAAGGAGTCCAGGCTGAAAGCCTTTCATATAAACCCCAAATGTATTTTCAGTTTGAAACAAAAACATCTTTTTTACTTGATTTACTCATCTGATATTTGATATAGTTGATGTTAACATCTGACACTAGTATAGGTTTGATCATTTGATATTACTATAGATATTTTATACATATTTATAGCCTACAAATGCATACATATGATTTACTTTTCTGTTTTGAATAACATGAATATATATTATACTAAGTACCATAATAGAAAAATTACATTTTCTTGATTCATTCATTTTGTACATCTGTAATATTAAGATTTCTGACCCTTTGAATATCTTCAGTGGATCTATCTATTTAGTGATGGCTCAGTCACTCTTATTTTCTCCTCATTTAGTACACGGCCTCAAGTGCAGCACATTTATTTACTGACACATCCATGCTCCACTTCTTTAGCTCGGCCACGAAAACAAGTCAACTTTAAACACAAGCGCGCAAGTCACAGTCAGGAGAGCACTTCAGCGAAGACAGTTTACCTAAGCACCTTTTTCTTCTCTGTTAGCTTCTCTATTCCATTTGTCAGATTCACTCAACTTGTATGCCAGCATTGTCTATCAGTTTTAAAGCCTGAGGAGGTAAACAGTGGGTTGCAGCGGTGTGTGGACTGAAGGCGGTTGATCAAGGGGCTAGGACACAGGCCAGAGTGGACCTAATGCACCCAGTCCAAACTCAGAGTGCAGAGCCTAAAGGTAATCACTCACCATTTGATCTGTGATAGTGGGGTTAGTTACTTTCCACTGTATATGGAGAAAACTATGAGACAGAGGCCAGCAGGCACTTAAGATCTGTCATTATGAGAAGGCTCACTGGAAAGTTTAGTTTTAGAGAAACTGACAAACAAACAAATACATACATCATGCAATATTTATACGAATGCATTACTGTCTTCTGCATAGGGTACAGAAGACAGTAATGCATTCATATCTTCTTCTTTCTTTTTTTTAATTATTTACCACCCATAGCTTTTAAAGAAATACTTACCACCCATAGCTTGTTAAAAACAGGGAAATTCTGTCAAAAGTGCTGAATTTTGTTAAATACAACCTTGCTCCATGAGAAAATGTTGCTTGCATTTTTGCCATGCTTTTAATGATTTCTGACTCTGAAACAAAGTGCAACTTTAAACATGTCAATTAAAAATAGATTTATAAATTACTCTAGTTACTTATGTAAATATATAATTATGCATAAATAAGTATTTGTTCTTATCTGTTTAATATTTGATATATCTTCTGTATGAGAGCTGCGTATGAAATAGTTTCGAACAAGGAGACGGAAAAGGGGCTTGTAGTATTACTAGGAACGGTGCACCTATTCTTTTTTGCAAATAACCCACCCACTGCACTAATGAAGAGTTATCTTATGTTATGTTATTTTATCCTATCATATCTTATTTTATACCGATGTAGTATACATTGAAAATAACAGTAATAACTCTAAACCTCTACTAAAGGGTTGGGTGTAGTGCAGTCTCCTCAGGTGTTGTGTTGATGTACAATCTACTATGGGTGTCCTGTTGAGTACCCATTATGAATAGAGGTGAGTCACATTTGGTGGGTGCGCCACAGCTCTTTTCAGTGAAGTGACAACCATGGAAGGCCATCCAAGGTACCAGCACCTTCACTCAGAACAGCACAGTGGAAAGAGCTTCGAGTTTCACATGCTGCTGATGGAGAAGACGGGCGGACAGCCCTGTGTTTGAGGAGCTGCCCCCCAGCTGCCTCCCTCGAGCCTCCTCTTACAGCACGTCCAGTGCTCCGCTCAAGAAAGGGTCCTATCAATAATTCAGCCCACTGATCAGGGCCTCCACAATAGAGAAGATCAAACTTTTGGCTTAGCTGCAGCAGAAGCAGCCCGATAGTATTTCCCCTGCTCAGATAGCTTTGCATTGACCATATGGACATCATAATTACCAATGGGATGAGGCGGCAGCCGCTTGATCGCTAGCCCAAAAATCACACGACACCTTAATTAGTTTGGGCTGCTCCAGAGCCTTGCCTGGGCTAATTTGGTGTCGTGATGACTTGTTTTTTTTTCTTTATGAGAGATACTTAAGATACAAATTTTTGATTCTATTTAAATCACTCTCCCATTCTAGTAATGAATTTGTGAAGAAGCATACAAAATGTACCAAAGGGCTGGAAACCCATGCAAATGATTTTCTGCTTACTTTTAGTCTACTCAATTAAGATATGTAGACATGCCTGGATAGCGTTATGTTGAGCCAGGCTTTTCTTTTGATTCATTTGGGAGGTTTGGGGAAATACAGCAATGTCCCATCCATATACTGTATAATATAATTTGAATGATTGAACAAAACAGAAAAAGGAAAAGAATAAAAACACCCCATATCAAACTCACATTTGTGATTATTTTCTACATTTCAATTACCACAGGAAGCTGTACACAGTACTGTAAACTTTGGACAGAAAGTTGGACAGAAAACACATTTCTAGAAAGGTACGTTTCTATGTATTTGATTTTTTTAACTGAGTGGAACGCTCAAACAGCATACGTGGTGTCTAAGTTTTTGTAATCAATCAATATCATTAAAACTAAAGATCAGTATTGTTGCGTGATGTCAATACTGGTATTGGCCAGAGGAATATTTTGGAAAGTGCGCTTTTTTTCTGGAATGCTGTTTTATTAACCTCAGTGTGGTGTTTAAGAATCTGTTTATGGTAAGAAAATGACAAGAAGTCAGGTTGACAGGCCTGGAGTGAGACAGTTAAATGCCCCTCGCTGCTTTGGATAATTAATAAATAAAGCACCAGGGGAGCCCTGCCATGCCTTCCTGTATGACAGGGGCTGTCTCCAGTGCGCTAAAGCATTAAATGACCAATTTCTGTCAGACTAACTTCCACTACGCACTCCCTCTCTTTCTCCCACTCTCTCTCTCTATCTCTCTCTTTCTCTTTCTCTCTGTCTCTCTTGCTCTCTCTCTCTCTCTATGTGCCTCCCTCCTCCCTCGCTTGTTCCCCTTTTCCAAAGTAAGCTACTTTGCTCTCTTTGCACTGAGTTTTTCAGCGACTGATGGCTCTAGTTCATTTCTGCTGAATTAATTGGTCCCTGAATGAATTCTGTTGACAGGGCAATTCATCATGTGTTTGGCCTGACAGTGACTGGGTGTTGGGGAAGGGGTAGAGGGGGGGAATGAAGGGAGAGAAAGAGAGAGAGAGGAATGGGGAGCCAGGGGGAGGCTGGGGTTAGAGGAGAGAATGGGGGTTGGTTATTCTGTTCTCTCTCTCTCTCTCTCTTTCTCTCTGTCTCTCTCTCTGACCCTTAAAAGGCACAATGATCCTCACTGCGCAGACATGAGGAGTGTAAATGGGGGATTGTGTGTGTGTGCGTATGTGTGTGTGGGTGTGTGTTTGTGTGTGTGGATGTATTTTCCTCTCTCTCTCGGATGTCCAGGGTGCCCCAGGGTTACAAATAAACAAACCCCTTTAGGCTGAGTCTTTGGCAGCTTTAAGAAGATCTCTACTTGATTGGACAGTCAGGTCAAAACGCTCTTTTCCCTTTTAGACAACACTCTTAAAAATGAAGGTGCCAGAAAGCGTTCTTGCGACCGATTTAATAGAACAACCACCTTTTGTTCCTTAAGAACCACTTTCTTAAATGTGTTCTATAATTATGAACCTTGTTCAAAGTTTAAAGAATCACCAGTTAGTTTTTTTCCTCTGACTATACATCCAGAAACCTTTTTTTCTGCTGCTGCTGCCTCCTTATGTGACAATTGCATCGAGAGGCGGATTGCATTAGCTCTTAATTACATGATGTGTCACACAATAGCCATTAGGCGTAATCATTTAGCTGCTGAAAGAAAATGAGTTTTGGCTGCCGATTGAAGTGGCCAGATTTGGCACGGACAAGGCTCCAGGTCTCAGTTCATGCAGGCTTCCATAAGATTCCTGTGCTAATAATATAACTAATAAAACCTCCCCATTGTTTAGCTCAGGAGCTGAACTCTGCAGCGCCTCAGCGCCACCCAAGCTGATCTTTTTGCAATGGGAAGTCAATCAATGCTCGCTCATTAGGAAGCTCACCAACTTATGTAACTGTCTCCTGGATGGGCTCACGCAATGACCTCATAATTACAGAGCAGCCATCAGGAGAGGCTTGCTGCTCCACTGACACCATGCTCCAAACAGCAGGAATACAGGCAAAAGTGCCTACTGTTCGTTCATAACCTACTTTGCCACATCTAATTAAATACAGACACACTATGAAATAGTTAGGGTCTAAAACACTGTGCTTTTGGCCGGGGATATAGTAATAATGTATGTACTGTCACTGTTGAATCTCCAAAATACTTCCTTTCAAGAAAAGGAAAAAAACAATCCTGACTTACAATGTAAGTGCATGTAAAACGATTTTATATTAAAGTATTTTTTGGATAATTTGGTATTTTGGTACATTGATATTTAACCACATGACACATTTTTAAATGGACCTGGCGAACCATTTTTACAGCTTGCTGTAATTACTGTCATTTCAAAACCGTGTTACTCATGATGACCTTTGCATCGTGAGAACATGTCATGATAAATTGACCAGTAGAAAAAGCCTACAGTCAGAATAACCCACATTAAAAGTTAAGAACATTTTTTGCCTCTCATGTAATTGTGGAGATGTAAGGTTTTTTTATGAGAGGAACCACACATATATTATATCTTTTGAGATGATGCACACTGTCGGCTAAATATACTCACCACTTATACGTGGTGCCAGCACGGGGACGAGGGGGACAAGGCCCGGACGTCACAGCTTTTTTCCGTGGCAATATATAGTTTTCCATGCATTTTAGTGTTAAATTACTAAGAAAAATATAATTTACTAATTTTGTAACATAAATATTAACGTGAATTCAGCTACATTTCCACATAAAAAAATAACTATAAATGTTTTGGGACTGTCCAGAGAACACAAAGAAAGCGCGTCTTGGGATGGTGAAATGCCGCTTTTCTCAGAGGCAGGAGGTTTGAAAGTAGCCAATCCGAGAACACTATTTATTTCTCCTTGCCGCTGATTCACTGCTGCAGTCCAGAATTTCCTCCGTGGAGTGTCTTGAGTGTTCTAGTGTTTTTCGTTTTGTTCTTCTTAAAGCCCTGTATTTATATTATTGTACATTTCATTCATTTAGTACTGTATTTACCCTGCTTATACCAAAGAAAACAACAGCGCATACCAAAGAAAGTGCGTGCATGACTCACAGTAGAGTCTATACAGGTGTAAAATATCTGTATTTTACATTCTAGCACTGCAGGAGTTCAGTGTAAACTGTACAGTACAAATGCAGATTTACCTTTACATTTATTTAAGGGTAATGTATTAATCTGTGTTTAAAATTAATTTAAAGTGTTTTGGGAGCATATTTTTGGGGGTATTTAGGGTTTACACTAAAAATAGGCATTTTTAGACATCGCCGTTTTTCACTATACCCAGGTGGTCTTGGAACGTAACCCCAGAGACCACTGTAAGTTATTTATAAATCAGCATCTCTATGAGTATGACAACCATTCCATGCCAATGTCTGATGAGTTCCTACACAAGCACCTCATTCTACTTTATGAGGTACCCATTAATCAAATCTTGTTTAATTAGGAAAAGTATAAAAAAAACACTGCTGTAATCAAAACTCTCCTCTTGCAATGCGACAAGTGATTTGTTTTCTTTGAATTATTCAAGTTCTGTAAATGCTCATTTCTCTTATTTTGATGTGTTGTCATTTCCTTTAAAATTATGCTTTAAAGAACAATATTTTTATTTGGAATTTAGGAGAAATATTGTCAGTTCTTAAAACTAAGGCAAAGTTGTTCTGTTCAATACTTGCACCTATAAAAGATAAAACCTGAGAAACGTATCTTATTTTTCTCCGGAGCTGTATATGCATGCACTATTTGCAGCTTCTTTCTTTCTTGTATGAAAATAAACACTACAACTATATTTCTTTTTTAATATGTCATTAGTGTTTTAATTTATACCATGACTTCTTGGCAGGCATTTGAAATATCACACAACTCTGGTTCTTTGAAGCTACAGTTTGTGCTTAACGGTAGTAGACATGGAAAATATATAGCACTTAAATTCATTTCCAGACATCCTTGGCCATCCTTCTCAGAAAATTTCATAATTAGCACTGTCCCTAATGAGGTGGATTTGATTGGCAGCCCCGGGTTGGCCTTTCCCCTCCACAGCATCAAAAATGACAGTGATGATGATGATGAGCATGTACACAGTTGACAGGACTTTACAGTGGGCGTTGTCCACTGTTACTCCTCTGATACCCTTCCTCTCTCTTCGATGACACCTCATGACAGATCAGGCTGCTTTCTCCCCATTCAGCCTTCATACACTGGCTCTGTTTTTTTCACCATGTTCTAAATAAAGTGTCTCCAGATCTTTATCACGTACAGAAATTTACATAAAACTACATGGATTCGTTTCCACATTATTACCGTTTCAGATAATGCTTGATGGGATTGGGGCGATGTCACACTGGCTTGTCAACCAGTAACATGTGTGTACTGTGAAGTGATCGGGTTACTCAAGTAAAACCTGGCCTGTGTAGTCACTGATTAGTTATTACTGCATGAGCTTCCTGAAATCTGCACTCAGGCTTATAGGGACTGGGAATATGTTCATTAAATGCGGATCTTTTATCGCTGTTCTTTTGAAACTTAGTGACATGGGCAGCACATAGATATAGATACAAAGTTTTTAAGGTGTTGCAGTACAAGAAAGTGATGTACCTAGGAAAAATATCAGATTTTAAATATCAAATACAATAACAGAAGGCCTCTTTTTGGTGTCGATGTGTTCAGTATGTTTCTATTATATTTTTTATTAAATGGATAAAGTTACTATCTGTTCTAAAATCAATGCAGCATATTATTTATATCATTAATCGCTTTATCAGTTACTTTAAAAAATCCACTTTAAGGCTATAAGCTTCAGAGAGGTCTAAATGCTGCTACTGGAGATAGGCGAAACAATAAATAACCATGAGAATTACAGTGTGAGCGTGTGTAGCTGTTTCTCGAAGCGCAGCAGTACAGGGCTGGGGCCCCTGACTGGGTTTGAGGAGCCTGGAGGATGACAGGTGCTTTTTGTAATGCCTTGCTGATGAGAGCCAATCAGCTGATTCCATACGCACCCCCCCCCACCTCCCCTCCCTTGTTGTCATCTGGCATGCTAAAGTAAAGATGAGCCTGATTGACAGATGCATCCGGGTTCACAGTTTATTGGTTTCAGCAAAAGAGGCAGATATGCCAATTTAGACAGGGTAGTGACAAAAAAGTTTCCATCTAAATGGAATAATTTTACCACTGGGAATTCTCAGCTGGGGGAAGAGTGGAGACAAGGCTCTTTTTCGTTATTTTAACAAGGCCTGAATGACAAACATATACAACAGTAAGAGGCTGACAGAACAGCAGCTTTTGATGCTTCACAGGGGAGCTATGAAATAAACAATAGGCAGAGCAATTGAATTACAACTGGGCTGGATTGTCTGCTCGAGCAAGAGGAGCAAGCAGTGGTGTGCTGCAGAGGAAACCCGGCATCATTACATATCTCTGTCTCTCTTTCTCTTGCTTTCTCTCTTTCTCTCTCTCTCTCTCTCTCTCACACACACTCCCTCTTTCTTTCTCTCTTTCTCTCTATCTCTTCCTATTCGCACTTCTGCAGAACAAAATGTTTTGTACCCTATATCATGTATAGTGTATTGCAGTCACTATGTATTGTTTATTATTAAACTCTGAGATAAAATGAAGCAGCATTAATCAGAAACAACTCTTCTGTTTAAAAATAACTCTTCTGTTTTCTCCCTCATACATATATAAACTAAAAAACCATTTTACGAACCAGTAACTTACTTTTTTTTTGCTATGTCCATAAAATGTATCATCTTCCCATGTCCTTGAACCCTGAACGCCTCCATCATGAAAGGGTTAATAAAAACTACCACTCTCACAGGTTGACATACAAAAAATTTATTTCTTATGTGCACAAAAAAAGGGAATTGGACAGAAGTGGAACAGAGCAGTGATTGAGGCCACATGGCTTTTGTTATAGATTTTTGTCAGAAAATTCGTGTTATGTCTATGATATATCTCCTGTATCACTTTAATAACAGCAGGAGATCCATGTCCTCTGCCTTGCTCTAATGATGAAGGTCCTTCCTGTCTGCCTATTCTTAAAAGACATAAAATGGAGCGCGATGAGTGAGATAAAAATCTCTTCATTCTAAGCGGGACTGCACTTTTGACCTTTCCTAACAACATTCCCCTTTTATTCTGAACTACTGTACCATCTGTTGCCCTAATTCTGTATGCATTCTGAGTATGCATTTATTGTTCGTGTGTGTGTGCATGTGAAGTGATGTGTGCGTGTGTGTATGTATGTGTCTATATTAATACAAAGGATGTCTGTAAATTCGTTGGTTTCTTTCCCAGCTCTTATAGCAAAGATGTTCGGGTCGGCGTGGCTCAAGAACCCTAAAAACTGTCACAGAAACATGGAATACGGGTCACTGTGAGAAAGTTTATCAGAGCAGTCCACAGAACCAGGCATGGAGAATGCATTTGTTCATTTGTACAGACTCGGCGTCAGTAAGAGGCCGGAGGGTCGACTGGATGTCGAATTGAGCACAGTAATAAAAGAGAATACAGAAAGCCATTTTACTTCATTTGCATAGTGACTTAAAAAATTAAGAACAAGTCAAGAAGAACTGAACCAAACATACAACCAGCCATACATGTGAAGGTCGTCCTTTGAAACCCACAGAATAATAAATGACAGGTTTCTCTTTTTTTTTTCTTTTTTTTTTTTGTTGTGCTTTAGTGCACAACACGTAAGACACAAATGTATGTAATCCTTTTTTTTCCTCCTTTCAAATCGCATATGTACAAATGGAATCAGTAAATTAGTACGATACTGCAATGGTCAGATGTAGGTGATCTTATATACATAGAAGAATTGTCTTCACATTATACACAAACTCTACAAAGCAGCAATTTGTTGCAAATGACATAACATTAAGGAACGGAATACACCTTGTTCGTGTACACTGTAATGTGTATCTGATGGACCGTTTGCATTTCGTTTAACATTACCACATACAATCAGTGTTGACTACTATTAAAACATAATACTGCTTTATTAATGCATACAGATACTGCAAATAAAATATTAAATATCAAACTAAGTCTTTGGCAAAATGTGGTAAAAATTACATTCACTTTACATTTCCTGGAGTGTGTAAATGTAATGAATCTTTTTCACTTCTGCCTCATATGTCCCACCTAGATGTAGAGAAGTTATGACCAACAGCACAAATGTTGAGTTACATGCACGTCTACCTCTCAGGACCAGAGCCAATGTTTTCACCCGTGGGGGGGTGGGGGGGTGAGGGGTGTACCACAAATTACTTCTTGATTATGAATTAGTTGAACAGCAGTTTGCACGCTTGAATTTAGTACATATCATAGTGGCTTAGTGAAATACCATTAGCACAAGACATTTTCTTTTTATATATATATATTTGGGTTTTTCATTCATACTGAAATGAAAAATGAAAAGGGAGGAGGGGTCCAAAGAGAAATACAGATTTAACCACAGATTTAATTCTATCCAATTATACTACATAGTTAGCATTTCAGATAAATGACATTAACTTCTAGCTCACTGTCCATTTTGAAATCTTGTGATTTAATAGTGCAAAAAAAAGAGCAAGGCATGATATTCGTAATTGAACTGAATGAACTGTGATTCAAACTGCAGGACAGAAGACTGGCATAATACTGATTGTGTAAAACAATAGAGAGAAAACCCAAACACAGCTATACTTTAAAACAATTCAGTACAGTTTCTGTTTTTTTATTCTTAGAAGTCAGACTTTTAGATATGATTGTGTATCACATTGAAGAATGGATGTCTTTTGCTATCATCATGCCATCATTCAGAGGCAGCAGATGACTAAACTGGTCATTATGGTAGGGGTTTGAGTGAAAGCCTTCTGCTGCAGTTCACTCCTTCTCTGCATAATTGATGTCCGTGAGAGGTAAGACAGTGGTAATGGTAGGACATTGCCAAAGGACAATCCTGTTTGCCTCAATCAATTCTTGGTCAGTGATACTAAGTACAGTATGTAAAGGAATGCATTGATGGAAAAGGCAAAAAAAAAAAAAAAACAACATCACTTGTTACTTTGTATTTTTCACACGGTTCGTCATGTTTTTATATTTTATAATATATATATTTCGTATAATCTTTTTCAGTCTTTTCAGAGAATTGTTCAGTCAGTTTTCCGGCGCAGTTTTCGAAGAATGGGGGGCTCTGGTGTTGAAGATCAGGGGGTCGAAGAAATACGTGAGGCAAAAACCCACCGCTGCTTGACCCTCTTAATCTCAGCTTGACCCCAAGGAACTGAAGATTGTGGAGTCACGTTCAATCCCGTGGACGTTAATGCCATTCAGACTGGAACAATATGGAGGCCACGACCATGGTGCTGCAGTTTGATTGGGTTGCCATGGTAACTAGTGGCGGTCATAGGCAGTGGCAGCAGTGGGAGGGGCGGAGCCCCTGGATGCGGCACTATAATAATAAGGGGAACCTGGAAGTTAACAGAAGAGCGGACCGTTTGAAACCACCCAGTGCACCACAACACAGAAGCATTCAGGCCCACTCAAAAGCAGAATAAAATCAAAAACAAATCAAATCAAAATCAATTTTTAAACTAATATATGCATAAATAATTTTACAACCAACATAATAATTGCCATTATTTTATTTTTTGTTTCCTTAAGGGATAACTTTGGTTAAATCACAAATCTATTAAATGTTAAAATTTAATGCTACAATATGGCTTAGACCACTAAAAGTAGTGAATTATGCTAAATGTACTGAAATAAAAATACAATGAGCCTAATTTCATGAAAACAAATATGTAATATAAAATATGTGAATTAAGCTTATTTATACATCCACTCAAAACGATATGAGATAAAGATATATACAGATATGTTAATACTCACTTAATAATGCAGGGTTGCTGAACCGCCAAGCCTCATTGTAGGTTGTGTATTGTGGATGGGAGTAGGGGTTTCCTGAAAAATCGCTTCCTAAAAATAAATATAAATCATACTCTGAGATATGCATATTATTACTTAAAAAAATAGGTATACATTACAATTATTTCAATTTCTAAACGTTTTAATTTTTTTCCCTTAGCTTGGGTGTTTCTGTTGAATTTAACAGCTC
Source organism: Brachyalestes nurse (assembly GCA_037974405.1). Taxonomy (NCBI): domain Eukaryota; kingdom Metazoa; phylum Chordata; class Actinopteri; order Characiformes; family Alestidae; genus Brachyalestes; species Brachyalestes nurse. The sequence continues at coordinate 17,307,041 of JBBPCY010000150.1, forward strand.
GAACCCTCAATTGCGTTTAGAGGTTTTTTCAGATGAGCCATTGCGCTTTTAGAGTTCACTTTTCCTCCTTTCGACAAACTTCCGAAAGCTCCCCAATGGACTCGTTCTAGCTTCCTCCCACCCTCTTTATATAGCCTGGATTCGACTTTCAGAGAACAGCCGCAAGCATGTCAGTGAGCAATGCTGTTGGTCCCCCCACGTTTCTTTCTTTTATGAGACAATAAAGGCTGGGGTTTATATGAAGCTGGTGAGGAATGGCTTTTGCTTTAACAGTGTTTGGGGTCTGTCACTAAATCTTAGTCGTTCTGGGCCAGATGAATGGGAGTGCACACTAAACCCGTGGCTGCTGGATTTAAGAGGATTTCTGTGTGTGTGTGTGTGTGTGTGACCAGTGAAAATGAATCTTTGATGAAACCATATTTGATGTACCTGTAAAGATATGTTTGCCCAACAAATGAATTCTGTCACTGAATTAAATTTGCCCAGCAAAAAGAGTACTCATGTTTGCAGCCCAGGGAGGCTGAATCCGGCTGAAGCACTCAACAGTGACCGCTGTGAGGATCCTTCTGTGTTTGAAGAAAAATATTTGTTTTCCAATTTTTTTGCTCAAAGTATGTTTGTGCAGATGCTATGAGGCACATTTTGTCATTGATGTTGAGGCCAGACCTGGGATGAAGCATGGAAACAGTTCTACAGCTATAGCCAGCCTCTTACAGTACTGTACTGTACAGAAGGGATGTGTGTGTGTGTGTGTGTATGTATCTGTGTCTGTGTGTGCTGTTTGGGGAGAGGGCACCAGTCTGTTGCCAGATTGCATCCTGTCCTGGTGGCTGGCAGTGAAACTCAAACCGGGTCCCTCAGAGAGATAGTGATTTAAATATTTACAGGCCTTCCCGCCCGCTGTTTTGTGACCCTTAACTGTTTGCTGTGAACCTGAACTGCAGGTTAAGTAGAGGGGGAAAGAGATACGCTCTGCAGCACTGCAAGCTAGGGTGGAGAGAGCCCTGTTTATCGATGGTCCGTGAGAATGCTGGGGAGGGGGTAATGAGTGCTGGAACCCGAGTGGAACTGAGAGGAACTGTCCTATATCCCGTGCCCTGATCGCTTATTGAGCTGCGCTAATTTGCTCCTACGCAGCCAATAAGCAGCCTGATGCTTCCTTACAGGTCAATTACGTGTCCGAAGAGCCCTGCGATTCACACACTGCCTGTCACTGTCCTTATTAAGCCTATAGTCACTGCATGGCTAGCCTTCTTTGTTTGTACTGTACTTAGCATTATTCTAAGACACATCACAGGCATTTAGAGGACTTTTATCAGCATTTAGTTGCCAAACTCAGCAGGCACTTGCCACACTTTGTTCTGCAAAGCTTTAAAAAGTAAGCCCTCCAAACATTTCTTTATGAACTTTATGTTGGCTTTGAATGACCTCAGGTTTGCTGAAGATGGTCAATTGGTGAAAATATTACGAGCTCTCTTAAAATTAACAGCCTCATAAAAAGAGTAATGTCACTTACCAGGGACCATTCCAGCGAGTGTTGAGGTGGGGTAGCTTCCCTGCCCAGTGGGGGGGACATGAGGGGGGTAGCCCGGGAGAGTCGTGCTGGCCATGTCTCGACCTGAAAAGAAAGAGACTGAGAATGTAAGAGTGGCCCAGAACTGAGCCTGAACTTAAGGAGACGTGCTTCCTTTATGCATGTGCCAAAGCTGAATCCTGACTAACATGTCCTTTATTTTTTCAAAGAAAGCTTTTATCAAATATGCACTTACTTTACAAGCAAAAACACAGTTGTTCTCTCATGTACCATAAGGCGGGGTATTGTGTAGACCACATACTTTTCACAGTAAAGTTTATGGTGCATAAAATAAACTGGAAAAGAGCCCTAAGCTTTAAGCAGTGCTAAAACAACACAATGTGAAGACATGTGACCGTGAGAGCAACAACAGTAAATGCTTTCAATCATATCAAAACATTTCCTCTTCTTATCCACTGTTCCAGTGTCAGTAATCAAAAGCGATGCTCCAAATCCAGATCTCATCAGTTATCAAAGAGAGCGCCAGCAAACCGGCCACAGATGATTAGAAAGACAAACAACGAGCCTATATTGTCCAAAACTCATTACGGGCAAACCTTGCTGTGGTCAAAGATCATCCTCTCTATGCTCCACCATTCAAAACCTGCTTACACAGCAGAACTCTACAGCTTTTTATTCCCTCCACGTCATCCAAGCTTTCAGCTTTCTGGATTTCGCAGAGCAACGCTGAAGGCCAGTTTTCACTCATGTGTCTTTTTTTTTTTTTGTAAAGTGACAGAGACGAACAGAACGGAATGCTGTTGTTTGGCAGAGCTCTTACTGAAGAGCTCAGCAGTGCTGAGGGTAGAAGCGCGCCTGGCCTCCACATTCAGTCCCGTAATTGGTGGTGACGGCCAGCTCCTCTGGCCAAGCCATTGGCTACGGAACACATAGACCTTCGTCAGCCCGAGCCGAGCCTTCACTGGGCCTCCTGCCTTTGTGAGCAGGAGGTCCTGTGACAGTCAGAAACGTGACAGCTAGCAGTCAAAATTGCTTGATTGTGTGCAAATTGCTAGCAGTGTGCAAATGACAACACCTACATCTAAGTATACGGTATGTACATTTAGATGCCATTTATAACAAAGATGAGTTCAGTTTATGGGAAAGCCAAAGGCAAAAGTAAAGGCATAAATGTAAGGAATAGTGTGAGAGAATCTTTGCCTCTATTGCATCAGTTAGTCATCTGCATGTGCTGTAAGTGATCTAGAGAAATGATTAAAAAAACAGTCCAATATGAGTTATTGAGCACGCTAGCTTCCAAATGTTATGAAGTCAGATCTTAATCAGAATTATGTTATTTCAGTAGATAACATGATCTGAAACTGAGGAAAGAAGATTCAATAACATATGCATGTACTATATAATGTTATAAATATAGTATATAATATATAGTGTGCATCTGTATTTTCAAAACCATATCTCTGGGACTCTTTCCACAAACATAGACTCCCGGAATTCTTTATCTCAGCTTCAATTTGCAGATCATGAATATCACCCACCTATGTAGTTTAGACCTCCATGTAGAATGCAGTTTAGCATCATTTGGAAAGCTGTATGTATCTAATCATTTAGCACTAGTGTGAACAACCAACCTGATGGTGGCGCATCTTGCCTCATATGTAGTAAAGTTGGTTTCTCTATGTTTTATTCAACTTATGTCAAACAGAAATAAACAATAATCCTGCAGAACAGTGTCCTTGTGGCATAACGAAAGTTTGAGATCATTTATATATGTAATCTGGGTTTATAACTTAACAGAAAGGAATTTTGAATATGCTGTAGGCTGGACATTATTTATTTAAACAAAACAAACAGCTGCAACTGTTTTACTGTTTATTAATGTTATTTCTAATATTTATTATAATATAATTTTTTGTTTTATTTATTTTTGATAACTTTATTGTTTCATGTATACCGATACATATTTTGGGAACTAGTACAGAAGCTGTACAATATTATTATTATTATTATTATTATTATTATTATTATTATTATTATTATTGAGTTTGCATGTTTCCCCCTGCCCTAATGGGTTTAAGCTGGAAACTCCTCCAGTTTCATCCATCAGTCCTTTCAAAAACATGTACATTAGGTGAACTGGAGTTGGTGAATTGTCCCTAGGTGTGACTGTGAGCATGAACAGGATTGGTGACCACCACCTTTTACTCTGTGAAAGCTGGGACAGGCTGCGGCACATCCTGTGACCCTGACTAGGATAAGCAGCAATGAGTGAATGAATGAGTAATTGAATGATGAATGAATTATCATTTTATGTGTATGAATGAGTAATTGAATGATGAATGAATTATCATTTTGTGTTGCATTGGGTTTTTTAAAGTGAAATTGTAATGTGTTTTGTTTTTGCCCAAGCCTTTTTTTTTGTTTTCTTCTGCTATGACCTTTTTACTATAATCAAAAAGAGTAAAACAGACTCAGTCACTGTTTTAAAAGTAATAGATGTTATATGACTTCTGATTTAAGCTAAATGTTCAAAGACAAACACATGTTCTTTCACAGACATAGAGAAGAACATGCAGGAGTCATATCACTAAACCTTCCAAAAAAACTAGACACTGTTTTGGTAGCTAGTAGCTTTTTGCTAGAGTAGGACAGTAGCTGTCTCCCCCCAACCAGCGCAGGGTACAATTTTATTTTTCCTCCAGTTGGGATGTACCTGCTATAATAGGCTGGCTTGCATACTGGCCGTAGCTGGGGCCATGGTGGGCATAGGCACTGTAGCAGGGGGTGGAGGCGTCTACTGACACGCTGGGCTGGAAGGGCAACAGTTCCGCTAGGCCCGAGGCTGCCAGCGAGGAGGGGGTGAAAGGAGCCAGCGAAGCCTCGTGTGGCTCTTGCTTAACACACACCGAGGACGAATGGGACTCTGCCGGGTGGAGAAACAAAACAAAAGCCACACACACAATCAGACAATGCACAGGCACACACACAAGTACAAAAAAAACTGAAAAATGGAATTATGAAGGATGTGTGTATTGAATGGGACCAGTCAGCCAAAGCCATTGCAACAAAAGAGAAATGTGATGAAATTTGGACTTGTCTGACTGTGTGCTGTGCGCAGTGATAGTGTTTTTTTTCTGTTGGGGTAAAAAAAAGTCTTGTGTGCTGTATATTCCGATTCAGTATTCATACAGACTTTAGAGGCACATAAAGCAAGAAGTGTGTGTGTGTGTGTGTGTGTGTGTGTGTGTGTGTGTGTGTGTGTAGGTGTCGGTGTAGGTGTGTGCATCAGTCAGCTGCCAGGTTAGCAGGGGTCAAAGAGCATGTTTTCCACATTCACTCTGTCACAGGCAGTGTTCGCTGTAACACACACGCAGCGTGTACGGGGACTGATCCCCAAATAATTACACTGGCGATACCTTAAACACACTTTGTTAAGCAAATGGAATCTAATGCGGTCATCTCCTACAGCTTGTGAATGTAAATCCCAGAGCGTTAAGAGCATTCTTCACTTAAAAGGCCCAGATAAATCTTTCTCAGCCCAAACCCCTGGGCTTTTCCTTTGAATTCTTCACTGAATACGAGTCTGAATGCAAAGTGTCAGGCAGGAGATAACTCCTCTTTTCAGCACCTTAAGCGCTCTGTTTTGTCGTGGAGCAACTCATGCATAGAATATATTTAATTTCTGAAAGCTGAATCCTTGTAATGAACCTGGGCAACAGGAATTATTCTAAAGCAAATTCTGGCTTATTGGCTTCCATTATGTCTGAAACATTTATGTGTTTCCTCGTTATTAGGTCATTTCTGTGTGTACTGTATCTCAAAAGTAATGTCTAAAACCAACTGTAAGCCTCCCAGATCAATCAAGCTCAGATATGAGGGAGATTTCCCTCAGGTGTAGGTGTATGAAAATGACTGAGAGAAAAACAAAACAAAAAATAAAAAACCATGAAACAGCCTAAAACATAAACATTAATATGATGTGGCTGATGAAAGTTGGCATTTTTCATTCCTCTTAGTGGGTTTGCCACTGCAACCCAAACAATCAATGTAATCTCTCTCCCTCTCTGTCTCTGTCTCTGTCTCTGCCTGTCTCTGTCTCTCTCTCTCTCTCTCTCTCTCTCTCTCTCCCCATCCTCTTTAACATCCTCAGCTGTTAGCGTGGTCTATGGGGAGGGCTCTCACAGCTCCATGATAGCCTCATTAGCTGCTTCCCAACTATTGTTGTTTTACAACCGAGCTGTGTGCGGAGAATCCCTCATTAAGATAAGGCCTCCTTTATGTTGGACGCAACCCTGACAACCCTTTCAGACCTAATGCCAGGAAATCGGGCAACTTAACTGGCCTCTTTCCCACACAAATCAATGGCAGAATTTCCCATTCTGAGCCCATTCAGGCCCTATGCCTGATCTGCGTACTGTACCTGACTAATAAACGCTGTTTTTTTAGAGGAGAGCTTGTTAGAGAATGTAAAATTTTGTTGCCACCTACACAAAATGGGTTAAGGGCAGGTGTAAAATGAACAGCTTGGATGACTATATTTTTACAGAAGGAGATGTTGGCTGTAAAGCCCAACTAGACGAAAACCTTTGAGGCCAATAAAGGAGAGGGAAAGAGGCTTTTTGTAGCGAATTAGGCCTCCTGTTTTCACACGCAGCTCTCTGCTGTTGTCAGACAGACAAGGGCACTGTGCTACGCTGACCCGGGCTTAGTGTTCAAGATCAGTGAACTTTGAAACTAATCAGAGGTGCTGTTGCTTATTGTCCCGTGGACGAGCGAGGCCTGCGAAAAGGAAGGCTGTCAACCTCCTGATTACTGAGATGGTAGATAAACACAGGTCTGTGCGGAGGCTCTCTCGCAGCAAAACACATCACAGCATTGGACCTATAGAGTTCTCCATGTCTGTCTCTCTCCAGTGCATGGTTTCACATGGGCGCGTATACTGAGGGGAGTGTGTCTGCATGTTAGTCAGGGGGAGGGTTTGACCTTCCTTTTTTAAACCCAGCAGCTATAGCAAAGTCACCTGCATACAAGTCCTCAGGGGATTGCGAATCTCAACAACAGAGACATCCTCATGATAGTATGTAACCATAACCGTTACTAAAATATTTGACCTCCATTTTTAGCATTCCTGAGCTGGCCATTCATTATAGGCCTAAAAAAAAGCAAGTCTAATCAATTAGAACTAAGCCAAGAATGTTTGGAGAGGCGAATTAAAATTGAATTCCCTGTCTATGTGTTTAAAAGTCATTCATTATCAAATGTGTGCTCAAAGGTTAGTGTGCTATTGTGAGGATGAAATAAACATTAATTTGGGCAGCAGGGCCTGGCGGGGGTGTGCTGAGCTGAGCTGAGACACAGGTAGTTTGTCACCAGGCCACACATCAGGCGCCTCAGCCGAGCCGGCTGCCTGTTGTTCGCTGCTCACTGGAGAATAGCAAGCCACACTTAAAAAATGGCTCTCTGGCGGATATATTTCAGCCGGAGTTCATCAGCGGCATAGGCCGACACAAAGCAGTCTTTTCTTTTCTCTCTGCCTGCGTATGCTACTTTTCCTTCTAACTCCTCCTGTACCATGCTTTCTTTTTCTTTTCCTTTCTTTTTTTCGTACACAGCCTCCAGACATGGAGCTGTGTTGCTTTCAGGCAGAGAACCCCCCCTCCCATCACCATACCACCCCCCAGCCATCTCTCTGAAGAGATTTGGAACAAGGGAGATCCCTTCAGCACCTGCTCAGGTTTTCAGCAGGTCAGAGGGGTGCCCATTTACATGGTACCATCCCACTGGCACCAGGAAGACTTCCATTATATGCCTCTGCAGGGAGGGCGCTTAAGAATGTGCACTGGCCATTCATTCTTGAGGTATGTGCAAAACGCCTTTTTCAAAAAGACGAGTCATATCTGGGAAGCATCCAAGTTCGTTTCCATAGTTAGTATAAATCATGCCTTTATTTTTTCATTACTGTTAATACGTGTAAGCGTTGGAATGTGAAGTTTCTTTGGCCCTGATAAGGCAGCAGTACAAGAACCAAGAACAGTACAAAAAGGGAATTCTCCCCTGAACGAACTTTGAGCATGAGGTTTAGAAATCTGATATTTAAAAGGTTATTATGAGTTCTCAAATAAACCACACGTCTGAATTATCTCTGTATCTGTAATTATTATGTCCTTTCACTTCAGCAGAACTAAAGCAGTGGAGAAGAGACCTTTTCCATAGGTCTACTCGGATAAGTGAATCTAACTACCCAACAGTGCTTCCTGGCTTTTCAGTCTCAGAAAAGCCACCCTAACTTCTTGCTGTAACAGAATAAATAGTGAACAGAAAAGATCTGTGTCTCCTTCGACTCATGCTGCCCTTAAAATTCCAATTTCTGTTTTGTAATGAAGAGCTCATTAATCATTCATCTTTAATAGATTATGCAAATCTCATGACATAAAATCAACATGATCAATGACAGCGTGAATTTTAATTGGCTCAGGAAAACATTGCAGGGAATGACCATAATCTGCAACTCTATCCAATGGCAGGGAGTCATTTATTTCAAATTGGCTCTCAATGTAAATGCAGGGGATAATTTAGCACCTCTTTTAACTTGGTCCTTAGACCCATTTCCAAAGTTTATCACATGCTAGAACACCATAACATCCAGTTATTGCGTATCACTCTACATTACTTGCTCAGCACTGCATTATAAATGGAGTTATTACTGCCAAAAGCCATTAAAATACCATGCGCAACATTTAATATTCAAGGCCTTTGAGCAAAGGGGTTTGTGGCCAGTGCATCGGAAGGCAGTGGTGAAAATAATTACAATTTGATGTTTGAAGAATACATAACACAACAGTTTAAGATTCTACTAGCACTGTTCATTGATCCTTTCTGCTGGAT
>JBBPCY010000150.1:17346266-17414043 GCA_037974405.1 Brachyalestes nurse
AATAAACTTGAAAAATATATATAGTCCCATCTTTCTGATAGCCATCCACAATTAAGAAAATATTCATTATTCATTTATTCATTACTGAAAAGATGAACTATGATGATGTTCTATCGAGTAATGAGGCAAACAGGAAGGCTATTATAAACTATTCAACAAACTAAAATTGCAAATAAATGATAATTCAGTTCCAGGTGATCATTTCAGACTCTGTTAGTGTTTACATTGAAAATTATAATGAAATTCTTTGGGATTTTGTAATAATAATTTTAAATGTACAATAATAATTGATAAATGTACTGTTTATTAGAATATGTTTTATGCTACACACTTTCAGTTGCCATGCAATATGCAAGTGCTCTGTGTATGTGTGTGTGTGTGTGTGTGTGTGTGTGTGTGAGAGAGCATGCACTTAGGCGTGTGTTGGCCCCTGAGGCTGTCTAGGGTGCTCAACCCAGCTGCCACTGTCTAAAGCAGACAGGAAACAGCTTCCACTTACATGTCTGCAATATGGAGAGCAGCGACCTCCTCAATGCACCCCATGTCATGACACACACACACACATAAACACACATGCACATACTGGAACATATCCACATTTTCAGCTTTTTGGTGCTTCTTGACAAAGTGGCACAATACTCTCTTTCAAGTCTATTGCCTTGCATTTTTTTAGGTCTAGGATGTGCAAACTACAGACAGATGTTTGCATGTTTATATAACTGCTGCCCTGGGAATGGGTAGCTTTGTGTTTAAATAATAAAGGTACCAAAAGCTTCTTTGGACTGATACCATGTACCACTTTTGGTTCCATACAGAACTTTTTAGTGGGTTAATCTGTGTTAACCTGTTTCTACAACCCCTATAGGAAATCAACTGAGGTATTTTTCATCATTATAGTCAAATAAAATATTTTTACCCAATAACCTTGTTATTATATTAACTAAGACAGTGTGGGCTCTCTGTCTGTGAAATGTTGTGACTCTACCCCAGGTTACTGAAGAAAAACAAAAGAATGTTGCAGTTTAACTGAGACTATCAAACTATCAAAACAGGCAAAATGATCTTTTATGGTTTCTGTGAAAAGAATTCAAGAACTGTTTTTGTAAAAGAGATTTGCGAGTGTGAAGCACCTTATAAGGGTCAAAAACGACTTCCACATAACACATATGTTATAGTTTTTAACTATACAACTGTACCTTCATACCCAGAAATATTTAGAGATTTATTTTTAAGTGCTAGACCTCACACTGTCTCCGATCAGTCATTTGTAAATGCACACTGTCATGGTCAGTGTTGTAATGATCATTGAAACAGTGACCTTGATCTATGGAAAGCTGTAATAGGGCACAATGAGCCTCCCTTACACACATTGCTTAGCACCGACGATGGAGGCCAGCATACGGGAGAAGCCCGAGGAGTGATCTGAACAGGGCTATTTGATAGGCAATAAAGGCAGTTGGAGAGTCTGTAATGGATGTGAGATTTCTCTTGTTGATGTCCATTTGGCCTGGCCATTGTGACTGAAGTCAGTGTGTGTCCAGATTGAAAACTCGGGGAGAGGCTGATTATGGTGTGTGGTGAAGTTTTATTGCAGAGTCCATTACGCTGGTCAGTGCTTACACTACACTGCGTCTCCCAAACCAAAGGCTGGGTGGATTAATGGAGCACCGCTGCAAAACACAATCCAGCCCCCTTGCGCGTCCCCACCTTTCTTTCCTTTCAGGGAGACTCTGAACGTGTCCCAATTCCTGCAGCGTTTAACTTTAAATAAGTCTCACCCTCCCTTCTTCTCCAGAGAAGGGCACAGCAGGTCCCTGCACCCTTAGAGCACGACATTCATCATTTATCGTCCCTTCTATTTTTGGAAAGGAGAGACAACAAATATCAGTGACTTTTCTACAATGCTTAATAAAGTTTGTTTTAAGGTTTTACAGAAAAGGCAAGGTGTGACTGTAACTATTAACTGGAAGTGTTTTTAATATATAGAAGTATAATTCTAAAGATCTTTACACATGGTGGGCAGTTTTTAACCATTTCCAAAGCCATATTGTCAGATATGCAGCCTTAAAAATAAAGGGTTCTAAATAATTAGCTTGGATGTGTAGTTATAGGAAAACCTTGAATAGGAATAGAAACTTTAATGTGGAGGGGTTTCAAGCTTCACAAATGGTTTAAAAAGGCCTTTATTGTATATTTTTTGTAAAAAAATTGTTATTTAAAACATCCATTTAGAAGTTCCTTAACCAAAAGTGGCTCTATAGCATTGCTCCAAAGAACTCATTTTAAAGTCATCATTTTTAGAGTCTGGATATTTAAAATTGCATTATATAAACTAGGCAAAAGTTTATGTAAGAAAAGCTGTTGCGCTGATTACAGATGAGAATGAAAATAGTGAGCATGCTGGACTAGAAAGACATAAATAATCGGAGAAAAGTACAAAATTCTCCCTGCGGAAATCTGGACAGCTTTGTGAAATCTGGTCCCCACACCAGCAAGCCCCATCAACTCGTCTCCCCTTGCCAGCTTTTCATATTTAAAGCCAGTACGGGTTTAATTACCAAATGATGACAGTGTCATATGGTGCCATGATGGCACAGGATATGTGCGAGACACTGAGTGACAGTGGGAAGCTGGAAAGCAAAACAGGAGAGAGGGAGAAAAAAAATAGCTGAGACAGTAAAACATCTGTAATTTGCAATTCGCTGGTGTTCAATGGTTGCTCATGGATTAAAGATTAAAAACTATTGTCTGGCAGATGGAAGAGAGGGAGAGAGAAAGAGGGAGGGAGGGGGAGCTTCTAAGCAGCCCATTTACATTTGTATAAAAGCAGCACTGTTAGGATAATCACATGGAAAAAAAGCTGTCTCCATTATACACTCAAGGCAATGCCTTCATTAGCCTTATATCCAGATGTAGATGCTACCAAATCAAACTGATAGCGATAGCATGGTGTGTTATGTAATATTGTTTAATATATATATATATATATATCAATCATATTTTGAATTATGAGATGTATAACATATTTTCTCATGAAAGAAGTCGAAGTTGTGCCTCCTGTTAATGTTTTATATCAGACGATGCGAAACTCTTTTGAATTGTGCACAGGACTAAAAGTTGGATTCATGCAAAGCCTATTTTTTTTCTCACACTGGATGAATGAGTAGAGCTCCTACACCTGATCCTTAATTGTAATTGTAATTAATTGCTGTTTTGTTAGTCATGCTGAGTCTTAATTAGTTTGCTCTTCCTAATAAAGAGTGAGAACCAGCCCATTCTGTAGGAACGGATATCATGTATACTGAAGCAATTTCAAAATATTGTTATGGTCGAATGCTACTGTATTTCTCTGAGGCTGACCCAGGGTTAGTCTGGTTTGATATGCTCAGAGGTTTCTTTGATGCATTCTGTGAGTCGTTACGGGTGGGGGTAATGGGCAGGCCACTGGAGCATGGCAGACCACCTGAGAGTTGTTTTTTGGGCACAGGGAGGTCACCTGACACCAGTGCTCCAGAGAAGGTGCATGGCGCTGGATTTCATGAAAGCACTGACGAAGCTGAATTATTGGAGCTCCTCAATAAAACATCAGCTGCTTTGAATGGCACATGCTTGAGCTGCTTGTGTAATTGACTATTTGACTTTTTTTTGGATTTGCATGGACTCTCCAAAAGGGGCTCACATGGATAGCATTGCTGTCCTCCAAAATTACAGTGCTGTGTGTTATGTTACATATAATAACCACTCTTCACTGGCCACTAGTACTCAATACGCTGTCTTAGTTCTAACTTGCTTTTGAGAAGGTTGCTCTCTGTAAGCAATCACTGAGACTGCTAAAGCAGATATGTGCTCAGTACAAGTGAGCCAAACACACTGAACCCCATGCCAAAGTCCTGGACTGAATGGATCTTTTTATAGTCAGCATCAAGCCTATATTAGGAACATGTCTAGGATTGTTTTCTCTGCAAGGAAAATGAATGGCATGTTTCATTCAAACATTTTCCCCTAAATGTCAGTGTTACAAAATAATTTAATGATTTAAATCATTCTAAAATGCTGCTAACACTCATGTGCTTTGAAATGACATAACTTTAAAGTAAGCTTGCTATTAAATCTCAGCACTAAGTTAATATACTGTTGCCAAAGCCATTTATCTACCATATTTCACAAAACCTGCTGGTTTGCATGAGGTGTTCTTATGAAGTTTCCTTTCTTATGATGTCAATTCTGTTCCCAAAGAACTCAAAATTTAGCGGTTCTGGTGACATAAGGAGAAAAAAATATCTGTACGGCATCATTGAGTTGGAGAACAGAAAATACATTTCTCTCTCTAAGAAAGTTGGTATGTATTACAATATAGTATCTATTTTGCTTGTATGTGCCCACAGACCACAAAAGTGGTCTTTAATGCATTTTGGAGTGATACCTTTCAAATGTTTTTTTTCAAGGCATTTTAGCTATTTCACTAAATGTTCAGATAGTGTAAAAAAGGAGCAACTGATGTAAGAGAAAGTATATTTAACTTTTTACTAGTCAGCATTTCTGTTCCACAAAAACTTTAATAATGATGGATGTTGAATATGAGACTGGCAGCTACATGATGCAAGACTATAAGATTGGCAGTTAATCTTTTTAGCCTTGTATTTTTTTCTTGATCTTTAAAAGGCTAAAACATCACATCTGAGAAGGATTTCATATCCCAAAATAATTATACCAGAAAGATCATCGTAGGGGTGATGGAAGAGCGAGTTATCAGTCTAAACATTCTATGTAACAGTAAAAAAGATCTGACTTTAGTGAGCTCTGCAGGTATGAATCAGATCAGAAAGAATGACTTGAGTATTTAAGCCTATTTCTCAGGAGTGATCTAAATGTAGCATTAGATAAAGTAGCTCCATACAAAGCTGCACTGAATAGATGAGTAAGAGCCAAAGGTGAATTACATAGGGGGTTGTTGCTATCTGTGCCTCTGATCTCCCTCTGATAGCCCCCTCACTGCCGAACATCTGTCACACCGCATGCTGCGCTCACTCACACCCGGAATGTCAGGTGATGGTGTTGGGTGGTTATCCCTGCAAGGTGGTCTGCATGGAGATATCCAACACCAGTGCTCATTAGCAGGAAATCAGGGATGGGCTTTTGGAGCTGTGGCTGGGCCTTGAGATGGAGCCTGGCAAAGTGGGCCGCACATCCGCAATGGGCAACCCCTGCCAGATTGCAGGGATATCAGAAGTGACATCACAAAGCCAACAAAAATTAGCATCCCTAATGGTCTGCCAGGCCAAACATTATTCTTCATGATGAGGAGCAGCCATGCCTGCCCAAGGCTCTTGGTGATTCAGCCAAAAGCAGTAGAGGCCTCTGAGTGCTAAGCCCAGCCAAAACCAACAGGCTCCATTCTACAGTGCCATGAAGGAAGTTTTAAGATACTATACTACAAAAAAGCCTTGCTTTCTCAAAAATAAAGGTTCCCACAAAGGGGTTCCCTGGAGCAATCCACCGGAAGAACCACTCTTTGTTCTCTAAAAAACATTTCAACAGAGAGACTTCAGTTTTTAAAGATCCATCTACTATGTTCTTTAGGAAAGCAAAAATGATTAATCTATGTCAACATTCCCAAAGAAACTTTGTTTCGAAGATTGTACACAACTGGAGAATGCTACTGACAAACCAAGATTGTGCTTCAAGTACACAAAACACTAGTTTTACTGCAAATTTGTAGTCAGGCTATGCAACTGACTGTGATATTCTTTTATATTACTATGACAGCATATCATAGCCACCTTGACAGCATGTAGCGGGCCTGAATTAAGTAAAGTAAAGTCATGAAAGATCAATGAAAAGAGAAAAGAGGGTTGGCAGATTTAATTAATTACAGCATATTAAAATGTTTGTTTACAGAAGTGAATACTTACAAGGGGTCTGATGTTAATTAATTTGAAACGTTCTTCCCCCAGCCCCTGCGACATGTCGGCAGCAGCTGAGGTAGTTTCATGGCAGGTAGCCGTACGTCTCATTGGATTTCCATCAACTGCTCAAAGGTGTATTTGGAAAAAAGATGCATGGTACTTAAATTAGCCTGAATGCTAACATGATTGCATATTAAGAAATCAAATTAGTATACAAGAGAATAGGAAGAGAAGAGCAACACATTATGATGATAAGGTATCTCTGAGTTAATTCCATAATGTTGGAAGTTCCGTTTTCTCCATCTCTGCAAATTCCAGATCTTTATTTTCTCTTCTATTATTCTTCACATGATCTAATGTGTCTTCATAACAGGTCACGAATTTGCTGTAGAAAGAAATATCCACACAATCTAAAAAGATGGTGTTATCATATGTATGCTTATGTATGGTGAGAAAATATGGTGAGCGAATGTATTTCTTTTAAATTTCTTTGTCTTTACCTGAACAGGTTGAACACAATATATTTGATTAAACCTGACCATAACTTTAAGATAAAACATAAACCTAATACTAACCTTTTTTTAATGCAGTGAACAGTATGTACTCTCTGTGTATATGTGTATATGTGTTTGTGTGTGCACACAAGTATGTGAGTGTCCAACTGTGGTCAGGAGGTCTCCTGAGGTCTCCCTCCTGGACAATGATGTATTTAAGTACCCTTAGAGGTCAGATGGACTCTGTCCAGCACATCACCTGCAATCAATAGTGTTGGTAAACCAGGCTCAACAGAGTGGCTGTGAAGACTCTCTTTATAAACAAACTCACAGAGAGGCCGGCACGGCCCATTGCTCTGCTAAAACCGCAGCCAGAATCCTTACACACACACATACACACACACACACACACAGACACACACACACAAACACAAATGCAGTGTCATTCCGGGAGAGACCATCAAGGAGAAAAAGTGACAGAAAAGAAAGGGTAAATTGACAGTTGCGTGAATGTGTTTATAAATGCCGGTGGGTGGCATTGCTGCAGAGCGGCGAGAGGCAGGCGAGAGAGAGAAGTTCATTGGGGTGAGGGATGAGTGTGTTATGAAGGACGTGTGTAATTATTTTGCCTCATACAGCCATTATTGGTCTCGCTCACTGCTGACAGTGCTTAAGAACTAGGACTCAAGATGCAGCTCACTGTGGAACATGAATGCAACATGCTGAAATAGCTATTAAACACGTGTAACAAGATTTTATGCCATTGTGGGCTTATATCTGATCTCAATTGTCATGCTCTTGTGCATTCGCAGGTTATACTGTTAGAATGAAGCTATTTCCTCTCTGACAGGCTACATCTAAACATCACTAAATGAGGCTGTGCAAAAATGTAATTTTCTTTTTAGTTTTTAGGTATTTCACATTTCAGTGCTGTTCATTTGTGGATGAAAAAAGTATCGGTGCTCAGATTATATTAAGATCTGTTTTTGTAAGTTATTTTAAAATTACATAATGGAGATCATTGTGGAGATAAGGAGTTCATGTTACACACAGCCATTAGTAGTGTCTAACAACAACCTTAGACAAAGAGGTATTGTATATCTCACCTGATATTTTTGTTGTGGGTGGTCATAGTTCTGATAACAGTACTGTTTTTTTTTCATCTTCTCTCATCTCATAGGTGAACCGGGTGCAGTGGTTCAATCAAAACCTTGCTGCTTGGATTGAGAAGACCCTAGGAGCCCAAACAACAAAGGCAGATGCTGCGGTGTGTGTCTCTACTGTAAGTGGCTTTTGAAGAATTGGCACAGTCATCTGGCGAACACCTCACATCTCTCACAAACAAATGAAGACCCGGCACTTCAAAGTGAGATTGATATCTCTCTCTGAAGTTCATCCCGAATATTCTGAATATTGAGAGAGGTGTACTCCTCCCTCGGGATCGTCGTGGCGCCTTGTCCTCCCCTGCTCCGCCATAGAGGGGAAAAAGATTGCCCCTGTAGATCTTTCATGTTCATCAATATTCACTCATTCATCGTGGACCATGGCAGCTGAAATTCGTCCAAGTATTGCTGGATGGATGGCCCGGGGATCCACTTTGTCGCAGCAAGGATGTCTGAAATTGAGTCCCGGAATTAAAATAGAACAATCCCCAATTTTTACGGACTCCAGACACTGCTATAAATTTCACTTAGTGACCGAAAACTTTTCCATTTGCTCAGTGGGTCCTCAATGTACCCAGGCATTTAATAGGTCATGGATAGATGTATCCGGTTTGTTCTGCTTACTGATTCAAAGGGGGAATGCTTTTGTGTGCTGGCAAATATAGTTATTTATTATTTAGAAAAAAAGTTCATGCATTTCAAATTTTAAATTGAAAGAAGTAAAAGATTTTCATGAATCAAACGCACCAGATTCCTATCAGAATGCACTGCATCACATTATAGAGCAGCGCTTGAGTAAAGTCAACATGCAGTTTAGGGACAATAAATGTGCTGATTTATGCAGTTTATCTACAGTTCATACAGACATGAACAAACAGAGCTTGATAGTCTTTACTTAAATGAGACTGATGGCTATTTTTGGCTTTAGCTAGTTCACACAGTCAATATTATCAGCTATCAGAAAATTGGTTATCAGATCCTCCACTGACCTGGTCCTCCATGGGTCACAAAATCGGCAAAAGGCTTTGCCACAGAGACACAGAAGCAATGAGCCAACAAGGTTTTACTTTTTGTCAATAACCCAGGAGGCAGGTGATGTACAGCTGTATTGATATACTGCTCTTCATCAGGAACCAGTTGCATTTAAACATATAAAAAGGAGAATAAGAAGAATGATGATGATGGCGATGAAGATGATGATAACAGTATAAGCCAGCCTAGATTAAGACTAGTTTTAAAGATTAGTACATTTTACGTAATATAAGAGTGCATCCTTAAAAAAGGACTGCCTTCTAGTAAAAGCAATGGTTATATATAACCACAACAACTTATGGAACCATATTCCCTAATTTCCCTTTGGTAACTATAAAGTGTTAGTTTTTCTTATCTTGTATGAATGCTTAAATGGTTATTTGCATGAGTAAACAGTTCTATCTGATGGAGAACCTATTGTATATGGTTTTTGATTTCATGTAATACCAAAAATAGTTCTACTAAGTACAAGAACTTTCTAGCACATTACAGGACCTTTTTTGCTAAGAATGTTGGTGACATAGCAAAAAAAATATTAAAATACAATACAAGATCTGAATTTTGACATAGACAAAATGCAAACAAAACAGTAGGGCCACACTAAAAAGTGCATTATTAATATGCAATATTTACAAAAATAATAAAGTGAAAAAACCAAACAACTGGAAAAATAAAATAAAATAATGTAATATGGGGCTGTCATTCAATCATCTATTTGCCAACTAATTACTATACCCAGGTTTATTATTTTCACAGCTTTTCTATAATTGGAACTACATTTTTATCATGCATGTAGTTGTGTAGTGTTGTCTAGAAAAACTAATGACGAACATATATCGTCAAATTTACCTCCACTACCTCCACAGCATTTGTGTTTACTTTGTTTCCTCTTTTATCCATTTTTCAGTTTTCCATGTAATACATCTTCCATAAACATCATATCACAACACAAATATAAGATTTTGCAGATCCTGCAGCCAGCCAGACTTCTTTTTCAAACTGCTGGTCACACAGCATTGTTGAGCACCTTGGGAGAATGCTAAGACCTCCACTCTTCCACATGAACATGCAGATGCTTGACTGGCTGGTGCATCACACAGTGATAAGATGAGATTCACCATGAATAGTTTCCTCTCTCAGTAAGAATGCAGCCGGTGATGCTGTCAAGCAACCTCAGGCATAGACAGCAAATGGGCACCTGGAACGTGATTCTGAATCTCAGGGACAGAACTCAAAGAACCTCTCAACTGCCCTTTAAGCGAACCAATCAATCCAGTCTTTCACTCTATCCACTGTTTTCCTGTGAAGTAAATCAATAATGTCTAAGCTACAAAGACCATTTTGTCATAAAATGGTAATTAGTATGGGTCTTGACCTCCCTCATGGCATCCCCCAGTCCCCCATCTGAGGACCAGGGCATGTCCAGAGTTGCCACTTAATGATGCTAACATTACACACTCGCTGAACATTGTTGGGCTTTTGTCTTCATTCACATCGAAATGAAGTTCTTGGGGCCCACGTTTATCAATCATGGTGGGGCTCCAGCTGTTCGCCAGTCTTTGGCCTGACTTCAACAGCCGTGCTTACAAATTGTCTCTGAATAGCATGGAGCAACCCCCTCCCTTTTTGTCACTGTCTCCTGACAAATGTTCCTATGCAGCTTTTCCCAGACATGGCCGACCCTACCTTCTGCTCCTCACCATTCATGCAGGGTTTTGGCCTCATGTTCCTCCACTGAGATGAGCCTGGTAAGCCACCACAGAAGTGCTTTAGAGTCTGCTGGCTTGTTAGGGTGTTATTAGATAATAGACAGTATATTGTCACTATGGTGAATATGTATTTAGTCCTGAAGCCTTAAAGTAATTGTTTATTAGCTTACAAGAGTAGGCACATTACATTACATTAAAAAGGTCAAACCTGCTTTCTGATGTAGTTGAATATCAGAGTGTATTTAAAATGCCATTTGAAGCACCATTTTATACATGTATCAGCATTTCTACACACCGATTTAACACTCCAGTGAGGTGTGTATTAAAAGGACCTGTACTGTAGTTACAATTCTCTGAATTCTAGAAAAAAAACCTATTGAGTCTCTCCCGCAGTCCATAAAACAATAGAAAAGAAAAACATCAACACTGGCGTTTCCTCAAAGGAATGGCATACAGTTTCTCTTTCTTGCTGCTTTGAAATGTGAAATAATTATGATAGATGGACAGATGAATTAGTTGTCTTCCAAGGTCAAACGCTGATTGCCTTATTACTCTATTACTTCACTGTTGTGAAACTGTTACCGCTGACACTTTTTCATGATATTCTGTACATTCACAAAAGAAAGGGAGTGAGTGGGGGAAGTGAGAGAGATACAAATTGATTGTTTGGCGGTCAAATCAGTCATAGTCATCT
The DNA here is from genome assembly GCA_037974405.1 of Brachyalestes nurse. Taxonomy (NCBI): domain Eukaryota; kingdom Metazoa; phylum Chordata; class Actinopteri; order Characiformes; family Alestidae; genus Brachyalestes; species Brachyalestes nurse. The sequence continues at coordinate 17,357,265 of JBBPCY010000150.1, forward strand.
TCGGTGGATGGATTAATGGGTTTGATGGCTGTTGCAGGTTCAGGCAGGGAGACTCGCTGAGAACAAGAGAAATTGGTTTGGGCCCCCGGGAGCTGAATCGATGTGAGTAGCATGTAAGCAGCATGCTGTTGTTTTGAGAGTACGTCACTGCACATGTGTGTGTGTGTGTGTGTGTGTGTGTGTTTGTGTGTGTGTATGTCTTTTACAAAACAGTAGGTATGTTTTTGTTTAGTAGGGAGAGGGTGTTATTCCTCTCTCCCATTGCAGGGTAAGAAACTACTTTTCGTACCGAATGTGTCCTTCAAGTTTTTGAAAGGGTTTAAGGGATCTGGGTGAGGTTAAAAGAAACTGTTTCAGAAATTTGATACAGACACCTGTATTTTAGCCTGTATTTTAGCCTTCATACCTTTGATCTGAGATATTTTATTTTTTGGCACCTGCGTATGTGCACAAATATGTGCATCTGCGTCAGAGCTACATGTGAAGTAGTAAATTAAGAATTCATCCAATGCTAAAGCTTTAAATTGGCATAACATAACATTTTGTGCAGTCTGAGACCATAAAACTCCTAAATAAGTATTTACCAGTAAATGTTTAGATGTTAAAAAATAAACTCTGGCAAGAAGTTTGAATATTACATCATATACTTCTTCTACTGTATTTTTTATTTTATTTATTTATGCAGGCTGCAGAGTTACGTTACAGTTGCATATGTTGGGTATTATGGAAGAGATCTAATTATTAGGGACTGACTCATGAATAGCCAGAGCTTTTCCAATATCAGTTTTCTTAATCCCTTATAAATGTGCTACAATCTGCTTTTCTGTAGTTGACATAATTTTGGAAGGATACATGTGCTCACTGTTAAAAATGGAAGCTGTGAAAAGGCAAAGCTTAACTCCTAGGCTTTACGTTTGTGCTTTTCAGAAGTGTAGTGCACAGCAATGTTTTATAGGAAACCAACTTGGTATTTTCTTTTATTGCAATTCATCTTATTGAACTATTACAAACATTAATATTAATATTCAGTGTTAAATATATATCATGCTTAGTCTGTGTTTTATTCGTGATGTGCTGCCGTTTACTGTAATTTCATTGTGATTAATGTGTTTTGTTTCTCAGTAAAATGTATTGTTTCTGTACCTTTAAAAAGGTCCTGTCATATCCCGTAGCCTCAGTCTTTTCCATCTCTTTGAAACAGGCCTAAGGAGGTCAGCAGCTGTGACAAAAATCAAAATCCATTTTCTGTGGCCAAATGTAAGGAGGACCAAATGGTGGATGTTCCATTCATCTCTTAGTGCTGCCTGAGCACTCCTCCACCAGAGGCAGGGATCCTGGTAAAGCAGGTGGAAAAGCTGGAGGGAACTTTATCTTAAGAACAACTGCACAAGGCTAACAGTCACAGAAACATAATGTTTTTAGAGTTTTTTTGTATTGGTGGCAAGTATATTCAGTGATGAAATTATTTTTATAATGATGTGTAATGTGAAACTTTGTGTGACCAATCATACAATCATTTTTTTTTTTGTGTACTCAAAAGCCCAAGCCGATGTGTCAGCTGCTCAGATATATATTTTGTGTAGCCTAATTGAATAAACCATCAGCAGGATATAAAAGTAAGCACTGGTCTTCTGAAATTGCACCTTTTTACGGACAAGATGGAGTTTGCTCCACACACCGAGAAACAACACATGAAAATTGCTCCCTGAATTATGACAGAGAGCCTTCCTACTTCAGTCCCGAACAAGTCCACCCACACTAAATCTGTATCAGCGGGCTGCATGAGTGCGGTGCAGCCAAATCTCCAGTTTAGCCAGCACGTTTACTCCTCCACTGCAACAGGGCATGTGTGAAATTAATCAACTCCCCACTGTAATTCTAAATATTTGCCACATGGGCTGATTGGGGTCAGCGGCTCAATCCTACATCAGGAGAACGTGCACTCCCCATCATGATTGATTACCGGCACGGCGGCACATATTATTATGAAATGAGTTTATTAGCTTTAAATCTACTAGTAATGTGGCACTGTTTTAGGCCCTTCATGCAATTTTCAGCGAGTCAGGCATGGGTGACGAGAGCCTGTGTAAAACACTTGGCTGTGAAGGCTTTATGGTGGAGCACCCAGGCTTGCTTCATCTAAGGGAGCTCTCACATTGGCACAAGTGCTACAGTGGTAATAAAACAGGCCTGAACTACGGGGCGATTTCTGCTGCTGATTTGTATTTAGAATGAGCACTGAGGACTTTCACTGAACACAGTCAAGGCTCGTTTTCCCCCAGATAAACAGGCTGATTGAATGGAGACCACTCAGCCCACTCGCACATCTTCCTTCACATCAAGATTTTCAGTATTTATGGTGTAATCTACATTGCCATACTTTTGCGTGGCAATCATAAATCATAATTTCACAGAATGAAGCGGCACCAATTTACCTGTCGACAATAAGGTCTGGTATTTATAGCTATGCCGCCGGTATATTTTATGGTTATGATGATGTGAATTACAGCAGTTCATTACAATCAGTATTAACTTGAGACTTTGAATAGAATGAGAAGAGTGCCAAATGTCTGTCTATTTTAACCTGCCTTTCTAATAGCCATACGAGTGTGATAACTAAGCAAAGTACTTGGTGGTAATGAGTCATGTGACACCTCATGGGGTTTCCCATAACTATTTGAGTAAATGGTCGCTCTCCACCAACAATTCCCTTTGATGACCCATTAGATATTATGGGGCAGCCTGCTGTGAGCGCCATAGTCATGTTCCTACCAAATTTGTGTTTAATGCCCAAGAGACAAACAATAACTAGATTTTAAAAACTTCCGTACATTATCTTTCATTTGAGTTCAAAATAAACTACAAGACATTTTCTATGAATCATTAAGAATTTTTTTCCCCCACCAAGCTACTCATCATAAATCTCCTTTTTTAAAGCATACTCATAGTCCACATATTATACCACACACCCATAAAAAACACACAGTGCCTTAAAAGAGCTGTGGATTTTATTTACAGTAAAGGTAAATGTTATCTAATGTTTGCAAATTCACACTGCAAAACGTGTGGATTTCATAATAAATCCAAATATTACAACCACAATGTAATCCCAATAATATCAGAGAAATCTCCACCTGCGTGTCTCACTCCTATTCACAGATATTGTTGAGATTATTTTACATCTCCTTTTAAACCTTGCTTGATTGAAAGAGCTGGTACAGGTAATCAGAAATACCTCTTTGTTTTGAGCTGCTCCATTGTTCCACATGAGCATCAGCCACAGGAGTCTGATCAACTTCCAAGGCTGCTGCTTGTCAGCTGGGGAATATATAAAGATAAATGGTATTATGTTAAATTCCACTTAATGACAAATTTTTAATTTTCTGAACATGGTCATTTTCTGGCTTGTGAATCAAGTGTAAGGAGCTAATTACGTGAGGATCTGAGCAAAAATAACTCCTCATTTTCAAGGATAATGGAAGAGAAATGTTGTAGATTAATGGCACTATTTATCTTTTTTAAATTTCTATCTTTCTCTGGTGATAGCTGTGCTCCCCAAGGAAAATATTCATAAAATGAAATTGAAGTCGTAACTTAATAGGTTATTAAAATTTTTGAGTGCATATCACTTCTCCTTTCGCGGCGCTGTAAATTTAAATTGAAGTTTGTGGCGTTCGGAGTCACCAGCGGAGTTTTTTATGATGGCACAATAGAGGGGGAACATGCATCTTTGTCAGGAGGTATTTGCTATTCTAATTTTATGGCAGGCCAGATTATCAAAAAGGAATGTCACGGTGCGGGCTGCTGACAACACCTCAGCCTTCAGCCATGTGTTTCCATTAGGGGACCTAGCCGTCCAGGGGTTTGTTCGCCCTATTATTTTCCATTTCTGTCTTTTATCTTGATTTAAAGTGAAGCTCACTGCATATTCCTCTGCTGCCGTTTCCCTTCTTCTGCCAGAGCCTGAGATTGGGCAGCACAGGGCGTCTCAGCACGGGGACCTGCTCTCTCTGGGGGCAGTGTGGAGAGCGCTTCAAGGTGGAATAACTATCTTTAGCTCATGTGTGTTTGGAAACACAGGGCGAATGAGAGATGAGCGATGGAAATAGAGAGGAACTATCATCACCGTCCCACCAATTTTTTTTTTCAAGGTCAGGGGGCCAAATTTATTTATTTCCCTGAAAGTTACGATGAAATTTTTACTGAGTACTTTGTGGTAATGATGAGGGAGATCAGCAGTCATAAATTTGTCTTGCCATTTGGTCTCCGGTGATGAACCATTTATTATTTGGGCTTCAAGGACAAGCGTGATATTTGGATGGCAGCAGTGTTATATGTAATGAGGTCTATTTCATAGTGTCATATAGGATAAGCCAATATGAAAATTAAGAGCAAAACTAAGGTTTTCCCATACCCGGCTCATGCTGTTGCAATACGAATGCCACTGGGACATTTATAGGCAATCCAAAGACATCTTATAATTTGTAATTGATCTTATTTCATAATTTCTTTAAATCTATTTCACAGAACCTTGCCAGAAATATTAAACAGAAAATTTATATTACAGCATGATTCTCTCTAGTTTAGTCATTTTAGCTGATTTGTGGATGCCATGTGTTTTTTCCCAGTCAAAACTAAGTTTTTTTTCACCATTCCTACTACTCTTTTCATCATCTAACAGCCATGTGATTTGCTTAACATCATGGTGTCTTTTATTGATTGGCTATTTAAAATCCCATTGTAGTCCTGGGACTACGTTAATGGTTTGGAGCCACACCCCTTCATTGCATCATGCTATCCCATGGGCCCTTGTGAGTATTCCTCAGTGGGCAGTGTTTTTTAGTTCATTAATGGTCAATTACTTAGAGCTTATGGGCCCCTCTGTGTCATCAGCATAGACAAGCCTGAGCAGTACAGTCTTTGTCTCACTGTCTCACACTGTCCAGACAAATAATGCAAACATATTAAAGCTAAAATCACTTGGTTTATATAAGGCATATAATCTACAGTCAGCAGAAGCCACCCAGTCTGGGTCATTTTTTATTTCAAAATTAATAATATTTTGTTTTCCCATTTCAAGACATTCGACAAATAAATTTGTCATCGCAGAGATAGTGGCCTCCATTGTTCCCTCAAGGATATTTTCCCTCTTTTTCCCCCCACTCTCTACTTAGAGATTCTGCATGCTGAAAGCTTAAAGTAGAACATATTGGAACGCTCAGACAATCCTGACCTGTTTATGCGCGAAGAGTTGATAGGCTGTCAGGCCCCCAGCGAGAGGGCCCAGAATGAGGCAAGCTATCCTTTAAACTGCCTGCCTGATATTTGTGGATAATAAAAGAAATAAATCAGACAATAGGTCTGAATATTTCATTTGTTATCCATATTCCTTATGGGCAAAAATGATACAGAAATGTAAAAACAGCAATTTTGCCCTGGCCCCTTCTGGAATTGTAACACTGCCTGTGCTGTTTTCATGTCCAAAGACAGAGTACATTCTCACTGCTGCAGCCTGTGTGCTATAAGTCTATTCAACAGTGCGAATTACATGTTTTAATGGTGCCAGAAACCATTCCCTTCTGCCCTCTTTTTGTGAATTTCCTTATCATGTTGCTCTCATGGCTCAGATGATCATTGCATAGTTTTGTTCATTTTTGCATCTGAAAGATTTTTCTCCCTCCCTTCCTTACCTGACCCTGTGTGTAGACACAAATATGATTGTGAGGTCCAGCAGGGTTAGGATGACCAGCGTCTGCACCCTAATGCCCTTCATTTAGCATCCCCCCTCCCCCCCCCAGTGCTCCGTGCTGCGTCTGGGTGAAAGATGCCTCCATCAGCAGAATGGTGGTGACAGTCAGAGGGGAATGAGCTCATGAAGTGATTACGAGAGCGGGTGGCAGTCATTCAGACCCCCGAGATGACAGCACATCCAGAGAGAAAGTGCCCGACTGGCATTAATCCCGGGAAAATCGCTGGCCTCCAGGAATGCATTGTGGGCCTGATAAGATGTTGTTATAATATGCACTTAATCAGCGGGTCTCCAATGAGTCTCCTGGTATTTCCAAACTGGAGGGAGCCTTTGTGAGGGACCTGAAACATCAGAGGCAAAATGACAAGGTCTTATTACCTTTTAATGCAGAATGTGTCATTATACCTCTATATCTCATCTGCCCCATAGCTATCAAATTTCTGCCTTCTGTACATTCATTTCACTCACCTTCACATGCTAAGATTATCCAAAGAGGACTAGAGGTACAAATGTTGAACATCTCTCAAATACATTACAAATACAGAGGAAATCTATTTTAAAGAAAAAAATGAACCATGGCCTGGGTAATTCTGGACACATACAGAATACTGAAGACATATCTTTACCAGAATGTAAGGTGTATGTGATTATATTAAAAGGCCTGATTATGTCAAGTGAGCACACTGTCAGGAGAAGGCCGAGAGAGCTCCTGTCATTAGGCATTTTAAAGGGGGCAATATGGGCCTCAGAGACCAGCCTATTCACTGACACCATGGAGTGGAACCCTTTTCTGAAGTATAGTCTTAGGAAAACAGCTACAGACTAAGGATGTGTAAGCTCTGATTGTCTTTAATGCATCTTTTTAAATTTAATGAATTATATTTTCAGCCATGTTTGACATTCTTCATTTATTTTTGGAAATGTACTTAGTTTACTCCACAACATAGATTATAATTAGTGCGCAGTTGCAAGCCTGCAGCAGTATGTTTACAACTGTTCCATGTACCGTCCTCATGTTTTTTGTGTTTTTAAAACTTTCTTATTTTATTTGCATCTGCAATTTAGTAGATTTAGTATTAGTAAACTTAACCATTATGTTTTTCCTGTGTAAATCAGTTTCTTCTGGGATCAATAAAGTTTTCTGCTTCTGATTTAGCACTTCTGATTACCTTGTTTTTTCAGTTCTGCCTCTTTAGAAGTCTAAAATTATTACTGTTATTTTGCACTATTATGAAAATCAATTTACATAGATTATTTTGGCAATTACACAATGACTTACATTTGATTTACGGTGAGTAAGTATTGTAAGTATTGACAGTTTCACAGTTGCACTCCTGTCTTTTTGTATTTGTTTCTAAGACAACAAATAAGGTAATGAAATAATGAAAGATTTTTGTCTTTATGCAAGACTGAACACAGTATTTTTAAAAACATAATAATATATTTTCTATGGACACATGAAGCACTGAATGCCTTTAAAATATTAACATATATAAGATCTATATTTGTGTTGTAGACATCACAACCACTGGTTCCAATCACCACCACTAAAAGAAATATGAGAAAGTAATTATATCAACAATGCACATTAATATATACAGTTATGCTTATGTTACTCTTCAGACATTGTCTCTACAAGTGACAGAGAGGTCAACTTTGATAAAACTAGGGATGCCTCAATGTGGGATTTGTAGGCAAATATTTCATATTATTCATGAACATAACTGCCTGTGGTGATACAAAATGCAGAAATGCAGAGCTTTGCTTGTCCAAAATGTGGTAAATGCATTATTAAATAGCAGTGAAATAATATTGGTCAGGTCTAAACACCTATCCGTCACTGATATTATTTTATCAGTGGCGGCTCGGTGAATATCTGCCGATTTCAATATGATTCCTATATCATTATGCCTCCTTAGATACAACTTCTTTATCTGTTGGAACGGTTCTTGGTTCTAGGTAATATTAAAATAGTCCAGGAAGTTTTGATGCAGGAGGAACACTCTCCTGATTATTGATGGTGGGCTAGTATGACGTGATGGTGATGGGAGGTCCAGGCGAGCTCCAGGCGAGCCCCCCACACCACACCCTAGGGTCCCACAAATATCACACTTGTAATTTCACGCTTCTGATTATTATTGCACACTCTAGCACTGAGCACAGCTCCTCCACCCATCCTTTTTCACTTTCCCAGCTGAGCTACTGTTTTAACAGGACAAGCCCACCTCCTACTCTCTCTCTCTCTCTCTTTCACACACACACACACACACACACACACGCACACACACTCACACACTTGCAAATGTATATATGATCACCTACGGTACTTTCACACACACATACACACGCACACACATGCACCCTTTAATCCTTATTTTTTTAATGTCTTGCCTCTCCGGACCAGTCATGAGCTTTCTCATTCCTTCTTCTCTCATTTTCTGTTAATTCGCCGCCATCTGCCTCAGCATCTGTTTGAGGAGCCAGAAAAAAAAAACGTGTCTGCCATGATGGAAAAAGTCTCCGCTTTTTCTTTCTCTTGTTTCACTCTTGGTATTTCTTCTCTCTCTCTCTCTCTCTCTCTCTCTCTCTCTCTCTTTCTCTCTCTCTTTCTCTTTCTCTTTCATTCTATCCATCTTTTGCTCTCTACTCTCTCTCTTTCTCTCTCTCTCTCACCCTATTTCCCCCTCCCATTTAAATGCCAGTCACAGTATCCTCTTTTGCTCTTTGTCTGATCTGAGTCACTGCTCCACCCATTTTGTTCATGTCCTTTTTTTGCATAATCTCCTCAAACGCTCTTTCCCTCCTCACTCTGTCCACAGCGTGTAAACCTGTGGCCTGCTTCCTCTTTTTAACCTCAGGGGGAATAGACAAAAAAGGCAGTTATATCCTTTCCACTTCCAGCCATTTAGTTAATATCCACAGTCAACAGGAGAGCACAAAGGATTAGAAAAAAAGTGCAATTGTAGTGTCTGGACAATAGCTAAAGCTGAAGGTCTGCACAACCACTTCCCCCCTCCTATAACCCTTCCGCTCCCCCCCTTTCCCCAAGTGCCCCATACTGGCACCCCAAAGTCCTCCAATCTTCCTTCTTCCTCTTGCTCTCTTTGAGGCTTGCCGACAATAGTGGCCGGCTGCTGCAGAGCAGGGCCTGGGCCAGGGATTCTTTGTGGTGGCCAGGGTTGCTGTGGTCTCTCAGAAAGCGTGGCTGGGATTGAGCCTGTGGCAGAAGCAGCGTTGCCTCAGGGTGCGCTCTCCTCTGTTTAGAGAGCTTATTGTGCGACCCTGTTTGAGTGACACCGAGCCCATCATAATCTCCTCCCCACAGGGACTAGCACCATTTGTCTAGCAGACCTTACAAACTGTTCTGACCTCGTGTCCTCTATTCCGTGCCGCATTAGTGTCATTTAATTAATTCCGACCTGCTTTTCATCTTCACTTAGTTGCTTTTACGCTGCCACAGTAACACGGTAACATGTTTACAATCACTGTTAGTTTTGGGCAACTCACATTGTTTAATTAATATATTTTTTATCTATGTTAATATATGTCAATGTAACAATATTTTTAAAAATATTTCTAAAAAAGGGTGGTATATCAACAATCAGGAGGTTAAGGTGTTCTTAAAAATATATATAAAACACTATCTCTGACATTTTTCATCACTGACATGACACCATTACTATACAATCTTTGTGGCTTTAGAGAATAACTCTAAGAGATTGAATGCATTTTGCCTAAGGTGTGTGTTCATGGTATTCATTTTCCCATAAGGCCCTCGTTTTTTCCAGAGGGAGCACTTTAGTGATAAGTTGCTACATTACATGCTAACTTTTCTGCAATGGCGCTGCATTTGACTCCTTTATGGTCCAGGTCCTAATGGCTATCCTCAGGCACTGCCTTTGGCAATCATGTCACAAATACATAAAGGCTGACACAGTCAATCGGCCAAGTCTTCTCCCTGCTTGTGCTCATTTCCCCTCGGAGATTATCAGTAGAACAACAATTATTTCAAATGTCACTGATTCATGCCTCTAGGTCATGGACAAATGGAAATTATAAATCTATTAACACTTATAAATATTTAAATATTTACTTTTTTTGTCAGCACCGGCAGACTTAGGTTTTCATAGGTTTTGCTTTCCTGAGAAACAGCACAGGCAGCATTTCTGCCTTTGGTTGCACATTAAGTGATTTGGCTTTGTGTGCCACAAAAAGACGAGAGGTGCAGATTTGCTGCAAGTAGGCATATAAGTAAATGTTGCGTGAATCAAGCAACAGACACCCACAGCAACTACATTACATACTCATGTCTGACCTAGTCTCTTTAAACACACTGGTGCTTCCTTGGTGCTCAAGCATTAATGTATTCATGATGAAAGGAGTTTCTGTGGAGATAGTGAGTTGCTATGGAGACTTTGTGTTTTTAATTTCCTTGTTGGCTTTTGTTTAGCGTGGCAATGCCTTGGGGGGCTGGAGGGGGTGCCTGAGAGTGTAGTCACTGACAGTGGCTCTACATGACCTCATCTACCCTTTTATCTGTCCTGTGTGTCATCAAGCCATCCTCATCCACTCAACAGATTAAGATATTCTAAAACATATAGCAGCAAACATGTTGATGTATTTTCCATTTTTTTAAAACATAGAAAATATATATTTAAAAAAGATAGCATCATATGTTTTAAGGGACCCATATCCTACATTTTTGTAGTCCACTTTCAAAGTTTGTGAGGTTTTATGTATCAAAAGCTGTCATATTTTAAATCTCTCCTTAAATATGTCTCTGATTGGCTGCTCTGTGTTGCGAATTCTTCAAACAAGCAGTATATAGAGCTGAAACACTCCTAACTCCAGTGTAAATGGGTGGAGCTGAAGTGCTGTAGGCTGATTAGGTGGGTATATGCAAATATGTTCATATGTTCAGCAAAGTTTTTTGCAGCATGGTTTCAATATATGGTCTATATAGATTGGGGAGATAAGTCAGTTTTGAAAATGTAACATGGTATGTAACAAGTGTTAACATGGTAAACTTTAAATAAATAAATAAATACACATACATACATACATACATACATACATACATACATGCATGAATACATACATACATACATACACACATTCATACATACATAAACAAGGGCAGTTAGTTTTTCTTGGTGTGAGCTCTCTAATAAAGAACTGTGAGATCAGTGTGTATCCCTAGTTTTTTATGTAGTTATTATACCATTAAATTAAAACAAACTTTGTTACCTTGTAGAAGCACTGATGTCCATTTAAAGTGAGATGATATAAAGACATCGCTTGCAGTATCAATTTATTCCATCTGATTGCCCTTCAAAATGGGCCTCAAATCCATTTAGAAAAAAATAACACCATCTCCCTCTTTATATTGCATGTATTTGTTACCTTTGGCCCAGTAGCAATAAATTCAATCTAGTCATTTGGATTTGGACCACTGACCACTAGGAACTGGTCAGGGAAAGCTTCCACAGCTGACTTCACCTCAACCCCCAGTCTTGTCATGACCACACACACTTCAATTTTCAAATTTCCTTTCCATGGTGAAGAAATTAAAAGTCTGATACAGTAGTTTAGGGTGGGCTACGTGCCAGAAGGCCAGTCTTTTCTCTTCACATGCTTGTGCCAGTAGCACGTAGCAGCATCACGCTTCATTTGGACTACCACACGCATTTAGCCAAGCTCAGAAATATTGGTAAGATTATTTCTCATCTCTCATGGAGAACACTAGTCGCTCAGTAAAGTAACACATTTGTTCATGATTATAGAATAAAATGAGCATCAGTCGATGGTGTTCTACATGCAACCCCAAAATTGGCTAACTTACATTTGGTCACTTAGTCCACTTTACATTTTAGCTAACATGAAATAATATTCCTCAAGACCACAATAAGCATATGTTTATAGCGATTTCCATAAAACGTCCAAAATCAATTATAATCCAGCAGTTCTCTTAATTTTAATATAGCCAGGGTGCTAACCTAGCCATCTTTGCGTTTTTATCGATATTAAATTATTATGAGCTAACAATGCTCCAAAGCACACGAAAAAGCGAAAAAGGGGTTTTCTGCAGAAATTGTGACAAAGAAACGGCTATTCCTATAAACATAGAAGTCTAAATCCAGTATAGTGATTTGTTTATTAATTATTAGTAATGCTATGCTATTACCTTTGTTTTTAATGGATTGACATCCAAGTGGTTTGCTTTTAAAAAACGTTCAAATCAGCATTCAAAAACACATTTTTAATATGAAACATCCACTGCTGTTACAATAATTTTGCATGCATTCTTGCACGGTAAGGTTACATCATCATGTTTAACATTTAGGCGTCACTGTCTCTCTAACACAGGAGAAGCAGAAGTAGCAGCAATGTAGAAGTACATCACAGAGCCACTCTCACAGTGCTCATATCCATTCCAGACCTCCCATGACCTGCATGCCAAGCAAAAGACTGGTGCTGCTTCCCAAACCAGGCTCCTTCAGCTCTAAATATGCTAGGATAGTGCTCATATCATTATTAAAATTATTAAGCACAAAAACACTGGAGACAGAATGATGCCTCTGTAATCCCAGTGAAGTGGATGAGTGTTCTAAACAATGCATAATATTTTTTAAACTTTTGTTATTATGCTTTGTCTTACTCATCACATTCAACAAAACAGAAGATAAATGCTTAGTGTTGGTCATCAGAAAGTTGAGAGAGAGAGCAGATTAATTCCAGATATGGCAACGAGATAAAACTCAGTCGGTATATTATTTTAGATGTAACTGTGATTGCTGTTTAGGCCTGTATGGAACGCCAGTCTCCAGGCATCAGATTCATTAGTTATTCAACTTTGCCATATTGTTCCCTCCGAGTACAAACATCCAAAAAGTAAATTACTTATGAATGATTACTATCTTTCATTACTGTTCCCACGGGAGCTGTTAATGGAGCCCAGATGGCAAGTAAAGAGGGTTTTTTTCTGGTTTTTCTTTTTTTCTTGTTTTTTTTTTTTAATCTTCCATTTTTAAAACAAATCACTGTATCAGAAACACTAGTTGGATTAAAAGAAAATGTCAATTGGACTATAGTTAATGTATACTTAATTAGTGCCCATGCCCTAATTAGCAGTATTAATCAGTTATAGAAAATCAGTGTGACTATAGTGGTTTGGAGAAATTTTGGTGTTGCAGGATAATCTCCAAAAGCCCCAGTGATCACTAGAGTCTGTATATTTATAGCTATTGGATTAAAGTGACTAAATTCAAAGTTGTTCCATTTTACTGTACATTGCATTTCCATTCCAGTTTGTCCACCTCACTCAGGAGCCTCCTTAAGAAGATCAGATAGCTTCTTGTTTCCACGGTGTTGTACTCTCTATAGGTAAGCATGAAATCATATGTGCTTTTCAGATTTTTAAAAATCATTTCTGCATGAAGAATTATATCAGTCTGCAGCCCTAGACATTTACTAACTCCACGTCTAATTACTGTAAGGTATTTAAGGTTTAACTCTATAAAGTGCCAGACACTTAGGGAGCATCAAACACTTGAGTGACACACTAAGATATGCTTTTCTAATTTCGCTGGCAATGCTCTAAAATAACCAGCTTGGTAATTAGAAAGCTTTTGTAGTGTAAATGAAAAATTCACTGACTCCTGTGACAGTGATGTATTCTACATTGATCATCCTCTGTAGTCCTGACTTTCTAATTAATCAACTTTATTTATGCAGTAAAACTCCTAATGAACAATTTGCTTCAGCAGTCAAAGCAAGCTCAATCACACAAACATTTAGAATAGTTTTAAATATGTACATATTTTTACATAGGAATGTCAACCCAAGTATTATTATGCAAGATTTCCAGTAAGTGATTTTGAAATGTCATGTATAGATGAAAATGTCTGTGATACATGACTCTTGTATGTGCAAAATAGAGGACTGTGTGTGTGTGTCTGGTGTCACTGTAGGCCCAGAACGTGGACATACTTCAAAAAAGAATGGGTTGGGGGATTGAAAGGGATGCTTGCACTTTCATTGCATAGTCAGTAAATTTAGGTCATGAAGCAGTTGAAAACAAAATCATCACATAATGAATATCATGAATGTCATGTTTTTCAATGGCTATAAACAAATACATGCTAAATCATGTTCAGCTTTGATAAGAGATCCTTTGATAACCACCCAGTTAACCACAAAGCTGTTGAGTCTTAATGCTCACCATAATACCTGAAAACCTCATTTTAAAAACTTACACAGTTTACATTAAAACAGTGGATGCCACATGCATTAATGTAAAGATATGCACCAATCAGTGATAACATTAAAATCAACTGCCTAATATTATGTAGGTTCTCCTCATGCTGCCAGAACAACTATGACCCATTGGTGCCATGTATTCTATCTCAGCCCACTCAGCTGTCCACATTTTGTGAAACAAAATGTGATTCATCAGATTAGGCCACCTTCCACTCTGTGATACATTTCTGATGTGCCTATTATAGCTGCTTTTAGCAGTGAACGGGGCTAGCATGGGCACTCTGACGGTTTTGTGGCTATGCAGCAGTGTGATGCGCCGTATTCTTTCATACCTTTCTTTTATAGCAATTTGTGATACAGTAGCTCTTCTGTAGAACTGGACCAGACTGGCTCGCTTTTGTTCCCTACAGGAGTCACTGAACCTTATACACCCATGACCCTGTCGCCGGTTCACCGGTTGTCCTTCCTTGGACCACTTTTGGTAGGTCTTGACCATTGCACACCAGACACACCAGGGTCCTCAATGGGTCAGAGCTGATTAGCCAACTGTGTATTGACTTACACAATATTAGGCTGGTGTGTGTGTATGTGTGTGTCTACATATGTGTATATATGTATATGTATGTATACAGACAAACATACATGCACAACTGGTTTCCTGGGCAGGATTTAAGCCGAGTCATGGGTTATGTATTGCCTTCAATGGAAAAAAAATCACTTTTCACAATCCCGTGTAGTTCAGGACCAGGCTTAAATCCTGACCGGGAAATTGGACCATAATGTCTCAGCTTGACCCTGACGCTTTAGATGGGATCAGCAGCACAGCAACATTCGGGTTCCTCTGCACACATTCCTCCACTCTCCACAATTTTTCTTCAAGTGACTGTCACTTAAATTCATTAGACCCTAAAAGGGCTTCACCTTTCATTGTAGCGCACACTGAAATGAAAAAATATATGCACACCCTCCTCCCAAGGATCTTTGCATTGGACGGCCCACTGTATTTTATGCACTTTTTTTTGTGTGTTCATTTGCATTTTTATGCAAGGTTACACACAGGGGCTCGATTATCATCATGAATAGATTAAGGAAACTATCAATCACGTCTCTTGTCGGACACAATGAATCAGCCACCACACCTGTCCTTAAAGCTGGGGGCGTGGACATGAATCTGTCTGTACAGGAAGAGAAAGATCATTGCGTCTCTGCCTCGCCCAGTGTTTTCCAAGGTGATGCTGTCGGGTGACCTGTCTTGGTTTACTGAAGTTGGCACATCTGGTTAGTGGTCAAACTATAACGGATCTTGGCTTGAATGGGAAATAGTGTATTTTCATTATAAAAAATGTGGTCTAAGGAATTTTACGTAGACCTCCCATGAGACTGTGTTCTGTAAACATGTATATAAGGCTGTGTGTATTTGATGTTCCATGTCTGATGCCCAGTAGCGTTACTTGGATTTCATAGTCTGATATAGTGCAAAGCACATAATGCTGCACTGCCCATTTTAGAAAAGAATATTTCATGTATTTTTAAGGACGTATTGACCAGTCATTTGTGAGGTTAGTTGATGGAGCATATTGGCCTAATTGGTTTCAGCGTCACACATGTTCTACATGTAGCTGTTGTTTTATGAGCTCTGTTGATGTACTACATGAATAAAGTATTGGTTGTTCTGAATTAGAACAGGAAAAGTGCATTACATCTCCAGGGAGAGAGAGCTTAAAACTTCTTGCTAATGATAACAAATGACAGCTAATGAGTTGTCCAAACATAACAAATGGAAAGAATTAAAGGCTCAGAAGCATCACTGTTTCATTAAAATGCAATAAGGAGAGGAAAAATTGGTTTTATGGACGAGTGAGAATTTATATTGCGCAGGTTTTGTTTGAAAATTGAAAATTTGTAAACAAGGTCAAAGAATCATGTTTGGTCAACACTGAGCAAGCAAGTGTACACCTCATTTTAGTGCATGGTTTGATGTATATATGCAATATTGTTCATACTTCAACAAGACTATAATTTTGTGTGGTGAGGCTACATTTTCTGCATTTATTCTGTTGAAGGTTTTATTTATGTATATATATTTTTCCTATATATTTGTATTTTCCTTAGGAAGCCTTCCTTATCTATTAAGTCCCTTTGCTTGGCATCATTTTTCTTTATGATTGTATTCCTTGAGCAGCAGTTTTCTTAACAATAATCAATATTAAAGTCGCCAGTGGCCAAAGTGGCCAGGAGAGCTTGGCTGGTTGAAAGGAGGGAGGTGAGGGAATTCTTCCACTGGAGCGACCTTGTCAGCGTAACAGTGCTGTTTGAGTTTGGCCCTGAGCATTCAAACACACTCTCAATCACCCCTGTAACCCAGCAGTCCACACTTGGCTGCAGTAGTAGCCCTTCGCTATGATCTCAATTTGTATGTTGTCCCAGGCTGTTGAGACTTGACATGGTAAAATTAATGGATTGATCTCTGT
This sequence comes from Brachyalestes nurse, assembly GCA_037974405.1. Classification (NCBI taxonomy): domain Eukaryota; kingdom Metazoa; phylum Chordata; class Actinopteri; order Characiformes; family Alestidae; genus Brachyalestes; species Brachyalestes nurse. The sequence goes on from JBBPCY010000150.1 coordinate 17,373,744, forward strand.
TCCGAGTACATCTCCTTCCTGGAGGTGGGATAACTTATTTTTTGAGAGTTGTGTGAAATATTAGCAAACAGAAAAGAAAGAAACTAACAAACAAAAAGGCTTGGATTTAAGTCATTGCTAAGAACTGATTGCTAAGAAAGGAGTTAGATTTAGGACTCAGTTGTGGGCTTGGTATTGGATAAATGATGGTCTGATTATTTGCATGGCCAATCAACTAATCTAAAATTAATTTTTTGGTGGCCTACATTTTTTTTATTGTTTGAATAATGTATTTGGAGTTGTGTTTACCATAGAACTTTATTATGTAGAATGGCTTCATTTGCTGTATTCACATTAATGGAATTTACATTGTCTCATTTTTTGTGTTACAAGAGTTCGGATGTTCTCTGCCATTCTCTAAGGCAGTCATTCTTGACGGGACCAGTGAGTTTACTTTGTGTTATGTTGCACTTGCTAATGAGCATATATAAGATGAATGCCAATGTGAATTACTATGCATGTTTTTGGCACAACCAGTATAGAGTGGAAACTATGTGTACCTCGTTTTCTTTTATAATTAGAGAATTATGCTCATGTTGATGGCAGAAAAGGAAGTTTACTAGCAATTAGATCTCAATAGAGGCCCCAGCGGTCCACTGGACTTTGCGCCAGACTCTTCGGAGTAAACACATTCAAACACTGCACATGGTGAAAGAGGCTTCATTGTGAGAGCTGGTCTGTAGCCCATGTGGCACAGTGTGATGGGTCAACATTGGCAAGCTGTAAATAGCACTGTATAGCCTATTATAACAGACTAGGAGTACTCAAAGGGCCTCCGTTGAATAAAGCCTCTGTTGAAGATTTAGGAGAGAAAGTGCTAGAGAAACACGGTGAGGGCTGTGAGAGGAAATATCTGTATGTTGGTGTATGAGTGTGTGTGTGTGTGTGTGTGTGTATGAGTGAGCGAGAGCAAGATACTAAGGGAGAGAGAGAGAGAGAGAGAGAGAGAGACAGGATATCAGCAGTCACTAAATCATCCTGTAATCAGCTCTCTATGCAGATCCATCCATGCATGTGGAGAGTGAGGGTCTCTGTGCAGCCCGCCTGAGAACGCGGACCCCCCTCCAACGCCATCACCCTCTCAGCCGACCCCATCTGTAGCCTATCTCACTCTGTATTATCTGGAACCTATAAAACTCCTGAGCGGCACAAAAGAGTTAATGATTCCTTTTGTTTTGTGGCGGGGGGCTGGCAGGGAGGGGGGTGTGTGTGCGGTGCACGGGCAAATGACAACAACAGATCCATCAAACTTAGCGGCGCTGGGCACATCAGCACTTTCTCTCCGCCGCTGAAGTGCACATATTGTGCGCTGGCCCCCCAGGAGCGGCAGGCGGGCCAGGGGGACAGGGCGGCCCCTCGGTGGCCAGCCAGGACTTGATAAATGACTGGAGCAAACTTCCTTGTCACCAGGCGGGGAGGAGCACCCCTCCTCCCCCCCAGTGAGCTACATCATCCTAACAGCATTATTCTTTTCATGCCGCTTGTCGATAAGGCCCCCCCTCGTGATTGGCGTGGCGAAGTGGGCAGGTTAATTGGAAGGCTGAACTGTGAAACGGCATGGGAAGCGCAGATATTGTCCTCTCACCATAACATATGAAGAGTGTGTATCAGTGTATCGATTACAAGCAGGGGGTTCAAGGCTCCAGCGGGGTCCGGAGATGGCCAGGGATGGGGGTGATAGATGCTGTGAGGGAGAATGAGAGGAGATAGATACATTTTGAGATTAAATGGTTGGCGTGACAAGAATTTAGCAGTGCTTTAGTGAGCTTTCTATTTTGTTGCTGTCGTATCAAAACCTCATAAATACTCAGTGATTTTGCATTTCCTTTTTTCTCCATTTGGTAAATCCAGCAGTCATTGACAATTTACTAAAGATTTCACAATCAATAGACTAATATAATACATGTAAAATTACTTTAAAGGTCATTAACTTGCAAAAAGTAAAAAAAAATGTGATGGCAACAATTTGCATTTACAGTTATAATTCCTGAAAGTTGTTTACTATGAAAAACCTTTAATTTGCATAAAACCATCGCATGTTGTGGAGGTTTTTTAGATTGTTCTTTACTCTCATATCTTTTACTAATAAAAATGGTTCTTTAAAGAGCTGTAAAAGGTTCTTCAGGGATGTGTAAATATGGTTCTTTAATGGCATTGCTTCACCTTTATTTTTAAGAGTGTATCTGCATGTTCTTGGAACTGAGGTCAAAATGATGCTTAAAGCATCGCTTTGGTGTTTTAAGTGCGCTGATGATGTGTAGAGTCTGATGTGATTTGGCTTTGCTGAAATGGCATTTGCTCCACTGTCTCGACTTGCATCGACACCACTGTTAAAGAAGCAAGACATGTTTTGTGTCTGCACTCTTACCTCCAGTCGCTTTCTTTAGGCAGTGATCCTTTGCTTCGGCAGTCCTTTTGATCAGGGGGCCATGCCTAAATCAGATGGGGGATACCTGATACGAGACAGAAGAGGTAACATAACACAGTGTCCTCCCCTAGAACTTTTGCTCTTCGTCTTGTGTGTCTGGCCACCCTGCTCCCTGATGCTATCAGCGAGAGAGAAAGACTGCCAGTATCTTGTAGCTCTGTGCTAGAGGACAGGACATTAGATTTTTATTTAGCTTCAGAGATGCCAGGCATTTCATTTCTGGTGAATTTAATGTGTGAATCTGTGTTTATCTCAGTGTGTTTATGTGACTTTTCATCTGAATGGTAGTGCGTGAAAGGACATGTCATGTTAATCAGATGTGATTTTCATTGGCTGTATTTGTTGTCCCTCTTAATCTTGTCGGCCTTTTACTCAAGTAAGCTCATTCCACATAAATGAACGACTAAGTGGTCAAAGTCCAAACTTCTCTGCAGAGCCTTTATCTAATTACTGTCCTATCATTCCAGGTCGCGATTCATTGTTGAAGCATCAAAATTTCCATTAGTTTGATTCCTTTGCCTACAGTGTTTTGTGCTTATTAATTTAGAAATTAATTGTGAAGATGAAGTGACAGTTTACAAGAAATGTTTAGCATAGCATGAATTATTATCTCAGTAAATTTGATGCCTGGCAGTTGGGTGCATATCCTTGACTTCATCCTTTTTGTGGCTAATAAATTATCACTCCAGTTATAGTATAGTGCTCTGTCAGCACAACACAAGAGAAAATGCAAAGCAAAATACATAAATACGTATTTATTATTTCATTATATCTGTGTATGTATGAAAGCTGGCCCTTCTTGCCTAGTTCATTCTCAGACCTGCTGTGACTTTGACATCACTGTGGCTGAAAGAACGTCTGTTGTCATATTACATTCTCATCAGCAGGACAATTACTGCATCTTGCAGTAGCCTTCCTGTCTGTGTGTCTGCCCAGAACCTTGCAATGTGTCTCCACATAACCTCTTTGTATGGACGGAAAACCCCAGCGGGTAATGCTATGGCCTCCTGGGGCTGGCTGAGTCTGCCTCCTGCCTCTTCTTTGGGATGAAGGGACGTGGAGGCTGTCCCTCGCTGCACAGCACTGGGGTCCAGATTGCTACACTGGGCCAGTCTGGAGGTGGGCAATGGCACTCCAATTCATCTCCTGCTGTAGCCCACCGATGAGAGCACCCGGTGCCCACTCCTCATCTGTGAGAGCACTCAGGAAGATGGATTGGTTGGCCGGACCACCAGAGGAGGCAAAGCGTGTGGCTAAGAGACTGTGCAGCACGTGGTTGCTCTCATATGCAAGTTTGATGAAAGACGTTTTCAACTGCAGTCTGGGGAACAACTTCTATCGTATGCTAGACTCCCAAAGCATTTTACAGCTCTGAAGGACTGGAGGAATTTAAAGGATGTGCAAACAGCATTTGAGGAATACCTATGATTTAGATGAACGAGGCAAGAATGGGAATGTAAAAATTCAATGGGGATTCAAATACACCAATTATAAAATGTTAATTACAATCAATCATCAGAATATGCAATAAAGAATGAGCTCATCTTATGAGTTGCAGCAAGAACCAATTCTACATGTTTACACACAAGCAATCAGCTTTCTTTAATATTCTTCAAGCCCTAATAAGCAGAAAAATGTTTCCAGTCAATACTTTCTTTTACGTTTGATTCCCTAATTTGTTTTAGAGTACACGGGGTCCTCGAAACATACCCTAGCCAAAGTTAATAACCTGTCCTAACACAGTTGTAAAATCTATAAACACAACTAAGAAAAATGACAAAAAATGAGTGTAAAAAATTTGTTCAAAATTTTGGCCAGAATAAAGGCCAAAAAGTCACCAAACAAAGGAACACAAATGGAACACTTGCGCTTAGAGGAGCATACTCCATCACTAGCCCTGTTTACATGGACACAGATTTTTCACTTTTAATCCGATTATTACGGAAACCGATCAAAAACATCTCATGTAAACGGTTCAAGTAATCGGATTTGACTGAATGCGTTTAAATTTTCAATCCAATTAAAAGAGATGGTTTAGACCTGTCTTTTAATCAGATTGATCGAGGAAACTACTCATGTAAACAGGCAAACCGATTATTGGAACACTTCCCCTGGTCCTGCGCATGTGCGTGAGGTCGCGGCAGGTAGCTTCTAGGTAGTTGCCAAGTAGGGTGTATCTCAGTTGAGTGAGTTTACCTCAGGTGCAGCAGTGAACGAAAATTAGTGGCCCTGTACTAAAAAAACAAAACAAAAGCTGGCCAGTTGCTGACACTATGTTTTTATTAGATACGTTAAAACAGTTCTATATTGTGGAGAGACTGGATGGGCGTAAAATCCGAAACAGAAACATCAGCACTATCTAGACATCACCACCCGCTATAGGCATGGCACGATCTGAAGTAGCCCGTGTCCTGCTTCACGGTAGCATTTCTCAGTGTTAGAACCTGACTATATAAACTGGCTCTATGCACCTTTAAAGATCTGTCTGTCTTTCTAGGCACTTCTCATTTAAATAAAATATATTTTTCTCTGATTATGCATATTATTTGGCTATTTCTCAACATTATCAGTTTTATAAACTGACTATAAACTTAAAGGGAGCATTTTTCGACAAGGCTGCACACCAGAATGCAAGACGCGGAATGAATTACACCCCCACATTAAAATGCTTCTGACACGTGACGGAGGCCAGATAAACAAGAAAGAAATGAAGCCTCAGAGGTTCAGACAGAGTGTTTTCTCTTTTTCTGTAGAAGAAAAGTAGCCTAGGTCTACCACAGCACTTGTCAAAATGTATGATTGGATTAAATGGCTGGAATACGTAAATGTGGAACAAACATGGATTTCTTTATTTGATGCTCATGTAAACAGTTTAGTTGAGTTCTTTCCATCTGATTAAATTCAATCGGCATGAAAAAAGTGTCAGTGTGAATGTGGCTACTCATACGGCACGTTACAGCGTTTTCTGTGCATTCCGCGTCTTCCACGAAACTTGTTCAGCCACGTGAGCGTTGTACACACGATATATCATATGTCGAGACCCTCGTAACTTGAGGAACCCCTGTATTTGGAGATGTTTAAATGAACTATCAGCACTTTATAAAAATATCATTTAAAAAGTAAATAAACTGTACCAAATCACTTTGTATCCTGCCAAATTAACCAAATTAAATTGAATTGAATTGAATTGTGATGAAATCTAATAGGTTAGTTAATAACTGTGATTGAATCGAATAGTTTAGAGAGTACTTCAGAGATTTGTACACCCTGGGGTGCAGAAGTTCACCATAGAATTTCATGCTATGACAATCCCATTCAGAATTTCGATGGAATCTTGTGGTTCCTGCACATTTAGCCTATAATTTCGCAGCGCAAGCGCATTTTACCTTGAACAGAATTATGTGGCATGAGCACATTTAACCTAGATTGGTGTCTTGCACCTTATTGGAATGCCATGGCTCGAGAACCATTTGCCATGATCTACCATTCTAAATGGCTATATAACTATGCACCTATGCGGCTCCATTCACTACCATCAAACAAGAAGCAGCACACTCTCAAATTTCAGTTTTGTTTACATCAGAACTGTTACAGCACTGTTTCTAAGTATGGTAGTGTGAGATATAACTGTGCTCATTTGGAAGTTAATGTGAGTTATTCAGCAGGTCAGATTTTGCAGCGGTTCTGATGTAGATTTCCCCGTAAGTGTCCTTTTAAAATGCTATTTGCCAAGTTACAACCTAAGAAAATTACTTTTCACTGCAGTATATGAATATAATAGTACCTACTTTAAACTATGGGTGTAACAATGCATTGAAATATTGTGATATCAATAATGCAAAAATGTGAAAATATATTTTTATGGACATGTGATCATGAGACTGTATCATTACACCCTTACTCCAAACTTACACCGAAATGCAGCTTTAGGGATGTTTTAACTTGTTTGCATATTTTTGTATTTCTCTACCAGTTCAGTTAGATCAGTTTTAGCCTTTTTAAGACGTTCCTCAATAAATGTTTACATTGGAACATCCTGTTAATGATTGACATATAATGCTGCATTTAATGCTTACCTCTTTGTGATGCATATTCCAAAGACTGAAGTTGTTTCCATAGGTCTGTTTCAGTCCCTAAGCACGTTCCACCTAGGTTATGCTGGTGCTCATAATTGCATGGGCTTGTCTGAAAAGGCAGACTAAATTACACAGATATGAGCAAAGGTGCTATCAGTAATATTCTCATGATGTTCCTATTAATCAGCCTGGCTGGGTTTTATCACATATCGCTCTGCTCACCACTGGCCAGGCAATAATCAGATATACATAAAAAAATTCCAGCACAGCCAGAGTCTGGCTCTCTCATATTATGGAATAAACCTTGTGGAAAAAAAAAAATCAGTTCATCCCCAGAAGCGGCTACAAATTGGTCCTGCGTGACATGCTTGGAATTTGCGCCGCTTTCCATGACCTAAAACAAAAATGACATGAACATTGACAAATTTGACAAAGAAATTTGTGCAAAAAACAACCTCTATTTGGTCAGCCAAGCAGCAAATATGTCGGATGATATGCTTTATTAAGCAATCCATTTTTCAGCAATAGCGGTGCCATCTGCAAAGGTTAGCGTGCATCAGGCTACAGAAATTTCATCTGCCTCTGTGGGCCTTTGCAAACACACTGGCACATTTTTCATGTACATACAATTTTGGATGCAAATAGAATAGTTGATGAAAGGGATGACCTTCTGAAGTGACTCCCCGGCAGTAAGCTAGGGCAGCAGTAGAGGAATGAGTTACAGCCCTGGCTGATCCAGCACTAGTGTAATATATGACTGCTGCTCACACACAGCCAATGAAAGCCCACTCACCACCTTCATAGGAACATGTAGTTTTGTATCAATGAGATTTTTTGTTTGCTGGTTCTGGCTCAAGCAGGAACTTTCTGAAAAGGCTCTTGTAAAAATTAAAAATGTAACAAACTTCTGTTTAAGCTCACATTTATTATTAAACAACATTCTAAAATTCTAAAAATGTGACTTGAGATTGTAATATGAAAGCAAAATAAATTGCATTCCGGTACAGTTTTGACATGATCCTAATTTTTTTCATCACCTACCATGTTTTCTTTGGTTCAAGAGCTGCTCCAAATGATTTTGTCAGCATGTAAGCAATGTTCGTCCTGCTCTATCTTTGTTGTCACCAGTTTAACAAATGGACAGTTAGACAGCTAGTGCTCCACTTGCTCAGAGGTGTGGGTCTCATCTGTATTGTGGCTGGCAGCACAGTCATCTTCATTCTTTTTGTCCTTACTGAGAAAGGTGATCTATCAGAACACAGACATCATAGTGAATCTGGCTGGCCTCTGCCTTCTCCCATTTGAATTGAACACACATTGTCTGAGTGCTCCGCAAGCATCCCACTAAACCAGGCCACGATTGAGAATAAGTGAGCTGTCCTTGGTACATATTGCCATCCCAATGATTGAGTTCCTTTTCTAGATTTCAAGAAGGGATGAAAATTGAAGACTTGACTTTACAAGGTGAAAGTTTCAATAGAAGTGGGTAATCTCATTTCCATTTTATTCACACCCCCCGTCTTTCCTGCATTATGAATAAGAAGCATTATACTGTAACTGATATTAGGTGGTTGTAATGTACACATTATGAAATAAGTGTGTGAACAATTATGCATTGCATACGCAAGGTTATATATATAAGCATGTATATAAAGCTTTTACAGATCTGAAATACATTGTCTTGCAACATATGTGGCTCCCATTCCATATGGTGGTAGATTTTACATGGCCAGTGCTTCTTTGACTTTTTTTTTTTTTTTACATTTTTCACCAAACAAAACTTCAGCAGAATACTTCCTAAGCATTTTAAAAGATATCAGGAGAAAAAAAGAAAAAAAAACTTCAAAGAACACTAGGTGGGAAAAATAATGCAGAGAATTAAGTATTTGTGTTTCTTACCTCAAAAAAGAGCAGTAGGAGAATTGATCAGAGCATTTGCATGTATCAGATAAAATATATACTTTATAAGTAGTCTTTCCTCCACTGCTATGATTTTGGGAAATGTGGTATTAATGTATGTTATGTAAATTAACAGTGGTACTTACCACTTGATTATGACTTATAAATCTTTTTTATAGACATTTAGATGTATTCTTTACTTTGTATGTTGCAGTGTTACAGTGATTTATTTGGTAAAGTCTAACTGAGACTTTTCAATTATACAGTAATAAATTAATTTGAATACAAAATGTAAACTTTATGAAATAAAAAAATCTTTACTTCATGTTTACATCGTTTGTAACAGCAACATTGAAATGTATTTGATATAAAGGTTTGTATGCAATTCGTGACTAACAATATAGGTGCATTCATGATATCCTGCTGGTGTGGGTTTCCTTCTGACAAGCTAAATTATGGCCTGTTGTTTAATCAAGCAATCAGTTTAAATAATGTCAGCCTTTACTACATTACTAAGGTATCAACATTACTAAAGTATCGGAATATCCCTGGGGAAATGTTATGTTTGATAGAGTTAAGATGTAAAGGAAACAGCTTTGAAACAAATGGAAGAAAAGTGCACACTCAAACCTGTGTGTATTGATTGTCAGTAGAATGTAAATGAAACTCACTTGTAGCTAGCTTTGCACTTCATTATGGAGTAGTTATGTGTAGATCATATATTGTCCATTAAATATAAAACAAACCAACAATAACATCAGTCTAATCTAATCATCCAAGGGATGGTTCTCTCTGATTAGGAACAGATTTTTTTTACTCCTTTTTGCAAATTGTCTTAGTTGCTTGTTAAACAGATTGGTGATCAGTGATTTTGGTATTTGGCATTTAGTCTCTGGCTCCCACCGAAGTAGTCGGCTTCAGGTGTCTGCAGTAGCCCTTTGAGAGCGAGCTGTTTCTCGGCTGAAGGGTCATAGGGACTGGACTTATGTGGATGATCACACAGCGATAATTCAAATGACTAAGAAGTCAGTGCTTCAGTGACTTTGTCCCGCAGAGGGACGCGACTCCCAGGCCCTCAGATTGATTGTTTACTTGGGTGCTAGGGGAAAAGAGCATCTATTTGTTTCCCAAGGTGAGCGTCTTTCCAAACACCTGCTGTTAAATAAGCAGGGCCAGACCTCTGGCCACCGCTCTCTGGCCAGGGGAATAAAGTGGCTTTGTCTCAGTGATGGAGAGCTATTGTTATTTATCTCCCCCCCTACTGTACATGTCACCAGCAAGGTGCTTAGGCCTGAGTGTTATATATAGACTTCTTCTGTCTCCAGATAGAAATGAAATGGGATTGCCAGCATTTTTGTTGGGGTACGTTCAGAGGTGTGTGTGTGTGTGTGTGTTTGTGTTTTGGGGAGTGGGAGGAGGGATTAGAGATCCACTCACTGTGTACTTCATCACCTGCAAACTCAATGAGGGAGAGCATTTCTGTGCCTGGCGACTGTAAACTGCATCCAGGTTACTGCACGCTACAGTAGCCAAGAATGCGTGGTTCTGTAGATGATTAAATCAATACAATTTTGACAAGACTTGTAGGAACATGCCTCTTTATTTTACGCAATTCCTTCCCCTCCGTCAGGGGGCATTTATCACTCGACCCAGGCGCTGTCACCTAATGGAGATTGTTCTTTAGTCTGCGCTTGATCGAGAGGCAAGATTATGATGCATGTCGATAGTTTGCTGAGATATTGACACAGGGACAAAGAGCACAGCCTGCAGCTGATGGCCCATCTCTGTGTACACACAGCCACACACACACACATGCAGCCATTGTAACAGTATCCCCCATGGATGATTCCCATTGATATCCCATTGATGAATCAGCCCAAGTGCCCCGGTGACTGGAGGCAGCCGTTAAGACCCCCGCAAACTCATTCCGCTGGCGATTAACACAGGGACGACTGATGTATTTCTCATCTTTATTTACTCTGGTGCGGAGGCGCGGGCTGTTTTCTCGTTTGATATCGTAATATGCTGCAGGCCACTGCCTCCTACTGCCTGTCCTCCTACAGCACTTAATACAATGTCCTTGGCGTCCATATTCTAGAACGCTCTTCACTGGCTCACAAAGGGTTAATAACAAAAGGCAGCACATGAGGAGAAGAAGGCAGAGGGATAATGAATATGAAAAAGGGGGGTTGCATATGAAAGAGGAATGAGATAGGGGGAGCTAATGACAGGTGTAGCTGTAAATTCTTCATTCTGCATGGGCTGATGGGAAGCGCTCGGCTGTGCGCTCGCCTGTGACTTTACAACTAATCCTGTTTGTAAGTTATTATTTATCTTCAGCAAAGTTTGTCAAACTTGGGCTTTGATTTTTTTTTTTCCTCCTCCCTCCTCCGATTTCTCTCTTGTGGCTCGCTCTCACACATGCTCCCCACATAATTTATGACTGCCTCTGGTCTTCATGACAGATTATTAAAAGTAGAATTAGTTTTTTGCGGTGGATTTTTCCACTGGGAATTGGTGAGGCAGTCCTCTCAGAGGAAGGTCTCTTACGAGGTCTCCATTACTAATAGAAGTTTTTTTCCTTTTTTTTGATGGGGGTGAGAAGACTAATGATTTGAATTTACTGTGGCAGCCGTCACGTGGTGGGGAAAGCATCAGCGGAGGAGACAAGAGGTTAAGTTCTTCCCCGTGGAGAGCTTTATTGGATTGTTTAGCAGCAGAAAGATAATGTTTTTGTCATAGACGGCCACCGCTGCTGCTGCTGCTGCTGCTGCTGCTGCTACTGCTGCTACTGCTGCTGCTGTGCTGGAGTACACTGTGGCTATGGAGGCTATAGAGAGAAGAAATAGGGAAATAACAAGAGGAATGGAGAAAAAGAGAAAGGAATAAAAGGGGAAACCGATTCAAGCTACTGTTATATGTGATGTAGATGCCGAGGCGGAAGAAAACAAGCGGGATGTGTGAAAATGGTATACAACTCAGGTGGACAAAAAGAAAAGCAAGGGTATATAGATTTAGAAACTGTGGTTTCTTGTTGTACATACATAAAAGGCTGGGTACGGGCACACATACACACACACACACACACAGTCCTATTTCCATTCACCTGATGGCCGTTTGAAGCTTGTTCTCCCAGCATGCTACTGCAGCATGGGAACCAGAGGGGAGTCACAGCACAGCTGAGAGCCTCGGCTTAATCTTATGCATCATTAAGCACTCAGCGGCAAGCCAGCGCTGTTCATATACATCATCCACGCTTAATAAACATAATGATGACATAAGATGTAATTCTAGATGAATTTTCATTTTATAGGGAAATGGAGAATTCCTCTAGAAAGGAAAAGAAAGAAAAAAGTAAATTATCAGGGAAGTACAAAATAAATGATGTTTTTTTCACCAAGATGAATAGCGGTGTTTGGGGCATTAGAGATGGGGAGTGAGTGAGAGTGTGTGGTGGGAGGAGGGGGGGTGGTTGAAGAGGCCAGTGGAGGTGACTGGAGAAGGAAGAATGGAGTTTGTGGGGGGGATGGTTGTGGTAAAGGGAGGCAAGCGGGGGGCACTTGCCATTTCTACATTTTAATCGTGGGGGTCTGATGGACAGGCCGAGGGAGCCGGAGTGGGGCTCATCCATCATGGGCACTGGAAATCAGTAGTATGAGAGGTAGACTTTCAGGTCGTGTCACTTTACAGAGGCGGAAATAGGATTCTGATGAAAGTGTGAGGGGAGATTGGCCCCAGACACTGCCCAGGGCAGCCAGGGCCATGGGAGGGCCAACGAGACCTGAGATTGCCACGCCTTCTGTAATGGGGGAGGGACGGGGCTACCCAGGCCATTTTTGGAAGGAAACTGGGAAGAAAATGAGCCTCAGTCATAGCAGATAACCCCCACCCTGATCCCTGCAGACCCCCTGCAGTGGCCTCACCCTGAACCCAGGCCCGTACCCACAGAAAATAGCACCCTCCGTGCCACAGCGGCGAGTGGCACCCATGAATTAATGCAAAGAGGAGGGAGATGAATCACTCTTTGAAATTAGCGAGCACTTTGAATTCCAACAGAGGGGGCCGGGCAAACTACTTCCCCTCTATCAGTGACTCTTGACACGGGCAGATAACGGCCCAGAACGAGCATCTACAAATCAAAGCGTAATTACGACCGCTGGCGTCCCATAAACGCCCCAGTCAAGATGGCTGCTTGAAGCTGTGCAGTGTTTGTACAGCTGTATGAGTCCAGGCTTCAGATGCTGCTCAGAGGAAACGGCAGCAAGTGCACAAGCGCATGTCTGCCAAAAGCCTGTGAAACTTCAATGCATTGGCTCTGTCTATTGGCTAACTAGAGCAAAGCATTCCAAATACACATCCAATTTTACATCACAATACAATGTCCTGTCTGAAAAATATTATACTTTCATGAAAGTGTCATACATCATGTGACCTTTTTCCATAGATTTAACCATAAAGGGTTTGTCATAAATGATTCCAGTGTACTACTGAACCACTAAACTGTACAGTTCTACTGCTATTTAGAATATGTTAATTATGGCAACTCAGCATCCGGAACATAATAGAATGGTAAATGGGCTGTTGTAGGGATGTAGGTTGGAAGTGTGTGATTGTGAACAGAGTAATGTACGCTATTTAGCCTTCTTCCCCAATGCCAGCATGGCTCCCACTAAATCTGCTGCCAGTGTGGCCAACTGGAACTCTTCCCAGAAAGCACATCCTCATTATTATGTGCATGCAGTGTTTCCCAGAATTCATGAATTTGTGGTTTACATACATCACACAAGTGAACAAACAAACAAATCAGTCAGTGGAAGCAAAATGTCCACAACTGTATAATTTTCATTGCTATCTCTTTTTTTTAATGAACTGTAGAAATGTTAAGTAGTTCACTGAATTGGGTTGTAAACTGAAAGCAATAAAATAAGATTTACGATAATAAGATAAAGTAAGTATTTTTTAATATTTGAGAATATAAAAGGGGAGAATGCTGATTCATTTCAGCTTTTTGCTTTAACGTGAGCTTGCCATATATTTAACACCTGCTTCACCATCTTGCTCTATTTTGACACAGCCTTGTGATCATTTATCGTTTACCTCATCACCCATTTATATTGTCCCATATAACTCAGGACTGGAGTGAGTGCTTTTGACATAATCTCTTCCTGGTGAACTATAGAACTCTTAAGCATAGCTGAGCTGTTCCTGGCACCACTGTCAAATTACATCTTGTTTCTCCAACTATTAAAAGTGTCAGCGGTTGTCTGCTGTTGCTTTTATATGCTGTTATTAACGATGCAGAGCCTACCGCCCAGAGTGTACATCTAATTAAAAAACCCCAACAGTTAAAGCTGGAGAATGAATCCAAGAGATAGAAAATAATCACTGCAAATAATGTGATTATTTTTCACAGCCTCTGGAGGACTGGGCTGATATGTCCTATCTGTATTCTTACTGTGGGCTGTGAACCCACTCTATAATTATTATAGGCTGCTGTTAAAGTTGTGGCTTTCCACAGTAGGGTTTTACTGCTGCCAGTTCACTTATTTCAAATCCTTTTCTTCATTTATTTGGTATTCATCAAATCTGTTATTTGGCATTAATGTTAAGTTATTGAAATAAGCTCCTGATCCTCTTAGCTGTAACCACTGATGTGCCCTGTATTAAAATACTTAACCCTCAGTTTGCTCTTGAGAGACTGTCCTAGCAACTGGCATATGTCCTTGCATTGGCAAATTAAAAATGACAGTTAAATGACACTATAATACATATAATTTTTTTCTGTTTGCCTTATTTTAGGGCTGTTATTTCAGTAACCAGTGCATGAACTCTTGACTGTGTGGAAATGGAGATAGTTTCATAGGTGAGGCAAGATTTGTTTCAAACAAGATGATGAACTGCCGCTGGTCAGCATTAGAGATGAGACACAGCTTCAGATGTGTGAGAGCTATGTATTCATTTTTAGAGCCCAGTGATTTAGGTGATAGATAGTGGCCTGGTGGAAGTGTATTCTAGTGCTGTTCTACTTTTTATCTCTGCTTGACCGCGGCCCCATCCAGTCCCCTACTCTCATTTCTGCCCTTTGACTCAATCGGCTCACGCACCTCAGCCTGCTGGCCCGCTTTCAGGCTCCCTGTCTTAACCTGAAGAATTATGGGTGGAGATAATTAGCTCTTATAGGTACACTTTCCATTTCTTCACTTCACTAAGCACATCATCTTGCTCGCCTCTTTATTGTTTGCTTTGCTTTGTCAGATCGATGTCTTGCTACTGCGTAACTAGCAGTCATATCTAAAGCAACATAAATCACAACACTGTTCCCTGTCGCACCAGTCCCGCGCACTCCGCATCAGTCTCGTTTGCAAACGGAGGCAAAAGCAGGCAAGGAGCAGCTCTATTCCTACTATTTCTCCTGTTTTTTTTTCTTTCCGAAATCCGACATCTCCGTTTGGCGTCTGGGTTTGACTGTGCTTACCATTCCGCCGCTGTTTGTGTAGTGCTGTGCTCACTGGTCTTTTGCCATGTAAAATGGAATGTGATTACACAGTGCTTCACTTTGGCTTTCGGAGGCTGTCTGAGCATCAGGCGTTTGTGTCAGATCCCTCTCCACCCATCCCATAATGTCCTCCTGCTCCCCTTGAGTCAGGGGCGGACTGCTGAGGGGGAACCTACCAGATTATCTCCTATCAGGTGCCCTCAGTGGATAGCAGCAGGGTGGGCAGCATCTTGCCTGCCATTACCATAGGCCCCGCTATGATTCCGCGCTAATGAATGCACAAAATGCAAATAGCCCTCCCCTGTAAAAGTTGACATTGTCTCCTGTGATAAATTTTCTGCTGAGGTAAGAGACAATTTAGAGCCGAATTACAAGCAGGCTCTTTGTCACTCTTCAGCTCCATTTACATTCGTAATTAGCCGTAATTCCACTGCACCCATTAGAGAGAGAGAGAGAGAGAGAGAGAGAGAGAGAGAGAGAGAGAGAGAGAGCACTACCAAAACAGACAAGCAGTAAAAAGAATGAGAGAGAGAGAGAGAGAGAGAGAGAGACAGAAAGAGAGGCAGAACTAGATCTCTTGATGCTTTTCACCGACACAGCGCCGTCAGCTGGTGATTTATATGCACCCTCGCACGGCCGTCGCCACGCCAATGGGTGTAAACATTGATTAGGAGCAGGAAATGAGGCACACACTTTGTCCTCGGTGTCAGGGGCTCTGGGTCGAGGAGGAGGAAGTCTTGCGATCTTGACGTGTTCAGCCCTCAACACCTGAGCGCGTTTTAGAGGGTGGCGTTAGATACGCTTCTCAAGCGTTACCCAAACAGACACATGACATCGTGCTGCTGTGCTGCTTGAGTGACAAGCTTAGACTTGTCATTGAGTCTCTTTCAGGCCCTTGTGACACACACACGCTCACACACACACACACACGTACACACTTGCACGCACGGGGCGATACAGGAGTTATAGTGCGCTCTCTGTCCTTTGTCTCTGTGACAATGACATTCTCCACATTATCTAGCAAAATACATTTGAATTGACGCTACTAAAGCTCAGTACATGCTGCGCTGAAAAGTCAATGTTTGCCTCAATACAACTTCACTGAGTTATTCTGTAATTCACAAGCCTTGTTCTAACTATTATTATTATTATTATTATTATTATTATTATTATTATCGTTATTATTACTTTTATAGTAACTAAATTATAAAATGTAAAGGGTTGTAATCAAACAATTTCTTACCTATGCACAGCTCTTTGTAAACACCTGATTCTTAAGGTGGTCAAAATCATAGATTCCCATCAAAAAGGATGAACTTTGAGAATAGGTGAAACTAATTGTGTTTATGACGAATGCAGTGAATTCCTTTAGTCTGAAAACTAAATTCTTACTGCATCGGGCAATAGATGCATCGGGCCAAGATTCATGATTCTTTACGTGTCACATTCATAGTTATACAAGTACAGCAGGTAGTGAAATGTGCCCCTGAGTTGACTTGTTCTCAAGTAATTTAAATTAAATTAAAGACAAACTTGGAATGGCTAAACTAGGGTGATAAATATATACAGAAAAAGTGTATAATCTCACTAAACAGATATTACAAACATTACAAACAGAAGCAAGATCTGTACTGTGTGCAAAATGGAATGGAATAGAATATGTGCTGTGAAGTGCAGTGTGCTAGTTTGCTGGGTGACATGTAGACTTGACAAACAGCAGGTGAGATACAGTGAGGTTGAGAGTTCAGTTTATGTTGTGATGCGCAGTTAAAAAGTTGTAGTGTTGTGTGGTGGTGTACTACTAGTAAATAATTAATAAATTATCATAAATTGTGAATAAAAAATAAATCATGAATACATTGTGAATAAAAAAAAATGTGATCTTTGCAATTAACCTTTTAAATGGATCATAGTGTGATAATGGATACAGCACTAAAGCACTTTGCAGTTGCCAAGAAAATTACATTAGGGATTCTCTCTCAGCAATAATTGTGTTCATAACAAATAGACAAAATACAAATAGAAAGTAATTGATATCTTGGACAGAAGAACACAGGTTTGCTTCATGACATCTGCCCACTCTTTAGCTGTTGCATGGATTCCATCAGCAGTACCTGATTTCATTTAATGAAGGATTGATTAGATAGACTAAGAACAGGATGGTAACTGTAAATACTTCACATGTAAAATCACTATGTACAATTAATAGGTATTTATTATTAAAAATACTTACTACGCAGATGAACGGCTTTACATCTTGTTTTCTGGGATACTTTCGCATAGTACTGTATATGGATGTATACGCATAAATATGTCTGTAGATATAGATTTGTAGCAGTAATAATGAAGGCTCACATCATGGGCTTGAGTGCTAATGCTAACACTAATCTCTTTCAGCTCTCAGTGCTCTTGGGACCGAACCTTATGCTTAAGGGGTCAAAGCTCATACGTCCTTTGCTCTCTCAGACATATTTACTCTCCACAATGAAGTCTTGAGCATTGTGTCTCTATCTGAGGGCTCTTAATGGGTACTGACTCTATATACAGAGTAAGGCCTCTCCCTGCCAAAGTTTGTCCAGGTTTGTTTAACGGTGTCCTGCTACTACCCCTTTTGACCTTACCTCACACCGGTGACTAGACTGAGATGGTTCTTTATGGTCGAGCCTAATATCTAAGTGCTTTTGTAATGCACTCTCTCATTTTGGTCTAATGAGGCCATCAATGACCTTGTTTAGAGAAAATAGGTTTGTTTATTCTGAAAGCTCATTGTAATGGTGTCTAATTGATTCATTCGATGAACACATCAAAATCATTTTCTCAGATTCATTAACCATGATGATCGAGCATCCACACCCCCAGACGCAAAGAAATGCCACATCCTGTAGGCCTACCTCTATGCTGTTGATACTAGTAGTATTTCTAGTAGAAATTCTCCTTCTCCTGTTTTGGGACGTGTTTATGCTCACTCTGTAGGCCTGCTGTTGTGCTGCTATAAAATGTAGATGCTAGAATTTTGCATTAGGACACTATGATTGCGTCCATCAATCATGTCTGAGATTTTGGAAATGATAGTTTAATGTACCTTTTTAACTACATGTAACTTCATGTCTTCCTTTCTATATATTTTCTTGCCGTCAAAGTGAAATTCTGGTGAAGGAGGTGTAAAGAGAAAGCGAGAACCCATTGTGTTTTTCCCTGTCATTAAGCTGTGCCCGGGAGATGATGTGGAAGCTGTATGTGGTCCAAGGGAAGTATTTATGGCCCTGCTGGAATCTCGTTGGGCTCCGCTGATAGCTGAGATAATGGGAGCGAATGGGATGCAGCGAGCTGTTCTAATGGCACCAACAAGACACGAGAACAGCCAGGATAAATAAATGTTAGCCATTTTCTCCACTCCATACCATTTGCATGTTCTGCTATTAAATGCATTAAATGCCGCTTAAATATTTCTGATAATAGAATAATAATAAAAGTGCCCGGTCCTCCGAAAAAGTGGAAAATAAGGATTTAAATGTGCTAAATGCATTTAATGCAAAAAGCTAAATGTTTCATTTGAATGGTGAAGTTGTGTTGGCTTGAAGATAGCAGGGGCTTTAATTTTAATTTGTTTTAATTCTGACACTTACGCTCCAATGCCTTTTCTCGTGGAATGGGGAGGAATACAAACAAGATTTCACTTCATTAAACAGCAACAAACTGTACGGAAATTGCACTTACTTATGGAAATGGATTTTAAGCATGCAAAACATTACTTGCTCAGTCTACGCTGAAATTTGAAAAACATTACAGGGTGAGCATATTAGCTGTGACAGACTCAAGCACAAGTCCTAATTACAGAATATGGGGATCAAGGTACAGCTAAGCCCATGGAGATAAAAAGGGACAAGCTATTAGGAAAGTATATTGACCTTAAAAACCACTTAATATAATAAACTAGTATTTGCAAAGGTTATGTAAGAGTGGGAGTTGGTGATAGAAATATCATTTAACAATAAAATCAAAAACGGGCTACTCTCACATTTAGGGATGGGCAATATGGGGGAAAAAAATATTACGATACATAAATGCATGCTCATAATACAATATGCGTATCTTGTTTTTTGGGCAAAGACTTAGTTGGCAAATTCTAGCCATCAAATGTGTATCAACTAGACTGCTGTAAATCTATAGTTGGACAGTGTACTAGAAGTAATGATACTTGTCATGAAAACAGAATTTATCAGGGATCTGATCAAATTTAGTCATATTGATCATCATTATATTGATACATGTAAGTAAATTCTTTCTAGCAGCATTTTATGCCATTTTTGCATTCTGCTGCTTAGCATATGTTATTTACCTTGATTTCATTTAATCAGTTAGTACGTTGTTTGAGCTGCTGTCAAACTCTTGTTTTGTACCTGTCTCATTGTTGTCAAAAGATTAAATCAGGCAAAGCTTTGCATCCTTTCTGTCAGTGGTTGTGTCTCTACACAGACTTTCTTTGGACATTCTGTTTTGCTTACCTCCATATTATGAAAATCCAAGCTGTAGCCAGCAGGACTCCACTAACCATCAAGAAGGCCTTTAAAGGTTCGCAGGCAGAGTCGTGCCTTGCTGAGAGCTCTTTTCTTCCCTTATGTCACCCAGACCTCATTCTAATCTCCTGAGCTGCTTGAGTCTGAGTGTGCAGGATGTGAATAGAAACTTCAGGCTTATTGTTTATGTGCTGCTCAGTGTGACCGCTCTTCGTGTCCTCCACTCTAGTTTGTTTTTCATGCTACTTAACGGTGACATTGGATGCCATGTGTGTTTGCCTATCTTCAGTACGCTAATCTATTTGCGTGAATCCCAGAATTCCGATATTTCCATTATATATTAAAAAAGCAATTATCACTTCATTAAACTTCAGAGGTGTTAATACAAGTCATAAGACTTAGCCATCTGTTGAATTATGGTTCGAGTCTCCTTTCGAAGTGATCCACTAAAGAACGTATCTAAACAATTAGGCTTATACTTGGTAATTTAACTTTGAAAATGGGATGTCTGCTGTTACTTGCCTAATAATAGCCATGCATATGGTGGTTATTTAGCCCCTTTTTAATGACAAAGAGATGGCCCCCTCAATTTGTCTTTGAGATCTGGAAAAGGCAGATTGGAGCCCGAGGACTCAATTCACCTGAGCATATGTCAGAATCTGAGGCGTTTCTGTGTGCTGGCACACTGAATAACTGAAATAGGGCAAAAACATTCATGTGTTAGGAATCCTAAGATATAGCACTATGTTGTTTTATTTTAGGTGAAAGTCTAAAAATAATAAAAAATGTTACTGATCTGTGTTTATGCAGTGTGCCTGATCAGAGGCAGCTCCATAAGTATATTATTTTGAATCACTTTGCTCCATCTAGTTCATTAGTCACCTTTTTGCAAGGCTATTTAAATATATATGTATATTTATTGATAAATCATCACATGCTGTATGTGTGAAAAACAGGCTTTCTGTGCTTAATTTTACATTTGACACTGTGATATACGTCAAAGAGGGTGCCATCAAGTTAACCTCAACTCATTCTGCGAAATCAATAAATCAGTGCTGTAATTGGGCTGCTTTCGCATGTTTGCTGTTTCAAATTACATGCTGGGGCAATCTGAATGCAGTGCAGTCATAAGCTGACGTTTTGAATTATGTGACATTTAGTCATTTTCAGCCTCTTAAATCTGAGATGGAGGCAATAAGACAGACAAATGTGTCTGAATATGTGCTGAAGTTCAGGTTATAATTCTCTGGCTCGCACTTCCTTTAGTTGCAGCCCAGTTTGTGGAGATAAGGGTTAGTTTGACTTTGGAATTTACATTTTTGCTGTTTTATTAATTTTACTTGAATGTGGTGATGTACTGCTGATATATATTTATCTATGATGTTTTAAACATTTCCTGGTTCATGTGTTTGAAATGTTGGTTTTTCAAGATTATGCTTCTTTAAAATATCTTCAGGATTAAATTATGTACTAAAAGTCCTAAAAATCTGTATTTCTGGAATGTGTTTCTGAAAGGTGTTTTATTGTCTAAAAAGGGAGACAGAAACAAGTACATTTATCACTGGTTTGTTTTTTAGGTGGTGTGTTGTCATTATTGTCGAGAACTGATTTGAAAATGACCCTTTCTGCACATTTAAATTTTGTCAGTGTAATGAATTTTAGAGAGAGTGCCATCAATGGATACCAATGTGAAATACCTATTAATGGGTTTAATGCACATGTCTTTTGTTGTATAACTTTTTCTAATTAATTTCCTAGTTATTGTCTAGAAATTTGGGGTGGAAGCTAAAGATTATTGAATGAATCTTGGATGGCAAAACTACGTGTTCTTCCTCATATCAAAGAATAGTAGGTGTATTCCACATCAGGCTGGGATGGAAAAACGTTCTCTCAGCATCCTGCCTTGTGCGAGCATGTATTGACAGCTTAGATGGGAAGCTGGCAGAGGAAATAGCCTCATTTGTTTCCTATGGCTCAGTAATGGCAGATCACCTCTTAGGGGCAGTCAATTGACAGGCTCCAGTCTTGGTGCGCAAACATCCATGAGGATTTTATTGGCTTCCTCTTCAGCTCTCCCACCTAATGTTGTAAGCCCAATGAGCCTCACAAGTTGTGAAGGTATTCTGAGGGAAAAAAAATCAATCACCCACAATCCAGGCATTTCCCATTTATGATAAATCGTTTTAATGAGGAGAGTTCATCAGTGTGAAGTGAGGCCGCCTGGCCTGTTGTTGTTTGTGATTGATATGAATTTGTCATGACATGACCACACACACTGGCATCCTTTTAGATTCACGTAGTCATTCTCTATCACAGACTCCAGGCTATATGTTGTAAAAAGTTTAAAGTTTTAGACAGCAAGGTCATTACTGTCTCGTACTATCAAACATTACTAGAAAAGGAATGCAATGCTAATGTATGTGTTCTTATTTTTTAACTCCATTTAGGCACACAGTAACAGGATACTATTGTCTGCAGAACTGCTGAGAAAGGGAAAAAAAGTTTTTTTTCCTTTCTCAGCAGGAACAAATAATGCATCATTTAGATTGGTATATAATTTGTTCATTGTAACTTCCTCTGAGAGACAGAGATCTGTAAGTAGACTTGCTAACCTCTTGACAGTCCAGTCAGCCTCTGAGGCATAGACTGATGTTCATTGTTGTTTCTCCTGGAGAGGGCAGGAATGAGACCCCTTCCATGAGGAGTAAACCTAATGCTTATTTAGTGCTCAAGTACATGATTTGACTTTTAAGTGCCTTACACTGCATTGCTTACATAAAGAACATAAAGAATGCTATATAGCAGAATGCACATTTTAAACAATAAATATGCTGAAGTCATTAAAGTACTGAAACACTCCCATGTGTGTATATACACACACACACACATATATATATATATATATGTGTGTGTGTGTGTGTGTGTGTGTGTGTATAAAATGCTGGGCAACATGACATTATTAAATTGCAATTAATCTCATGATTTTCTATGATTAATTGCATTGTTATATGCAAAATTAAATAATTAATAAAAAGTAGTGTATTGTGCACTTTTATTTTTAAACTGCTGCTATACGAACTATATAAAGTGCAATAACATTTTGTTTGCAAACACTTTAAACAAATAAGGAGTTTTTTTAACAGCAGTGTTCCCTTTAACACAGTTCAAATATTTCTGTAAATCTCAGCTTTAACATTAATGCAATCAAATCAAATATAAAACCAAATCTATTTGCCCCTGCAGGGCATTCACGTTTTATCTTGGTCGTTATTGAAAAACAAGTTACCCTCAGAGTCCAGAGCATGGAGGTCGGAACCATTATAGCAGCTGTAAAGGGGGACGGACTCCATATTAAAGTCTATGTATCTGAATGCACTGACATTACTTTTGTCCACGCAATGCTCTAGCTCTTGTCTGGTTTTCGTGGGGGTCAGGCGTCCCATTACTTTTGTCCATATTCTATGAGCCATAAACATAGAATATGTGTCTATGCGTACAAAAAAGCAATGAACTTTCAAAATAAAAGAATAAAAACAATAAAAAACTGTGTTAACGTGCCATAAAATTATTGTTAAAATATATATATATATATATATATATAGCATATATATGTATGTATATTTGTATATGTGTGTGTGTGTGTGTGTGTGTGTGTGTGTGTGTGTGTGGATTATAGAGTCCTTTAATAAATGTCTATCTCCTAGGCCAGCACAGTATCTTGAAACAATACTGTTTTCTCCTGCAGTCATGGCTGTGGCAGTAGTGGTCAGGTCATTCCATGAGCATGTCAGCTTTCATGCCTGACTAGCTCCGTTCCGGGCCGAGGGGGGTGGGCCAGAGTGCAGGGGGTAGAAGTGGGCCTGTAATTTTCTCCACTTAGAAATGAATTCCATCTAATCTCATTTCACCATGTCAAATGGCTCTGTGACATGCTGTTTTCCTCGGTAACATTTGGTTATGCTGCAGCAGTTGACTGGCTCATGATGCAGCCTGACACCCTCTGGTTATTAAAAACTGTTTGCTCTTTGCGATATTGCATGATGTGGGTTAAATGCAGAGCAATAGAGAGACTAAATAAACCCTTCTGTCTGGGTTGTAGTCTTGGGAACTGATGTCTTGTGCTGGAAGCTCATGCCTGATTTAAGTGGTGATATTGGCCAACTCTGGGAATCCATGTCAAAATAACATTCATGCTGCATTTCAACTAGTGTGTACTATATGGAATTCAGTCTGCTTCTGTTTCCCTATTCAGTACACAATGTTTGTAATATAATATAATATAATATAATATAATATAATTTTGAATATGATGCTCATTGTCATTTTTAACACTAACATAAAAAACACAAATCCATTAATCAACACAAATCCATTTGTATTATTGGTGCATTATGCATCAGTGTCCCCTTAAATTGATGGTGGAGTTGTTAATACATGATCACCAGTAGATTCACCAGTAGGGGGGACACAATCTACAATTCTAAAGTGAATATAGTTTGGAAAAAATATCCAGAAAAAATAGCTATAACTAAAAGAAATGTACCTCCTGAATTATTTTTGTATGAGAAATATATGGAACATATGTTATCGCCTTGAACTGGTCTTGTGGCAGAAAAATAACTTATATTGCCTTATATTACCCACACGCACGTGCACGTACACATTCTGCTTTTTTTGTGTTAAAGAAGTGCATTTACGAGATGGAGTTGCAGGCTCTTAGCTGTTCTGCTGGGGTAATGTATTATTCTGTTCAAGTAATGATCAGGTAGTGTTAGATGAATGCGAGGTGTTCAGCTCCATTACTGGCCGCACATCAGAGAGGCATTATTACATTATCGCTGCTCCTTAGTAGGAGATTGGCTGTGTGACCAGGTTCTGAATACACTCATACCGCTCGGGCTGGCATAAATTGCAGACTGGCTCATTGCTTTCAATGATAAAAGTAAGAATTGGCAGTAAAGAGAACATACACTCTTGTTGCTCTTCAGCTGTTTGTCAACTGCAGATGTTAGCATGTGAGCATCAGGAATGTTAAGTAGGTAAATAGGTGCATATATCTGCTTCTGTTTTCTTTTTTATTGAGTAATTAAAAGCACCCACAGAAAGAGCCACCATGCTCTTTTTGTTTTGAGTTGCACTTTAGAGTGCAAGAGCACATGTTGAAGGTTTAATGGCCGAATATATGATACATACATTTTTTCACATACAGTTCCAATGTTGGATATGACTTGCAGGGTTACTAAACCTTAAACGAACCCATTTTAAATCTTTGAAACTCGTGTGATTTGTTTGTTGCTTGAAGTTAAACGATTTTATGAAGCTTTTTCCATGTGTCGTCTGTACCTGAGCTGACATATAATCTTAAAGAGAAGAACAAATCACTAAAGCAAATGAGTCCATTAACGTTCTAAAGAGCATGCGTTTTGGGGATCAATATGCTTTGCTGTTTGTTACTAGGCCCAGTGGTGTCTTTAAACCATCATGAGGTAGATTATGAGTGTAGTCCTTTTTTTCTTTTTTTTTCTGACAGATGGGCTGATAATTATTGACAGCATTGAAACTGGTGATTAAATTCCCTTTTCCTAGCCACGCAGCCATAATTCAAGATTTTCTGCTAGAAAACCTTAGTTTGTGCCAGTTATCAATCCTGGCACACATTTGAGGTCTAGGAACACGAATTTAATGTGTACACTTTCTCCTGTCTGTTAAGATTAGGATGGTGATTTCCATATTCTGTGGGTTTGCGAGTAATGGGACTGGCATTGTGTCAACTTGCATGACTGGGTGACTTAAGCTGGTGCTGGTGCAACACTGAAGGTTTAAAAATGACCATAGATAAATTAGTATAAATTACTATAAACCGTAAAACCAAAAGTAAATCTTCCTCATTTACTTGTTTGAACATAATACAGATTTACATTTCCTGTTCAACAGAGGAGAAAGGGGAGAACAGTCCTATTTTTAAGTATGCATATTTTCCATTTTTTTAATACTTCCCTCTAAATATTCTTGTGTGCAGTGGGTCTTTTATTATTCAACTGACCGTAATCACTTTTTTTCCTATTGTCCTTTTAGGAGCAGTTAAATTTTCTTAAAGATTCTTAATTTCTGTACATTTCACTTTCATTTTTGTTTTATAATTCCCAAAATGTGCCCCCTGAGACCTGTCAGGGTAAACAGTGTTCTGTTCAATGAATCAGACGGCATCTTATATATTCATTTCCTCTTCTTTGTACCTTTAAGCTTATTTTCACATAAAGGATAAAAAGAAGAGAAGTGTCTTCGTCAGATAGGATTTAAGATAGGATTTAAGGCCCGTGTAAGCAAAGCACTATTGTCATTTACACAGCCTGGGCCCCTAACTTTATCCTCACTCATATGGTGGAGCCCTATGAATTTGTGACCCCCTGGAATAATCAGACTTAATGGCAACAAAATGACTCCTTTTTTTCATCCCGTTGTTATGCTAAAACAGCTAACCCTAAGTGACCACTGCTCTGCATATGAGGCTGGGTTGTTTGCCTTGCTTTTGGTGGGCTGCAAGTTGGAGTTCCTTCTGTTCCCCATATGGCAGCATTGTCTTGGTAATGTGCTACAATGCCCCCCCTCAGAGCGTGCTGCAGGGCCTGCTGCTAGAGGATAAACTATTGGTTTCACTTTTTCTGTGTGAGCCCCCGGAGGCAGGCCTACAGCCTGTGGGACATGCTGCTCTTCGAGCTGGGGGCTCTCAGCGCGTGGCGGCCCCCGCCCCCCCACAACCCTGCAGCCACTAACAGAAAGGGCTCATAGCCAACAGAAAAAAGAGGGAAAAAGAAAGGACGCAAAGAAATAATACAAAGCCCTAAGGGGCGTTGAAAGGGAAAGCCACTCTGTTTGAGTCCCTCAGTGTTGAGATCACAACATACTGGCCTGTAGGACTGAACATGGGTGCACAATAATTCTGCATTCTGGTTATCATAACACGCCTGGTTGTTTATAGTCACTGTGAAGTTTACATGAACAAGATAACATCAGGTTCATAGAGGATCCTGCTGTAACATCACTTGATCTTATTTGATTTGAAGAGTCTTTAAGGGTGCTGTTGAACATAATTCAGTTGTGTTCAGGTTTGAATCTTTTTTTTTATTCTGCTGCCAAGATTTAATATGATATTTGATATTTTATACATTAAAATTGTATTGATGCTACAGAGCTATGATTACCACACATAGAAACAGTTGACAGAAAACAATAAAGAAATACACATTTTATGGCAGACCTGGATAGAATTTTTCAATAATATTCAATAATATTTCATGTACTTGAGTACTCATTTGCAAAATTACCCAAAAAATACCAAAATACTCATTTTACAATTTACTGGAACTTTCAGCATTTTTGTTACTGCATTTCAAACTAGATACAGTAGCACCGTCCTGATAGCAAGCTGCACTGCACTGCTCACACCCCGTATGTTGCTATAGAAGCTGCAGCTGTAGCCTGTTTCAAATGCAGCCTTTGACTTTGAGCCACATAGACGGTATGGGTGTAAAAGGTTAGAATGTTTGCTTTATTTATCACCAGCCAGATTTAAGTTAGTTGCTTTTCACCAATAGAACTCACTGAGCAAACAAGTTTGAGGCTCTGAGTTCCCGGTTTACACCACCCTCACCAGAGACGCAGATAAGTATCACTATACTCACATATTCGAGATGATTTATTAACCTCTTGTCAGAAATTTTGCACTGAGCATTTTTCGTTCCATCTGATAAAAATAATAATCTACATGTGATTTCTCTGCATTTAACTTTTAGCTTCAATGTCCATGTTAAAAGTGGTACAGGTTTTTGTGCTCTAAGGTCAAGTATTGTGGATGCCTAAATTGTAATTTAACTATAACAAACTAAAATGGACTGATTATTTATTTGTTTATTTCTACATTTTCTATAGTAATAATCCATTCATCCATTATCTGAGCCACATATCCTAACCAGGGTCACAGGTGGAGGATGTGCAAGAACCTATCCAAGTGCTCATAGAGCCAAAAATCTGCAGTAATCATTGTGGATTGTGTTTTTAAATGAATGTTCTAATGAAATGTGTTCTTCAGATTAAAGCATCCGAATGCTATATATAAAATCAAATACCAGCATAAAAAATCCTCAAGTATTCAAAGTATTCCGGCCACCCCTACACATGTACACATTTTATTGCAAAGTAGTTTGTTCTTGTGCATAACATCTTATTAAAAAGTACAGCTGAGCTATAAACAATGCATACATAGACTGAATATACACGATAGTGTTACCCATGAAAGATGCTAAACTCTGCATCTTGGTGATACTGTAATACATTTACATTTACATTTTTTGCACATTCACATTTCTTCATTCTGCATTTAAATTGTTGCGTTCTTAGTAAAGTTTTTTTTCTTGTTCTTTTTTAGGATATATTGTGTTTAACTGGTCCTACTCAGTTTCATAGCCATAAGGGATCAGCTTTTGAAATGGAGAAAATCAATAGAGTGTCAACCTTGAGGCACGATCTCAGTGATGAGAAAACATTAGCTTACATGACTAATGGGACTCGCTAAAATAATTAGAGAGGAATTTTAAGAAGTCCATTACATTATGTAAATGTATAATCAGAGAGAAATGTGCTGCATTTGCAAATATGCATATGATATAATTGTGGCTGCTTTTAATTACCTTCCTTGTCCTGCCTGAGAGATAATATGATTTATAATCTATCATTAGTGCATGATGCTCTCCCCTTTCCCTGTTTGTTGAAGTTGTCTTGTCCTGTCCGCTACTATGATCTGTTTGCAGAGCTGTCACATAGTTCAGCATTAATGAAGTAATTAATTGTCAGATGACATCAAAGGTGTCAGCTCTGGAAATGTAGGAGTCAATTTAATAATATAAACTAAATGGCAGGACCAATGATAGGCTCACCTTTCATATCTGGAATATTAGCTCATTTAGATGTAATTTAAATGCATTTAAGATAGCTTTATTCATCATTGCTTTTTATCCTTTTGCTTATTAAGCTGTGTGACCAGTGTAAAAATGATACACCTTCTAATCTGTAAATAAACAGCCATGTTTATAGTCTGCGTGTATAAAACTAATAGACAACACTAATTACACAGCACTCTGGGTTACGATAGACATCACTTTTTATTATATTAGCAATCGAGTAACCTAGTGATTATTTTAATCCTATATATACACAAGTATGCGCTCAATTTGTGACATCAAATGCTTCATTTTATTTCACATAAGTGCATTTGTGATATCCTGCTGGTGTGGGTTTCCTCTCTTTCAACAATGCACACGAAAGCGATTTGATCTAAGAGCTCCTCCTTGTGGAAAACACTCAGACTGCTGAACACCTGCAGATATCCTGTTGAATGTAAATTAATTTTTTTTTGTAATTGAGGCATTGGTGTAATTGTGTACTCATCACAGTTATAGTGGAATATATTATTGATTTCTTGCAGTCTTTGGTAGAGTGTTTTATTATAAAAAATGACTATTACTAGGGCAAGCATGGAACCACACTGTGGATCCAAGTGTTAAGGTTTTTAGCACCTTTCTATGACACTTTTTACAGGTACATCAAGTAAACCTCAACAGTGAAGTTGTAATGTGGTGTTTAGGTTTTGTGTAAAAAATGGTGTAAAAAGGTAAAACAAATTTTAAAAGTAGTTATGCGCTGTAAATATTTGTATTAAATGTTATTTATTTATCATTTTTTTATGATTTTTACCAAATACCTCATTTTCGCAGCGCATTTGTCCCTCATACAAAGTGCTCAGTATGTTTCATTCTCTGTTCCTGCACTCTAAGAAACTCTCTTAAGCCTAACCAGCGTGGCAATGTGAATATGTGTGAGTAATGCCTTGCAGGGGTTAGAAGGGAGCTCTGTCGTGGCCTAACTAATCACTCTTCAAAGCTGCTGAGTGGAGAGCTAGGAAAAAATAACACAGCACTCCAGATGAAAACGTTAATTGGCCTTAAAGTCACACAAGTCTCAAGAGTTCAATTCCCCCTGTGATCATGAAAAAAGCACGGCCAGTCCACCGCACACAGGACATACTGCTTCTTTTTTTTCCCCCCATTCCTCTCCTGTGGGATTGTTGCCACAATGCACGTTGTGAATGTGAATTGTTTAAAAGAAGTAACAAAGCCACACTGTTGCACGAGGATGAAAGGCTTGTGAGAACACTGGGGTTATCTGCTCAATAAATATGATGCTTCCTCATACTACAGCTCTTTGTCACTGACAAAGACCAAGCAGCTGGCAGATGAAATGTTACATAGCAGCAGAGGACAAGGGACATTTTCAGCTTGGCTGCCCAGACACTAGCCTTTGAGCTGGCTCTGGGAGAGCTGTTTGTTTGACCCAAAGGAGTGGGAATTGACAGAGGAAGCCTGCAGCCCTTTCTGTGTGATGACTAAGACTGAGAATGACTTTACACAGCCCTGCCTCAAGTGCTGTTTGTGCTCCTCTCCGGATCTCACCGCACCTGTTCTGTTTGCACTGCTCTTACATTTAAAGGCCCAATATGCTTACTGCGCTCCCATTCCACCACTTTTTAAACATTCAGACCTTTGTACTCTCCCCAAGCGAGCACTGATTCAGACTGACCTCACAGACAGAAGGGCCCTTGCTGGAAGTTCTGTATAAGCAAACATATTTCTCTTGTCAAGCGTTCCTGAAGCATTTTCATTTTTTTCCCATTACAGTCATATACACAGTCTTTTTTTATGCTGGGCAATTAATAAATTACATTCTCCAAATTATGCCATGCTTTCCCAGGTACCTTATTTATATAGTGCCTGTCAGTACCGACATAACAGTGCGCTGTCATTGATTTATGGTACAGGGCACTCACAAATTGACTTGTATGCAAGAAATGTAAATGGGCAAGGCTGTTTGATGGAGATGCTCATTTCCTTCTATAAATGTTTTAAATGATCTCGACACTCATGGCAGAACGGCGCAGGCCTTTTTCCCTTCTCTCTTCTGCTCACCCTTTTATTTTTTTTATTTGCGCGATTATGCACATTATCAGCCAATTTGTTTCAAAAACAGAAACGTTTTCCTCTGATAGAGTCGGGACGAGGGAATTTGATTAAGAGGATTCATTTCTGAAAGTAAACCTATGAAATTAGCCAAGGAACGAGCCATGTTAACAATGATGCACAGCAAAGTTGTTTATAATCAGAGCTGTTTGACAGCACATAGATCACTCTATAGGTGGAAATAAAGTGGGATACTGCAGAAGCACAGCTCCACAAAATTATAAAATAGAATTCATTCATCAGAGCAAGTTTGTGGAGCTCTTTTTTTGAGACCAGAGCTGATGTCTATGGAGTGTGCTTTGAAAAAAAAGAAATCTAATATCTAGTAATGTGTCTATATAATCTTAGAAAAAAATTACTACAAATCTTTTAAAAATAGAAAAATCTATGAACATTGTCACATCCATAATTATTACAAAGTGTTTAAAACGTATATTCAATATAAAAAATAACTAATTGAAAACTTTGTTATTGCTCTACAGTTTAAATCATACCAGTGTTATTGTAATATGTATGTATTTATATACCACATGGAGAATTTGTCAGGTTTTATTTAATTGCTGTCTATCTCTTTACATCTGTCTGTCTGTCTGTCTGTCTGTCTGTCTGTCTGTCTATAAATATACATTTCCCTCTCTCTCTCTCTCTCTCTCTCTCTCTCTCTCTGAGTGTGGACCTTGCTCTATATGATTTTCAATTACAACTCAATGCCAGCAGACCTTTCAAACATAAAAACCATCTACCAACCCAGAATCAATGGCTCCTGCCTTCTAATGGCATGGTGTTAAATTGCTTCCAATTAAATAGAGGATATATACAATATGAAGTCATATGTGACACAAACACAGGCAGCTGAGTGCGGTTTGTGTTTTTAGAGAGAGAGAGATTGCTCACTGTTATAGGAAGGACCCCTACTGGAGGTTTCTTTTCCTCTGGAGTCTGCTGCTGGATTCTCTCTGTTCTGCTGCTCTGGTAAGCTGGTAACTTGGCTGTGTATGACTGTTAGTATTCCTGGAACTTCCCTGATCTTTCTCAATTGAACTACAAGCAGTCACCAAAAACAACTGTAAAATGAATGTAAAAATAAATAAATAAAAGATGCAGATACTAAGTAAGTATTATTCTAATGACAGCTGTTAAAACTGATGGATCTAACATAGATATGGACTAATCTTTAGTGTGTATAGTTTATGAAAGAGCCATACACTGTAATTACATACTTTACTGCAAAATTGTGATCAAAAACAAGAGTCCTTATTGTAGAACTAATTGGTCTTTTATGCAAAAAAAAAAAAATCGTAATTCATTTCTTTATTCACCTAGGAAACATGTAGAAACTGGTTTCCCAACTTTTTAAAAATAAACCAAGTTTGTTATAGTCGATGTGACAGTTCCACCACATAATTTATTCTAAATATTTATTTTATTTAACTTAAACCCAGAACAAAACAAGATTTAGTGTGACACGATTTATAAAAAGAACAATCACAGTGCTTCATATATTTATACATGGCAGGAATCACTTTACTATATATTATGATAGTGCTAATATAATTGGAACATTTGGAATTTTTCATCCTGTTTTGCAGAAATGTGGTGCTCAGCCCTGAATAAAAAGAGTGTTGGCATTCAGTAACACAGCATGTCATTGTGGCTTTATTTGCTCAAGGGGATCCAGTGATCTCAGTATGTTTTGCAGTTATCCTCTTACAATAGGATTCCCTTTCAAACTTCATGCAAAATGAATTAAGGGGTATGTATGAGCGAAACCTTAGTCCTCTGGGAGAGAATTTGTCTAGCTGTACTTAAGAAGCAGCACATGTAATTTATAAGCTCCTAATTTTTTGTAATTAAATACCACTTGAATATTTAACACCATTGTGTGGGTTTCCAGCAAAACGTGTACGATGCCTTTTGGACTATCAAGTGACTATTGTCTCTCAAAATGGGATAATAACTGAAAGGCAAAGCATCTCAGGCCCCCTGTTCCATAATTTATTTGCATAATTAGCTCTTAATTTTAATTCCCTATGCAAATATATGCCTCTTTTAAATTGCATTTAAATGTGAACTGAACCCACTGTCAGGGCTAATGTGAATGTATTGTTAAAATGTGACGAGAAATGATACAGAGAGAAAGACCAGATGATGGGATGTGGAGTGCAAATTGTTTTCATGGACAATACATTTTGGGTTCAGTGGTCTGTTCAGATATAGAGTAGCAGATTGCTTAATATATGAGGAAATGCTGTGAGAAATGTTCAGTGACCCCCACGACCTAGTCTCCAGCACTTTTTAACATTGTATCTCAGCGCTCCATAATTGGAATGACTTATTTATTATTTAGCCTCTTGATATATAAGCAAATTATTTCTGCTACGCAGAGTTGTTTTCACACTGTCCGGAGTTGATTTGCGCGGCTAGAAGAATTATACTGTATCCATTTCTGTTTGGATGCTGTTTTTCAGCGAAGGGAGTGTTTCCTCTTATTTCACTAAGAAAGGAGAGGCATGCTTTGAAGACACTTATTGCCTTCTATTATGCTAAGATATCAAGTGATGGAGAAACAGGCTTACTTTGAGAGGCTGAGTCCATGGTTTAGCCCAATAGTGGCCTTTGTGGAAGAGGGAACCCAAACCCCTGGCCAGGACAAAGTGAAGGGAAATTGACCTGCTTGATCCCTTTTGGTGGGAGCGGCTTTCTCTCTTTCATCTTTTTGATGGCCGTAGTCTTGGAGTAGCACTTAAACAAACAAAATTATATCCTTGCCATAGACAAGGGCCCGAAGACCCTCACCAAAGCGCTATATTGTGGGTCAGTGCGTCGTCTAGCTTCCTCGTTTAGCGAGAAGCTGGTGATTTGGGATTACTGGCCAAGTACCGGATGTGTTTCAGTAAATGCCATAATGCACTTAAGAGTGAGACCTTTAGTGTGAATTGTAATAGTATTGTAGCAAGGTAGCACTGAGAGGTGCAGACAAGAGAAGCAGAATAGAAACATGAGACTGACAGGCCTTTGGGCCAGGGAAGTAGCCAAAAGGGACAAATTAGCTCTAAACAATAGGGGATCTCTTCCACTGGGGGATAATTAAATGTTTCTTCATCAAAGCCAAGACAGTTTGCAAGCTGCTCATTTTGTAATCCTATCATGTTTGCCCCAGAGATATGCATTTTGGATATTTCCCCCTCTTTCTTTGGATTCATCACTATCGCCATTGAGAGAGAATCTATTTAATAACACTGTTGGGGGTGTTAATTATACACAAGGCTCAGGCCAGTCTGCCTGCTGCTAACAGAGGCCCTGTGTGAAGTCTGTCAGGCACCAGCCCTGTAGATAAGTGCAAATAAAGACTCTTCTCATCCAGGTGAACTATAGATTGTGTGCTCCAACATATCTTTGTACATTTTCAGTGGCAGAGAAATAAAGGATATAACTTTTTCAGTTATATCCTTTATTTCTCTGCCACATACTGACACCTGCATATTGATCACGCTACACATTTTTTATACACTCTTAAAAATAAAAGTTCCCAAATAGTTAATGGACTTGAATAGAGGCACCCTTGATTGGTAAAGGACCATTACATTACGTGAAGCTTCTTTTATACCTCTTAATGCATTTCATTTACGAAACAACTATTAAAAGGTTCTAAGGAAACAGAGGTGGTCCTTTATGTCTTTGCCCCACTGACTACTTTATTTTCAATGATGTACATGCACAAGCAGTTATTATAGAGTGCATATACTGTACAATTGAATAAAACAGTACTTTCACATTCCAGAAACCTAAACCTCTGGATCAGTACTCAGTGTTACAAATGTACTGTTAGGCTTTGAAGCTTCTTCCACATTTCTTCCTGGTCTCTGTGTCTCAGCCGGTCCCCTCTGCAGCGTGTGACAGGGACATTCTGTGCCTGCTCTTTCTCTATGGCCACTGAGCTGTGGATTACATGGTTTGTTGTAGGCTGAGGATCAGAAGGAGGAAGCTGAATAATGTTGCTGCACTCTTTGAGGAAGGGCCACGGTCGGGCGACTTCAGAATGGCTTTAACAGGATATCTCAGAGGAAACGATGGCTTTTGTCCAGTGCCTCCCAAAAAAGGTTATGTCAAAAGAGTTGGGGGTCGCTTTTTAAACAGGCACTGGAATTCTGCTTAAAGCTGTGCCCACAGTGTTGCCTATCTAACCTTGTGACACCATCAAATGGCATGCTGTGGCGTTCAAGGCTTGAAGGCTTCCCAGTGCAACATGCAGCCTGGTCCCTATGGGCATGGCTGAACACTAATACTGTCCTTGGAGCGGAAATTTTTAATGTAACAGAGGAAATACAATGCATACGGTTGGAAAAGATGAATATATGAAAGTGATGGTGAATATTTTTAAGCTGCTCTTGCTTATATTTGTCTTTATGGGTGTTCCATGGTAGGAGGTCATGCTGCTTTTTTGCGGTGATGACCTGGATTTTGAGCGGAGGACCCGCAAAGTGAGGTAAGGGATTAACAAAGATTATCAGTCACGGTGAATAAACTGAAGTGAAAAAGTATTTTACAATACACGCTCCATGGTGAAATGAATAATCAAGCTCTCCCTCCTCCCCTTTTCCCCCATCCACCCCCACTAACCCCCCCAATCACACACAGTCTCACACACACACACACACATGTTCACACAAAATAACACATTAACAATTCTTTGAATTAGCATTTGTGTCTGGCAATACAAAGCCAATATGTTTTGAGGTGTAAAGCCGTACTGAATCAAGTTGGTTGCAAAGCATTGCCTGAGGCTTGGAGGCAACCTCTAGGGACGGTGCTGGGCTAAGGGGTCTGTTTGCTCAAGACAATCCCTCTTCTGCTCTCAGCATGGTTGTCACCACTCAAATCATTTAAACAGCCATTTCTGTTACAGGCACAGCAGCCTGTCTCATAAGCGGTGGATGTGTGCTTGTGGGGAATGTGGAGTTGGCAGAGTTTAGGACACCCATGGGATATGGTGAAACACACTGAAATGAAGATTTCAGTGTCTGGATTTCTTAGACGTACAATAGTAGATAACTGAGAATGTGTACGCATTTATTTAGCTAGCTTTAGGCTGAAGGTTGTATACCTTCTTTTGAGCACTTTCACTCATCCTACTGTTTTAAGTTCAAATGCACCAAGGACTTCATTTCTTCTAGGGCTTCGCATGTCTGTGTCTTTTGGGAAATGTCTTGACATTGACAAATGACAAGGCTGATGTTATTAATTGAAAATATCTGTTTAATCTCGCTGTTGACTTTTCAGTGAGTGATATTTTCAGAAAGCAATATAAAATAAAAGACAGAGCTCAGTTTATGGCAGTCTCCTAGCTAATGCAGCCATGCTTGCTGTCGATGGTGGTGGCGGTGCTGCTGCTGCTCAGTGCCCTCTTATGAATGTGTTTTAAGTTGAAAGTGATATCGGGGAGTATATGGGCTGCCAAAACTTGTAAAAAGTGGCTGTATAATGGACCTGTCAGGCCTGATGGATTTGCAGCACAGCTGGGGTATGGCTGCCAAAACTGAAGACAATCAAGCCCAGCTTGTATGTAAACAGGCAGCTACAGAGCTCTCTTTCCATTCACAGCCCAGTCAGAGCCAGGAGCCCTGATCAATAAGACATTCATCCCTCACTAAGCAGTGAGGCAAAATGCATAATGGCAGGAGAGTGGCTGAATCTGGAGCAATTCGCGAAGGGTCCTCATGGAGAGCGTGTTTTTCCAGAGCAGTTTGGCGGAATGTAATCAATGACACAATGTGCCTCAGCTCATTGATGATAGCCCGTCATTACAGATTACTCTCAGTGAGTAATGAGACCCCACTGGAGAAGATAATGAGATTCAATAACATGTTAACTGCACTCGCTGAAATAAAAAACGAACTGCCGTACCTGACCAATTACCGACACCCAAAAAGCATCCCTCATCATGGGCCTGCTCTGAGGATTGCCATCTCATGGAGGATTATTCATCTATTAATAAAAAGGTTGGGACAGAGCTTAGATAATGTGTCTCTAGATTCCATAACTCCATACACCAACACCTACACCTGCTCCTAGTACACTGAATATTTTAATCTAATCTAGGGCTTAATTTACAGTGTTGCCAGAAAAAAGCAGCCCTCTGATGCCAATTAATTAGAACAGTATAAATATTTTAATGGGTGTTGATACAAAGGCGACACCACACAGATAGAATTCACAACAGGACAGGCTCTAATAGAATATTAATAATGCAGAGACATTATGTTTTTCTCAGCTTTCAGAGCAGGAAGGTGCATTTAGAGGTCTGTGTTTGGTGATGCAATGGTTTGTTTGCCATGTTTGTATTCTTCTTATAAGGCATCGCCCTCTTAGGCTATATTATTCTAATCCAAACTTGCTCACTGTCAGCACTGTCTTTTGAAATTTGTGAGTAATCAAGCATGGTTAATTTTCATTTTGTGTTCAGTGGAGTAGTTTGTTTGCTGTCCTTGGAATTCTAAATTGTAAGTAATCTATTATATGCCATTAACCGGTCCATTCAGAAGAACATTAGTACTTTAAATAGTTTTGTGTTTCACAAATCTTTGATTGCGGTCCAGGAATGTTTCAAGTCCTTTAAATTAATCAGGCTTTGTCACAATTATTAAGGCTAATTCATGCCACCACTCTGCTCAGCCACTGTACAGCCTCTTTGACACAAACATTAGGATATGCATTGGTGCATTGGTTAGTGATAAAAAAGAAGCCCATTATCGTAACTATTAGCATTTTTTGGCACCCTTGTGAAAAGGCCATTAACAATGTGTGTATGTGTGTGTGTGTGTGTAAGTGACAGAAATTGTTGCAAGCACAGACCCGGCAGGGAGCCCTATCTTTCTACTCTAATTCACATCAGAGTCAAATCAGCATGTTAAGAGCCCATCAGTAGCGTCAGTGCTGTGTGTCCCATTCTGCCTGCCATTCCTGGGAGAGACTTCAGCCATTAATCACCATTATATTTATTTTGATTGAGATTAGATGACTAAATGCACATATTAGGGGAAGTGGCACCAGAGTCATGGGACCTTCACTGCCTGATTTACAGGGCCTGGTGGGTTCTCTTTTCTCTGAAAGGCTGGACAACGGGAGAAAGACAGACAGAAAGAGACATTATGAGAATTAAATGTAAAGTTAGCATTTTTATGGTAAAAGTGTTCATTAAAGGGATATTATTTTCGACTGAGGTGGGCAAAGACTGTTGCTAGTTGGTTATTTGAAAGGCTCCCTGCCAAATGAAATGGCCTGCACTATTTAGGAGAATTACTTTCTATATTTTTGAAAACTAGGTAATTTTTTTTGTCTCAAGGTAAAACAAGTTTAATATCATAAATTCATATTTGACTTTGAAATACAT
Organism: Brachyalestes nurse; assembly: GCA_037974405.1. NCBI lineage: Eukaryota > Metazoa > Chordata > Actinopteri > Characiformes > Alestidae > Brachyalestes > Brachyalestes nurse. Next base: position 17,411,658 of record JBBPCY010000150.1, read on the forward strand.
TTTTTTCACTCTAAAATGAATATGCAAATCTGCTCACTGTTTTCACCTGGCCAAAAGTGCTTTAGGAGTATTGCCCAGTTTCCAGAAGCCGAGTCTGGAGGCACAAGGGGTGTCAATGGCAATTTGCTATCTTATCCTGTTTTTGCTTTACTTATGCAGATTGAATTTAATGATTTAATGTGGTTGAATTCACCCACTGCTTAGATAGCTACTATTTAGCATGTATTTATGCAATTAATCAAAATATTCTTGCCAAATCAGTGATCACTCTGTTACCAATGCCAAAGATTCTACACCTGCTGCAGCATCTAACGACGCATTTTACTAATGATAGTGGAGCAGTTATTTATTGTGGCATATCATGGTTTCACTTGACATAGTAAATCTGCAAGATTAATCTTCAGCAAGCTCCATCAATAATTATTGAATCACAAATATAACAGTATTTTGTGATTGACCTATTTCCTCCACATCCATGCAAATGGACCTTCATAACTGTGTGGAGTAGTGTTTTATAGTGATTCTATCTCACTTTTCTCATTGTTTATTAAACAGTTCTGCGAAACGGTGTATGAAGGTATAATATTGGAATTCAGGCCCCTTTTTGTAATCTGTCTGGTTTCTCACCATATAATAAAACAGTACAGAGTCTTGTGTTATTCGTAGGCTAGGTTATTTCCATCAACACGGTTCAATAGGAAAGCTGTTAAGCACTTCCAGATAGCCATAAACACATTTGATGAAAACAAATTAGGATAGGGAAAGATAACCGACGAAAACATTACAGGCTGCAGTGGAAATACGTTAGGGAAGGAATTCGATGTTGCAAATAAATGTAAATGTAATAAATGAGTACTTGTATCACATAAAGTCCTGAATCGTCAATGCACATAGATCATTTAAATTTGTTTTTATTCATTAAATGTGCTATTAAGAATACCACCGCGCAACATTTACAGAAGTAAGGCTGCCGCGCCTGATGAAACCTGTTGATGCCTAGGTAACCCCCTATAAGGAATAAATTGTCTCTCAAATAAAATCACAGATAGCCATAATCTTTTGACAACATGAGATGAAAGTTGGGCTGATTTGTTGGCGGGCTGCTGTACTATTCTTGTTAATGAATTTTTAATACCCTTAATGACAGCAGAGGAACGATGTAATTAAAAGAGCAAGTTAGGAAAAATGCTGACTTAAACTCTTTATGAAGACCATTTTAATGTTAGTTTAATTGGAATTAACACATTATCTTAATGAACAGATTGCCTTCAAGGAAGTTATTTCCCTTAGCAAGCTTAAACTAGCCTGCATGCAATTTTGAAATTTCTTTTTTTTTAGGCCATGTCTTCTGTAGCTGGAGCTGCAGGGTCCTGGATAAAATTCCTCCAAAGTGTATTTTACCCTTACATCATATTCTCATCTGATGTATATTCTAACTCGTACATATAATTTACTTCCTCTATCCTATACGTGACACACCTGCTGTAACAGCAGACTGCTGAATGCCAAGCAATATCTAGGTCTATGTCTAAGCATGAAATACATGCAAAGGATCAAGTGGGACCAGAGGCCAAGCAAATGGACCACTGCACAACCTTGACACAGCCAACACCTAGGTGGCTGTCCTGTCTTTGTCAAGAATGTCTGTGAAGAGGGGAGAAGGTAAGGTGGGGGGTTGGCTGTTTTTATGCGCAGAAGCTTTGGGCAGTTGAGTTTAATTTGGGATTTACAAGTGACATTGTGCCCCCACACCCGTCCTCTTACTCTCTGGGGTTTATGGAGTGAGACAGAGGGTCTTCTCCTCGTGATTAGACAGCCTGCAACTGGCCATGCACAAAGTATTATGGTCCTTCTGCATTATGTATCGAAGTACACAGAGACCCCCCCCATGCACACACACACACCCCATTTGCCCAACACTTAGACCTGGGAAGGTCAAAAAACGCAAAAGCAAATTAACACATATTTAACGCATGTAACATAATATTCCAGCTAACTCTAACTTGAATGTATTTGGACTTGAAAGAATAGGAGAGAACACTTGCTCCATAAGGCTATAAAACACATTTCAGTTTGGAAATGATGGTAGTAGTTCTGGTGTTAGTGGTGGAAGTAAGGGGAGTGATGTATGAACTGCAAGCACCCACATGTCAACTGCAGGGCTTATCTTCCAGAAGCTGTTTCCCTTAAGCCCTGGCATTAATACACTGATAGCCCAAGGAATAGCCAAGCATAAAATGAATGTAAAAGGATGAAGAAACAACAAGAAAGGAGAGGAAGAAAGAGGACGAAAGTGTTTAGGCCACCAGCTCAACAGACCAGTAATACAGAACTACCAGAAGTGTTACAGAAAGGACCTAATATAGTGTAAATGCATACACACACA
>JBBPCY010000150.1:17414657-17444657 GCA_037974405.1 Brachyalestes nurse
CCCCCCCTTTCTGTCAAAACAGCTTTCAGGCATGCACTCCACAAGACCACTGAAGTTGTGCTGTGGTTTCTGGCACTGTTAGTAGCAGATACTTTAAGTGCTGTAAGTTGTAAGGTTGGGCATTCCTTGTTTTGGTAGGTGGTGTGTGTGTCAAAGTCAGTCAAATGAATGCCAGGACCCAAAGTTTCCCAACATTGTTCAGAGCACCACGCAGCCTGTGCTGGCTTGCCTTCTTCTCATAGTGCGTCCTGGTGCCTTTAGCTGTCTAAATGATCTGAAAGTTGTCCCTCCTTGGACATCTTTTAATAGGTACTGATAGCACCCCACAAGACCTGCCATTCTGGAAATGCTGTGACCCAGTCATCTAGTCATCATAATCCGGCACTTGTCAGAATCATTGTAATCCATACACTTGCGCACTTTTCCTGCTTTCAACACATCAGCTTCAACAATGGACTGTTCACTTTCTGCCTGATAAAGCCATCCCTTTTACAGGTGCTGAACTAATGAGATTATTCATGTTATTCACTTCACCTGCCAGTGGTTTTAATGTTATGGCTAAATGATGTAAATATTGTACATATACATGCAAGAAATATCAATACTGCATAATGTGTTTTGCATTATATGCCATTTGTTCTTTTCTGACTTCCTTTCTGATATCCAGGGTTGTCTCAAATGAATATTTGTACACTATTGTTAATTTCTAACTTTTCTGATGAAGTTTTGTTTTTTTAAATCACCAAGGAGGTGATGTTATTAAGATAGACAATTAATTTTGCAGCTGGACAGTCATTTAGAACCTCATCGTGCTGGTGAGGTATGGAAATGAAGCGATAGCTGCACTTCCCTCTGTGGAAAAAAACCCACCCAAAAGAAAAAAAAAACAAAACAAAAAAACCCCTGCCATTGTAATGCCAAAATAAGGCTACATGCATGTGTGTTAAGACCTTGGGATCTCTGTTAGCATAGACACAAGACCTAAATAAAGACAAATAAAATAGACTCTTTTTATATGAAACAAATGCAAAAGAGCAAGAAATCTGCATTATATTCATTGTTTTACATTGGCTACAGTCACAGAGAAGATTTTATTCCTTTATTTTATTGATTAAAAAAAAACCCCAGAGGCACTAAAACACAGGCAATGATTAATGTCCCTCTCAGAGAAAGAAATTATATGGAATAAATTAAACTACTGCGGCAGCAAATTGAAAAATAAGGATGTAAATGAGCTTTGAATACTTAATATCTTATAAAGAAAAATAGTCAATGAGGCCCAAAAATGATGAGGGATTGCAAAAGAAACATAATATTAACTCTAATGACCAAGGCTAGGTTTTCTGTGCTGTCAAAATCTTACTGTCACAAGTGATTTGCTGCACAGAAAATGAGTAATGAGGGACAATATAGACCAATTGAAAAAGCTAACCTTGTTCACCAGACAAAAAAGGGATCAGTAACTTGCTGGTGTGTCAAATGTGAATTAAGTGGAAAAAGGTATTTTAAATATGCTGTACGTGCCCACCAATGAAAAAAGGTGGTCAGCGAAATTGACATGTGCGTGGTGTTTTTTTTCCCTCTGATCTAAATCACAGATAATTAGAGACTGGAAAAATATAAATATCAACACTTACATAATACTGTTGACTTTTTAGTAAAAACAATATCATCCCGTACAACTTTGTTACTAAGACATAAAGGGTAGTTTCTGGAAGATGATCAACCTAAGATCAAGTCTACATATGACAATAGTTTCCTTGAGCCTGTCGGGGTGAAGTGCTATCACATTGTATGAAATCTCTTTAAAGCTGAAGTAGATTTGAAGTGCAACATTAGCCCCACTGGAGTGGCACAGGACTCGCATCCACTCTTCAACAGCTTCCACCCAGGGGTGCTGGTGGTAAATGAGAGCATATCTCTGGCACAGCACCCTAACCCCCCTCCACCCCCTCCCCAGCTGCAGGAGAGGAGAGATGTGCTGTATATTAAACATCACTCCCTCAATCGGAACCTTTAATTAGAGCAGCTCAGTATCAGTTACAACAGCCCTGCACAGACGCCTGGGCCCTCCGAGGCTTGGTTACTCTACCTTACTTAATCTGGAGGGGAGGCGAGGACGCCAGCGGCAAATCGAGAGACGACTTGGGATATTAGCCGCCTCTCGGCTCTCCTCCAATTACAGAGCAGCACAGAGGCAGCCAGAGGCACATGACCCAGCAGTCTAGTCCTCTCCGATAATCTTTTGTTGCATTATTGTTATTTGCAATTTCCACACCCCCCCTCTGTTCTCCACTCTCCCTCCCAAGGATATAGCGAGGCATGTGCTGTGCACCTAAAGACGCTATAAAAATTGCTGAGGTATAAAATCGAAAGTGCTCAAACTGTCGGTGCAGAAATATCTGGCTGCCCCGGCCTGTTCGGTGGTTAGGGAATGGCGAGCTAGACCCAGGAGCACTGTAAATCAGACCAAGTTCCAGCCTGTTTGTTTACATATTACATCCTTTACAATGGTCCCAGTAAGCTAGAAGCCCCTCTCTGTTCATCCTATTGTATGGATCATAAAATGGAAGAATACAGTGACTGTGCAGGTACCCATCTCCTTCTTGTTTGCTTGTGGGACCATAATGGTCTGTCGAGTCTTGAAAATAGAGTTCATAGAATGGCATTACAGTGTGGTTGCATTATGGAGCATGACGTTCTCCAAGCAGTGTTCCCAAAAGTTGACATTCAGAACAACACAGGCTTTTATCTGACAAAATAATGTGTTAGTCTTGTGCCTTTTTCTTGTAAAGTTTCATGACAGGAGAATAAAACAAATATTGTTCTTTCTTTCCTATGGTCAATGGTGCAAAGGAGGCATGTCCATTGCTTGGCATCCTTAGGCTTTGCTGATGGCCTTGTGTGTGAAGGGCTTGTTATATACGTTAACCGCTGTCCACTAAATTTATAGAATGATTTTGCCCCATTGCTGTTTTTCTTGTTTGCTAGTATAATATGAGATGACCCAAAAACATTTTAAATGGTTATTAAGATATATGAGAGCATCTCTAGTTTCTGTGACTGTTGACCTTTGTCATAATTTTTGTCTTGTTTTAGTCAGAAAACTTCGTCCTATGTTTTTATTAAGCACTTTAGTTTGTTTCTTTTTTCCAGTATGTTGAGTATTTTATTTACTGCAACAGCTACTGGTGTTGAGTTACCCCTTTAAGGCCATGGTTGCTGTGTGTCTTTGCGATAGGATCTTTTAGTTTTTATGGGTGTTTAAGGTGTGTGTATATTTTGTGTGTGTACACTAGGAATCAGTTCTTTAGTTTTATGCTCGTATAATACATGTATAGTCAGCAGTGTGTAACTTTAAATCTCCTGTGCACATATTAATGCACAATTTTGATGTATCTTTCTGTACTTGACAAAAGAACTCAAAACCCACTGAGCACCTAGCAGCACATGTCCAAAGACCTAGGTTCATAAATGGCTCTTAGCTTGAATGCACTTTTACTTGTATAGATCCTTTACATTATGAGGAGGTTCTTTAAACTACTTTTAAGAGTGTCTCAGGGGCTCCAGAGGCATGCAGCTGTCTGAGCACTGAACCTATGAATGTGAGATGACTAGTTTGATCTCTGTAGGTGCCACAGCCATCTTTGGCCATGAACTCTCCTTCTCTTCAATAACTCCGCAGGATGGTGCCCAGTGGAGGGTTCTGTTATCTGTTGAAATTCAACTGGCTGTTAACACTAGCCTCCAAGCATACTGAGCTATAGCAATGATGTTGCATTAGTGTATTATAAGGGGGAGACCCAGCTACTGGCCACAAATAAACTGGGGAGAAAATTAGGTGTAAAAAATGTTTTTACCTATATATTGTAGTATGCCAGTGATTTTGTAGTGTTGTTCAAGATCATGAAGCTACATCTTTGGATCGTTCCATAGTCATTCCTTAGTCGTTTCACTATAGAAAATGCTGTGCCATAAATTATGAAATTGTGAGTCGTTTTACAAAAGTCATTAAAAGTTCATTCAAAGGTTCTCTATGGAATCATAATTATTGTTCTATGACTTCACTCCAAAAAACTATTTTTTGCACCCTTTTTTAAAGAAAGTGTGTGCTCTCCTATGTATATTTAAAGAGAGCTTACTCTGTGTCTCTGGCTGCATCACAGCAGCGAGATGTCTTCAGGGAGCTGAAGTGGGGCAGGCAGGCGGTAAGGCTTACTCTAGCCTGTAATCAGAGTGGGTGGGGATGCGCACTGATGTCCCCCTCAACCCAAGCAGTGTGTATCACTGAGACCAGAGAAGGCTTCCCCTAATGCACGACTGAGCGGGAAGCTAGGGAAAAAAGCCCACCAGTTTTATTGTTTTGGAACGAGGACAGAATAGACTAAAGGCTTGACCGTTCCCCTCAGCAGATCTTTCCGGCTCCCCTCATGCTCTGTGCTGACTGATAAACCGAGATGTTCACATTTGATGGTTGAGATAGTGCTGCTCTAGAGCAGAGTGATGCCACACTGGGCTTGGATTAAAGGCATGGACTGTTCTCCCTAGCTCACTGACTTCTACACAGTACACAAAGAATATATATATACACACATACAGTAACGTGTAAAAAAAATAATCGAAAGCGTTTTAAACTTCTGACCTGGCCAATACATATTTTTGGACATAACATTAATATAAATACATTAATACAGTAATATAAATGCAGACATAATGACTGTTACATTAAAAAAGGAATGATAATTTCTTGTATTTAAAAACCTTTTCGATGGGTTTGTGTGATGTCTAGAAGAAGACTTTTTACCAGCCTTTGCATGAATTTGTTTAGGTCCATCACCAGCACACCTGCTTTAGCATAATAAACTTAATAGCGTATTAATTGGCTGAACCAGGTTTTGGGTGGTAGGTTACTCTGCCTGAAGGATAGTTTAAGATCACAATAAATCTTGTGTGTTTTTCTGTAGACTATATATATACATTTTAATGTTATACATTTTTTGATGTTGTCATATGTGTTTGTGTGTGTGTATGTGTTTATATATTCCAGACAGCCATAACATTAAGTCCACCAAGAGGTAAAGCGACTCACACTGTGTGTCTCATTATAGTGGCACCTGTCAAGAGGTGGGATATATCAGGCAGCTAGTGAACAGTCAGTTCTTGAATTTGATGTGCTGGGTGTAAGAGAAATGGGGAAGTGTAAGGATCTGAGCAACTTTGACAAGAGCATAATTGTGATGGCTAGACGACTGAGCTAAAAAAGTGATTCTTGTGGGAAGTTCCCAGTTTGCAGTGGTCAGAATCTAACAAAAGTGGTTAAAGGAAGGAAAACAAGTGGACTGTCGACAGGGTCATAGGTCCCCAAGGCTCACTGAAACATGTGGTAGGTGAAGTCTAGCTTGTCTAGTGTGATGCTCTGTATGGGGCTACATAGCCATAGGGGGTCAGAGTGCCCATGCTGACTCCTCTCCACCACCGAAAGTACCTACAGTGGGGACAAAAGCATCAGAACTGGGAGAGGGTGTGATGCTCTGGTCAATGTTCTGCCTGGAAACCTGTGGATGTTACTTTGACAAGTATCACCTACCAGAACAAGAGCAATCTTTCACATCAGTGGACATACACAATTTTAGAATGGATGTTTTAACATTATGGTTCATTATATATGTGTGTGTGGGTGTAATGTATAATCCTCATGTATAATGTATAATATATAAACCCAATGTTGGCATGAGACAAACAAATGAACTAAGTAGGTTGTTTATTAATATAAACTTACCGTATGGTAGCTTATGTCCTTTCGTAGCAGAATTTGGCGCTGTATTCCTGCCAAAAAGAAGGACACAGAGAAGGAATGGAGGGGTAGAGAGCAGGACAGGTAAACAAATTCCTTGTCATATTCTGTTGTTGTCTTCACTGTGCCACTTGGCATTTTAATGGAAGTGAATCTGATGTAACATAGAGTGCTATGGCGGCAGCAGCGTCGTACAAGGCGAGAAAACTTAACTCTACAGACCTATGCATTAAACATATTGTAGAATAGAGTGTAACATTTATCACTGTCAATGGCAGGGAGTTTGTATAAATTTAAATGCAGTCAAGCGTGATGATTTTTTCCCCCCACTGTATATGTTCAGAAAGCCCATTTTCCCATCTTTTCTATTGTTCTACGGTGTTAAGCCAAAAATGCTGTTTTACCATTTTAGGACTGTATCAGATCATTTTCAACATGCATTTAAGCAACTTTTCATGTATTAGGTGTCTAGCATAAAATTTACATGTTAAGATGATATGTGTACAGATTTTAGTCCTCTGTAGATGCGTATATGATATATAATAAAGTGTATGTTATTGTAGATGTGCATTGTAATCTGTTAATTTGGTTAAAACGTGTTTAGAATTGACCAGCATTCATTTTCATGGCATCATGTATAATATTAATACTGACTAGTGTGGCCTATTTGAAACTGCTTTGAATTTACATTGTGCACGCTGAGAGAAATCTACTGAATGGAATGACAGTCTGTTTTCAAGCTTCAACTTGCAAATGCATGGGGTGAAACAGTAAGGAGCACTGAATTAGGATGTGAAGGTAATTTATGAGAAGCACTTTTTTTCAAGAAATGTGGGCTGATTTAGAAAAAACAATCATGCCTGTAAGTGTGGAATCTGTCGAGGACTTGCGCGTGGCAGTGGTGGTGGCTGACACTTTGCACATTAAAATAAATTACCTAACCTTTCCAACTTGCAGTGACAAAAACAGGAAAAATGAAAGATAATGGGTTATTATTCACGGCGAGATCCTATACATAATAATGATATCATCAATAATGGCCATGATACCACAGCTCCTGCGGCTTTTAAAAAACATTTAATGGAATTACTTTTTGGAATCATCAGTCCTAGTCCAGGCCCCGGCTATTCAACTGGAAAGAAGCAGGGAAAGAGAAAAGTCTGGGAGAGAGAGGGAGAGAGAGAGAGAGAGAGAGAGAGAGAAGAAAAATTGAGCACATTATATTTCTAGAAGCCTTTTACCAACCAGCAGTCATGAGTCAATTTGCCAAATAATGCAAGCAGAACCAGAGAAAAGGGGGCCACATCAGAACCTGCTTATCGTGCACAGAGTGGCCAGTAGGAATAGACCGTACATCTAACCATACACATTGTATAGATGTAATGAGCACGGTTGACTATTTGTCAGTGTTTGTGTGTGTTTGTGTTTGTGTTGCCCTGTGGGCTTAAGGAGTAAGTACATGGGGGTTAGCACTAGAAGGCGCAGGCTGAAGCTTGGCACATTTGTGGGCTTTGAGGGCAGCAGGCGAGACTGGCACAGATACTCAGGGGGGCCAGTACGCTCGGCTGCCCGTCACTCTTCACTGTTGCCCCTCTTAATGAGACTAAGCCCTCCGAGTGAAGCGCACACAATCTGCCCTGAGCTGCTGGTTGGTGGTCAGATTTTGTCAGCACTTTGATAAGGACAAAAGCAAAGAAAGGCTTCAGAGAGCTGATTTTCGATCAGGACTTAAAGGCAAACTGTAAAGAGAGTTTAGATTTTTGTCTTGAGTTCCAGCTGAAATCATGCAGACCTGCATTACAAATCTGGTACTTATGAGCCCAAGGATATGAAAAATTAAATGGTACTCATTCATAATCAGTACATGATAACCAACAGTCCTATCCCTCCCATAGCAAAAGTAGACGGGTTTTTCCCAGTGCATTGATCTGCAGTATGTATCTTGATTTGGCTGCTAATGTGATGCTTTCAAGTTTAAAGTACATACGTGTTGAACTTTTGCATGTTTCCTTATACGTTCCCTTAAAGTGCAACATATTCTGAGCCACACTCCTCTCTGAAGAATCTCTGTGATTAGCTGTTTTAATTAACATTAGCATTATGGCATATGTGCTGTGACTGAATACCTTCATTTCACTGCTCATGAAGACGGGAGCAGCACTCTCTGCCTCTGCAGAAAATTCACTAAAGTAAATTTAACTGTCTGCATCCAATATAGACCACCGGAGATTGCTTTATGCATTTGACTTCATAATTAACAGGTTTCAAACCCATAAACTTAAATCATTGAACACAGCTGGCGACTGGTAATTAAATGCATTAAATATTTGAATGAGCATCTCCCACATAACAAGGCGCTAAAGTCGTTCCTGTGACAGAACTTAAGCTTTGGACTTCAATTTGGAGGCAGAACTTTGCCATTAGAAAGATGATCTTTTTGCTCCAGGAGTTTGAGTGTGTAAATTTGCAGACTTTAGTGCAATAATGTCTTTTGAGTCTAAGTTTCTTTTAGATCCACTGTCAGGTCTAGACTTGTCAAGGTCACAAAATGCTCCGTGTACCCAAATAGACCCTGGTTTGCGCATAGGATCATTTTTTTCAACATTCAGATTTTCACTTCACAACCCCCTTTTATCCTCTATGTGTACTCTCAATTTAAAGCTGATATTCACCTAAAGCCCTTTTAATTACTAAGATTCAAAATGTTCAATAAAAGCCTTCGAAAGAAGACATTATGTCTTACCCCTGAATAAAAGCTCCCTACAAAAGCGCTGCTGCTGAACCACTTTTTATTTTTTTCTTTTTCTTCAACCCACCATTGATGCAGGACTCAATGAGATGTGTCTTGGATGCTGTGTGAAATTGGTTAATACAAACGCTTGTTGGTGAAAACAATGTCCTCTCGGTGGTGACAGAGACAAAGTGGCTGTGTTTGGGCGACGCGCAGGCTGAAGACAGGTGATGGCTGCTAGGGAGACTTTACTAAGAATTTGAATTTTATGTGCAAGAAGAGGCAGCTCGTCATTAAAAAACCCTAATTTCTGTGTCAGGTAGACTTACAGGTAATCGATCATCTTGTCAGATAGATTGTATTTTTTCCACTCCTTCAAAGCAGCCCTTACTACTTTCCAATTAAACTTGGAGGTGAAATGGAAAAAATGCCTTTTGCTATTAAGACCAAAGAAAGAGCATTGGAAGGTGTATTAGACTAGAAATGCACTGATTTTATACATGCCATTTATCAGTCGGGACTCTTCAAAATGAAGTGCAATGTCAGCAGTGTTATCCTAAGTCAGTGTTGGAGCATTTGGGTTTAGGACTGTCACGAATACTCGATTAAAATTGATTACTCATATAAAGAAAATGATTCGATTAAAATGTATATATCTCACTGAATCGACTGAGTGATCACCTTGCACTATGCATATAATCATGTTCTCTACAAATGCTATAGCTGTGTTTTGCAGTATGAACATTCTCTGCAGGAGGAGCTTTTAAGACTCAACTAAAAACAATAAATAAAGAGATAAAGAAAAACAGGAAAGCCACAACAGCAGGGTCTCATGAACATGTGCATGTTTGAGAATCTCATTTGTATTAAGTAATGTGGAATGTTTACCGTTATAAACTGTGTATCTGATTACTCGATTAATCATCAAAATAATCGCTGGATTACTCGATTGCTAATATAATTAATAATGACAGCCCTATTTAACTTACATAAAATCCTTGATCCGTGTTCTGGTTTATGCTTATTATTGTCAGTGTGTTAAATACTCAGGTTCCTTTACAAACTCTGTTTAATAGAGGTGGATTTCCTCATTCAGCAACAGAAAGCAGCCGCCACTAAATCAACCCTATATCAGGCTGTTATTGCTTCTCTGTTCCTATTCCAGGTTACACTCTGTTTTCCGTGACAAAGACGCACACAAAGTGCACTACCGATGCCCAGAATATCTCCACATAAGAGCCATTTATTGGTACATTTCTAAATGTTAACGCTTGTCAGCTCCAATTTCTTTCCTGGACCCTCTGGTACCTGGGGGATAAAATGCCTGTGGCTTCTTACCGAGGCTTCCCACCTCCCAAGGCACACATTAGATGTGACAAGCGGTGACAAAAAACACCACTGCTCTTGATAGCACAACTTACACCTTCTCTCCATGAAAGTCATTTATTCTCGGGCTAATCCTCAGGTAAAGCAGGCTGGAAGCTGTGTGTGTGATTAAGTAGTGGATAAACTCTAGCTTTATCTTCATTGTCTATATTATTTACATCAGTTCAGTCTTTTTCTAGTTTTCTTTGAAGTCATAATATGACCTCTTTCATGCCAACAGTCTAAAGGTTTGGATGTTGCAGTGGTTCATTCAGCACTTGATTGTGATCTCTAATTGACTATTTGTATTATATCTATCGACTGTGTTTAATTAAAGCTATTTCATGAATAAATTTAGCACTGAGATCGTATTGATTGGAGCTTTAAATAAAAGCACATGAATGTTGTATAAAGATCTCTAGACACAATTTGGACTTTCAGACATGAATCTGCACTGTGGCCGTTCTCACCCGAGGCCTAAATGGGAAAAAATGCCAGGGCAGCAGAAAAAAAATGTGGAAAAAAATCGAGTTGATTAGCAGAGCCTTCCCAGCATGCTGTGCAGTGACAAATGACTGACTTGGAACAATATCTAAGGCGATCAGGATAAAGCACCGGCCATTTCAAGGCTCAGCAAAATTCAAATTCTAATTAGACTTTGCACCACATTCCAAATAAAAATTGTTCCCTTGGTATTTTACCCTATCAGGTGTCTCTCCCTGACCACTGAGACAAAACGAATAAAGAAAATGATTAAAGTGATAACAAAGGCATAAAATTTAAATTATTGTGGCATCACATCTGGGATCTGTATGTCACTGCGCTGCCATTTTTGCCCTCTTGCTCGGCACTCCATTCTTTCTGCATGAGGGCAGCCGGCGAACAGAGAAAAGGAAAGGAGAGAGGGAGCGGGAAGGGGGGAAAAAAGAGTATGAAATTAAAAGGTAGAAAGCGAGAACGCAAATAGGCTTTCAGCTTTAGCGTTATTAATGACTCTTCAAAAATCTCCGACTTTTCCAATCTCTCTGAGAAGCGCTTGAAGGAGCTTGCAGATGAAGCTGACCTTCAAAATGTTCTTTGGTCTTTAGTTAAGAAATTCACTCACCATTATGGCATCATTAGGGAAACAAGGATAAAATTACTCCATGGTTAATGACCTATAGGATCCCCCACCAAAATTTGTTTCAGATCTAATAAAACTGCGCTTAACACAGTCGAATGAATTATGAAGACTGTTACGTGGGGTATTAAAATGTGGAAAATAGATTTTCTGAAGCTAGGAGGACTGGACTTTTCAAATCAGATAGTAGAATGGAATTTTCTGGGCAATAAATTCTACCATGTCTCAATTTGATTTTTTTTTCTCCCCCACCCGGAATTTCAGAGGCTATGATTGAATCTCTGAATGGGCTGGCCTCTAAAAATTCATTGCCAATTGCTATATCTCCTCCTACACCCTTCTTATGATAGAAGGATTGATAAATGCTTCACTAGATACGTATAGAATGTTTATTTGTAACCAATGATAAGTGAAGATGTGCGATATGTAATAATAAATAGAATATATTTACAGTCTACGGTGCATATACAAAGCATATAAAAAGCAATTGAGTTGAATGAATAATTGCTAGGGATGAGTAAGTGCCAGTAAGTTTAGACTCGCAGTTGTGATCTGGGATCTTTAGACTGGTAAATATGGGAAGCGAAAAAAGGTGCAGAACAAAGAGTGCACAGTTTAATTAAGAGAATCTGTGTTATTGAGGTTGATAATTTACCATGAAGACCTTTATGAAATTGAATTTGCATGTACATTTACTCAGCATGCTGGCTGGATTAACGAATGCCAAGATGCTAATTAGCGAAAGGTGTCCTAGAACTGAGAAAGCATGCAAAAAGCTGTTAGCAGGAAACAAAATGGGGCTGCAGGCTATTGGATCTGTACACACATATCTAGTCGTCGGACCAGGTATTATTTTATCCTCTGCAGTCTTAATGTCAACTGATTTTGAAGAAAGGGTGGAGAAGCTGTGAGTTTGGCTTTCTGAGAGCTGCTTATAGCCACTGAGAGGTGGTTTGTGTGGTAATGGCATTTGCTCTCTTTAAACTTTAATCTTTCCTATTAATTCCCTGCAACTGGAGAATGTGCAAGAGTTAATGTTCCATGAACGTGTTGCTCACTCTGCAATCTCTTCAAGCTAATTACCTTCAGGTGCTAAATGGAGGGAAATTGCAATCCATTTGGATGAGAGAAATTTCACCTCCCTGTCCCCTGTGCAAGATTTTTGGGTGCTTTATTGAAAGAGAAAAAAGATAGAGGGCTGGAAGGAAATAAAGTCTAAGTAGTCTGGCCTTCTAGATGGTCCATATTCATAGGTAAACATTCAGAGTGTTTGGGTCTGCCGCTACTACCTGCCCTGGGAGCCTTGAGAAGGCGGGCTGTTTCATTTTTCTTACCAATGGAGGTCACCCAGAGGTCAACAGGTGCTGATGGTAACATGTGGACAGCTTAACAGATGTTTGATTGACATGAATCACTTGGATGGCCCATTAAAATCTTGTGGCAGCATAGAATTGATACTATGACCATTTGGAAGGGTAAACACTGGAAACACCCGCAAAGGTGAGGAGCTTGACTGCGTCCAGCGGACTTAAACAGTGGCAGTAGTAGCCAATAAACTTGTTGGCTTTAGATAATTGAAATGACTAATGTATTACATTAGCTTACTTACCCAGGCTGTTATAGGTGGATAGTATCAGTTTTGGTGTAATAATGTTATAATATTAATAAAGTTTTACTATATTTGAAAACAATACCTGCCCCTTACACCCTTTAAATAATTTCACAATGATTTGACTAAAATAAATAGTTTATGGTTTCTTGGAATACAGTGCTGTTACTGTAATAATACAGTATGTACAGTATGTATTATTCTTCTATTAACATTTTTTATGCATTTTTCTACAATATTTCTTTTCTTCCACTGGAAAATCACTGTTACGGAGACACAAGGTTTTGTTATAACACTAATGGTATACTTCAG
Source organism: Brachyalestes nurse (assembly GCA_037974405.1). NCBI lineage: Eukaryota > Metazoa > Chordata > Actinopteri > Characiformes > Alestidae > Brachyalestes > Brachyalestes nurse. The sequence goes on from JBBPCY010000150.1 coordinate 17,427,589, forward strand.
TATAAATATCTGTTTCAACCAGCCCACCACAATAAAGCCAAAAATCAATATATCTTGGTGTAATCTACATATTGTAATAATACCCTGAATTCCAAATCGAGTCATTTGTAGTGTTTGAAAACAATTAGAGATATTAGGTACAGACAGTCGCTTTGTCAGTAACCTGCATGACTTATATGACCTGCAGCACACATCTTTCTCACCTTCAGTGCATCCTCCCCTCGCAGCGGTAGTTCATCAGGTCCTGTGAAATAAGTCAGGAAGACATCTCTTATTAGGCATGTGCAAGGGCCAGCTGGGGAGGGCTGGCCACATTGTGATCACTCACCTTCATCCTTAATTTGTTGTCATTACCTTTACGAGCATTTCAAGATCAAAATCAACTCGAAAGGGAGGAGGGCCATGTGACAGGGTGGGACAGAGGGGATAAGAGTGACAGCTAGAGAGAAATTAGAGAGATTTTTTAGGTTTATTCCGTTTTTTACAGCAGGTTTTACAGCACTCAGGATCTCTATTATGTACTTTTTTACTTGTCCATGTGGCTTATGCTACCTCCACCTATACAACTCATCTCTGTCCTAACAATCCCACTGTATTAGCTTCTCTCCATCGTATATTGCTGTGTTGTTTGTTGGGGGTTAGGGGGGTTGGGGGAGGGGGGGTTCTGGGGGTTAAAGGGGGTGGTGGGCGCAAATTGGCTTTCTTGTGCTGAAAATAAACCCCAACTGTTTGCTATTGACAGACCTTCCTAAACGTTTGCGTGCAGGAGGGGGAATTTAATTATCTTTTATCAACTTTTTTTCCTCCACCTTGCGGGAGGGTCCTCGGGAGGGGGGTAAAAGGGGAGGAAGTGAGGAGATAAGAGTAGGGGGAGGGGGGTCATTATCTGTAATGGGGGAGCATGGAGGGCCACTTTGTCCCCTGTTTGATCTGTCTCTCTAGATGACACAGCAGGAAATTAAAGATGAAAGAGCTCTGCGACTACTGTCTAATAAACAGCAGGAGGACACAGACTCATTTTCTGGCTGTGTATGACTCCTATAAGAGATTCTAGTCTACTCTATATCCTCTTCATTCATAGGAGTCAAATGCATCTGGTCATGTTGGCATACATTAGGCAAGCGAACTTCTGTTGGCCAAATTCCAAACTGTGCAGCTGCCACGGTTTTAATATAAATTTAGTGATAATGTCATTAATTTTCATAAACAGATACACTTCTTTAAAAGTTGTACTCCAACATTAGTGAATGGCTCTTTGTCAATTAACATTCCTGCATAGAATGGTGTACTGTTATGTTTTTATATTAACATTAAATCATAGGTTTCTTACACCGCCTGATTTATTTTGCCCATTACGTTCATTTAAACAAAAGAAAGCCTCTGGCATGGTGTTCAGAGCAACCCTCGCATTTTTCCTTGGTCGTATTTCTTGGGAGTAATAATAAATGAATTAGTGTTGAGGAGGTCTCCAAATAGTCGGTATCTTACACAAACACTTTGAGTGACAGGGCAAAGCCCCCACTGTGGCAAAGAATCTGCCTCAATTAACACTCCCTACCATATATTTCAGCGTTTGAGAGAAGAAAGAGAGCAGCCCGACTGCTGGCCCACTTCAAAAGACCAGCGACCTCAGCCACTCATGTCCACTTATTACTTTCCTCAGCCTTTTAAAAAGAGATCCCATCTCCCTTTAATTAATGCTATTGTGACAGGCAAACTTAGGGGTACTAATTAACTGTTGCTGTCTGAAACGTATTACAGATATTTGTTTGTTTGTTGCAAAATTGTGGGAGAGACTGTAACTAAAAGATGTTTCTGGATCATAAAGAAGAGAATGTTTGCTTTGTGAATTACTTGCGTGTCAATGATCCTTAGCATGCTTTTTTTAAAGAAAAAAAACACATTGACATTTTATTTGAACATATAACCCATGTTAAACCATTGTTTTGTTTTACATGTGGATGCATTGCCTGAGAGTACAGCCATTCATTTAATTCATGTCTGGTTTGGAAATGAGGCTCCTGACCTGATAAGGATGAGGCAGGTAGTGCAGGTGTATACCCTAGAGCAGTACTTATCCTCCAGTCTACCATGAAATATCAAACTGGAAAAACTGGCTTTTTGTAGCTGAAGAAAACACTGAGGAAAACATTAAAGGTGAGTTATGAAATTGTCATTTTCCATAGTGATCTTCATTCTTATTTATTTATTTATTTAATGGTCCCCAGAACATTATCGCTTAAATGTACGTCTCAGTTTTGAATGAGATCTACACAATTTCCTGTGGTTTTCAGCAACAAAATACAAGTGCTGCATGGTATTAACTTATTCAGGGAGAGGAGTCTTATTAACTATTGATAAAAATATACACTGCACTAAATATGCACCAAATATCCGCAAAATAGACACACATTACTATTGTCTTAATAGCTTTTCTGCTAATAAATAAACCTCTAGTAGTTATACAGTCTAAATTGCAGTTATTATATACTGATTATCATATTCAGAAATATTCAGGCTAGCTAATATTGAGCAACAGTGTTTGAGTATTTGAGGGTTTGAGTATTTGAGTACACAAACCTGCCGTCTTTCTCTCACAAGAAACAAAATTTAAAAGTAAAAAAAGCGGTAACAGACATAAAAGATAATAATATGCTGCTCTTTGTTGGCATAGCCTCTGTCCGACCAGACAGAATTTGTAGGTTGACTGAAGAGATTCTTATTAAGTATGCTGTGTCACGGAATTCAGCTGTGATATTATTCTTCCTAACGTGTGCAGAGAGTCGTTATAACGTAAGAAAAAAGTAATAAAGATCTATAAAGTAGTTTAAGTGATATAAAGAAGTATATATACAATTCACTTTGCCTTTGACCCGTTTGTGAAAAGGAAAACAATTCCATGTAAATGTAGGGGCTTGCAGGAGAATGACTCTTGCGGCCTTTAGCAGCAGTGGTTCTCAGCTCTTAGAAACATAGATTTACCATTTCACGCTCCAGAGTCCATGCTGTCCTTAAAGACTTAAAAGCATTTCACACCAGGATTACAATTTTACAATCATTCAGAGTGACCTATCACTCACTCGCACTTGCCTGCTACTCTAGCCAAATTATTCTATTCTTTCTTTTAAATGAACTCTCTCCATCAACATTATTCACTCTCTCCTTGATGGAAATAAATCTGTAGTCTTTGTTCTGAAAGTTAGCAGCAACTTATGGTACCTACGAACTCTGGAATACATCAAGGGGATAATAGTAAAATCTTTAGATCAGATATCCTAAGGGTAGAATATAATAGAATATATATATATATATATATATATATAAGATCTGTATGGGCTGTTAAGAGAGATCTTTTCAACCTTCTTAAATGATTCTTTAGAAGATTATGCTGTATGCAATCTGCAGAATATTAGTTCTTGCCAAGTTCAGACTATAAGCCACTCGTTCAGGTTTTTTTTGTCTTCACATTAATCTTGTGTGCAAAAGAAGCTGACCCAAATAGGTTTTTAAGAGGAGAAAACAACACACATGGAGCTAACCAGATGGCTTGCAGTGCATTTGACATTGGGGAGGAAAAAAAATCCTACCCTAACATTTTGCCAGCTTTGCATGGGAAAGGCTGGAGCAGCCACTGGCAGAGCAGGGTGGGAGACGGTTTCACTGAGCATGCCCACTGTCGGGAGCCGTGTGCCATGTAAAACAGCGCACTCAGGTGGCCTGGGCAGGTAGACGGCCTTCTTTGCCAAGCTGTGACCATTTAGCTGCCGATAACGCAGGTAATTGCATTTCTGGAAGAGCAGGAGCAGATGAAACATGGCGCGTACAGATACCACTAGCACGTCGGCCCCTTCTGTCGGAAAATTTCATTTCTTTCCATGAGGAAGCCATGAATCCAAATCCGTTCCCCCTGCACGTTTATCAAGCCTAGCCCACCAAGTGGGGAGATGGAGGTAATTCACTCAGCTGCGACTCACCACTTTAATCCAATTTACAGCCTCCCCAGCAAGAGATAATTACAAGTCTTAAACCAGTTAGGAGAGGGTAGAGGGGGGGAGAAGAAGAAACCCCTCACTTTCACTCTCCCAAACTCTGCTCCCGGCTCTGCGAAAAGATCCACACAGAGAGGATTTCTACTGGGAGGACTCAAGCAAAGGCATTGTTAAAAACTAAGAAAGTGTGTATCTAATGAGGCAAAGTGAATTCCTCTGTAAACGGGGGCCTAGCAGTAGGAAAGGAATACACTCTGAGGCTAACCCAGTGGTGTTCACCATGATAAAGAGAGATCTGAGTCTGAGCTCAGAGTTACAGTCAGCTGCAAGAATGAGCTCAGCGTGTTTGTCCTTAGAAGCGAATGAGAAATGCATGCAAAAATATGTCCACTACTGCCTGTGATACCTTGTTTCTTCTTACATGAAGCCTACACCAACTGCAGTCAGTTTAGGTTTTTCCTAACAAAATTTTGTTCATAAGTAGTGTCCTAGTGTCTGCATCCTATATTTTATATCTATTTAAAATATGATATATTTTAGATGGTCTCAGGCTGACCTTTCCTCTCAGTCTAATTTGCGATCAGTTGTCTCAGAGACCTGGTATTAAAAAGATGCTATACCTCTGCGGGAAAAAGTGACATAGGTTCTATATGGGTTCATCTTTGTTTCTACAGTTGTACAAAAGAGTGTAGCATGGCAAAAAGAAAAAGAAAAAAATAATGAAATATGTAGAAAATTCACGTTGTTTCCTGGCAGCTTTCTTTCAATGAGCGAAATGTAGCTGCTTGTATCAGCTTTCCTCTTACTTATCCCAGACTTACTCTGTTACATTCTTCCACTTTATGATGTGTTCATACCATTGCCTCCCTCTGATAAAGAATTTGTCATCCTCTATATATTCAATTTTCAATGAACTGTATCCCACTAGCATCTCAAAATGTCTTTGTAGTGTGTGTCATCGATTTTCAAAAAGATGTTATAACAAAGAAAGGGCAGATATTGATTTTTCTTCCATTGTATGTAATGTAACATTTAGCCCTTTGTAAACAGTATTAACCTGGCAGTGCCGGGCTTTGCAGGGGAAGTGACACTTGGACCGTCACATTAATAACCATCCCGGCAGAGTGTCACTGTGTGATCTCTAGGTCATGAATTGTCATTATTCTTTGCAGTCAACAATCAGGAATGAGATTGTGTGTGTGGGTGTGTGTGTGTGTGTGTATGTGTGCGCATGTGACAGGGCATGTGTATGCGAAAGAAAATTGATAGAGTGGGTTCAGTATATCTAGGTCATTTCTGTTGCGTCATATATTGCAATCCGATCATCTTATAATCAGAATTTATCCCTTGAATGCTTTCATTGATTTTTAGGTTCTTTTGAATAAAGGCAGCTTATTGGATAAGGACTAGTTTTGTGATTCTGCCACATATTACTCCAGTACTGGTGACTGATTGGTCAGTGCATGCTCCTTATTTTGAGACTGTTTCATACGTGTCACAGCACCGCATTGAACTTTATTGTCGCATAACTGCACTCACTGTCTCAAACTTTTATGGATGGATTAAGGATAATCATTTAAGTACTTGCGAATGCTGGCATTTGATGAATATAAACTGGCGGCTTTGTAGCGTTACTGGTTTTGTTTTTCCAGATCTTTAAAAGGCTGTATTCCCCGTATCTTGGCTCATAGTATGTGACTGCACCAAACTGTTTGGAACCAGACCAGTCTGCAGCACTTTGCATCTTGTGCTCGTCTTTGATGTTCGGACTGAGGAATGGGGTTAGGTTGTGCAAAAGAATGTGAGGAAATCATAATGAGGCGCTCTCTTGGGGAGCGGAAGCAGCAGTGAGCCCTAATTAATGGAAGGAGAGACACTCCTAAAGTCGCCCATTCAGCAGCGCACAATGGCCGTCTCTCTGAAGCAGAACCTGCAGAGGAATATTAAAGAAATGAATGAAAACAGGCGCAAACGGCGGACCCTCGGCCTCCCCCTCGCAGTCTTCAGCTCCCGGCTCTCATTGTGTGTCTGTTCTAGAGTGTCTCCTCCAATCTTCTGAGGGAGTCCCATTCAGCGCGATCTGCTTCAGAAGATCCTGCCGCGCCGTTTTGTAAATATGGCCTTGAACAAAGGGATACAAAGGGAAGGCACATTGCCAACAAGTATCCAATTTAGCCCTTAAAAATGTTAACTCCTTGAGCCTCCTTTTCCCTCATTCAGGTGGCTGAGAAGAGGCTGGGGGTCAAGGCCGACAGTGCAGTCAGTGGGGGGGCTGCTCATGTAGACACAAGTCAAGTCATGGAGTATTTCGGAGGGCTGATGGGAGAAGTGTGGACCCACCTGCCACTGATTATCCCTCCTGTTAAAGGGTTTAGTGCTGACCTCTCCTCCTCTGAGCTGCCCCTCACCACTAATCTGTTCATTAACCACCAGCAAGAAAGGCTGAGAGCTTTGAAGAGGTTGGGGCAGTGTGACAGTGGGCAAGGGGTTGTGTTGTGGAGAGTGTGTGTGTGTGTGTGTGTGAGAGAGAGAGAGAGAGAGAAATCAAGACTGAATCATTTCTAGTAGTGATTATAGTACTGGCCAAACACTCTCTGGTACACTCTCCTAAGATGTTTCCTAATGTCGTACTTTTCATGTATGCTTCTACCTCTAATTTGCATAAAATGTTTACATCATTTGGAGGTTCTTTACACTCACATCTCATTTAAAAATGCTTCTTCAAATTAAATGGATCTTTAGGAACAAATAGTGCTTATTCTGGTGGCACGTGCACTCTTAAGAATCAGAATCGGAAAACTTTGTTGACGCTGGAGGAAATTGCTTCTGCAAAAACTGCACAGTCACACAGAGCCAAAAAGACTAGAACAATATATAAAATAAAATAAAACTCTCCGGAAAATGCTACATGCACTGTGCTATATACACAAAATGCTGTGATCAGTAAAATAGGAGATATGATAAATACTATAGATAAATAAATTACTGCTGAAGTTTTCCACTAATTAACACAAGTAGTGGTTTGTGCTCTATACCTAGTCTGAGTGTATTCATTGCTGTGATCTCTGGATAAGGAGTCTAGTTGAACCCTAGAGAGATGTCTCTCTGGCACGTTGCTCATGTGCTTTTGTTGCCATGTTGAAGGCCCTCATGAGGAGAGGCCGTGCATTACCTTTGACCCTTACTGTATTGTGTTAGGCCTTGCAGTCAAGGGCAGGCTTTCATTCACTCTTTAAAAACCAGGGGCCCCTATGTTGCTGCAATCCTAAGAAAAGACCAAATCTGAACCCAATTTGAACTTCCTTAAACACAATGTTCTGGTATATCTCCCACTTCCTTGCACACTAATCCATAGATTGGATTATTCTAATGGCGGCGTGTTAATCCTGGCATATTCTTATATTCTTATACTTCTTATTCTTATACTTCTATTTCTACATTTCATTCTGTATTCTGTATTCTCTCCTTTTCAGACATATTCTCCTGACTTCTGGCTTAACAGTCTTAAAAATAAATGTTATTAGGCCTATAATCAGTATAGAACCTTTATGTTGTATGGAGATTCTGTGCATTTGAGTGTTTCTTTGCTCTAACCAATTTGCTTCAACCCAGTGGAGGCTTATTAATTAGCTGTTTAGTTGGACCAGGTGTAATGGGAGAAGGGAAATCTCTAAAATGTGCAGATCAGAGGGGACCAGGCATGAAGAATATTCTGTTGAAAGATTAATTAGTATACATAAAGTCCAAAGTCTCAATGCTAAATAACCATTTTGTCTTCTTGATGTTTAAGAGTTCACTTTGGTAATAGCATCTACTTTGAAATATTATTGCAGTCCAAAAAAATAATATCTAAAAAAGGAGAGGCACAAATGTTCTATATGTCAAATGAAAGTTAATTCTGAAGCAATTTCAGTTGGTTCAGTCTGACAGTGACCAGTGTAAAGTTCACCTGCTATGTTTAAATGACAGCAACAAAAAAAGACCTGTCTGAAAATGCATTGGCTTTTGCATGTGTGGTGTTCAGAAATTGCTCTTAGATTTTATTCTGAATAATTTTAACTTGTTTGTTAGGTTCTATTCCTTGCTTAGCACCGTTGACAGGATTAGGGGTGGGGGTTGGGGGAGGTGGCATGCAAAGTCAATTAGTTGTGTATTTATTAGTTTGTGACAGGCACAAGGGCCTGTAGATTAATTCATGACCCCATGAAGGATCGGACAAGAATTACTGCCAAACCCGTCTGTCAAAGCAGAAAAGTAAAGGTAACATTATGATGGCAACAAATTGTGCTCAATTAATTATGGTGTATTAATGAAGTTATGCTTGATTACATGTAGATGACAAATTGTTTTTTTTTTCTTCCTTCAAGCAGCTGTAAGGGACACTTATATTACTGTGCATGATCAAAGTCATGAATGTTGTTTTGTTTAATATTCTTCTGAATAGATGAAGAGAGTAAGAGCAGTGCCAGTCTGCCATAATTAAACTTTAAGAGCTCTTAAAATCTGACCTTCGTGCTTCCGACCCTCATTTAAATTAAATACCATAATTCTAAGATCACTTTTATAAGCACTGTGTCCTCTTGATTGCGGACAGTAATTTGTAAGTTTACTTTTTAAATTTCAGTTTAAAAGACAGCAGTCTATAGAGAATATTTGGCATTTTAGTTCCACATGAGCTCTGTTCATACAGAAAAAACAGACTGTGTGCGGAATTGTCCAGTTAACAAACCAACAAATAGCAATTCATTTATGCTAATTATTACTGCAGTATCTATGAATTCACCATGAAATACACAATGGTTTGTGTTAATACTTTTGTTGTGTTTCAGCATGTCCTTGTTACTACAGATTAGGCTTGATTTGATGAAAAATATTTTGAATGAAATTCTTGAAGGTAAGTTTAGAAATGCTCTGAATCCTATAGCAGTGACGTTTTCCCCCCATCCCTTCTCACTGTGACAGTCCAGTAAACAACATCTGCTATTCCATTTGCACACCTTCCACTGTAACCTCTGTCTAGTATAGTTAAGTGAATGCACAATGGTGGGTAATGATCTTCTACTAATGTGTGCTATTACCACCACACTCACAGTGATAGATTAGAATAGATTTGGATACCTTATATATTTTCCCAAGGCCTTTGTTTCTGTAGAGATGTTTGTTTTGTTCATTTGTTTTCTTATGTCTTTGCTTCTTTTATCACTAGACAGAGTATCTGGTGTTGCTTGGTGTTTACAAGGCATGACTTGGGTGACACTTGAAAAATTCTTGAAAGAAATTTAGCTAGCGCTCCCGCCTCAGTAGTGTTAAATGGCTGATCAAGATAATTGCCCTCTACCCTTAGCTGCCGCTAGTTTATCTGTGTGTGACTCTTGCTAGGTTATAGATTGTTCTTACATGCAGATCAGCGCCAGATCAATACTGCTGTTCATCTTGACCTCAGCTCAATACTCCCTAAGTCAATAGTTCACAATTAACCATCATCAACTTTTGCTGTCCAGGTAATGGAGACACCACATCCACATTTATAAACTGCCTAGCATTGGCTGCTTGTCTGCCAGCAGGCCAGAGCTTGAACAAATCATGTCCCGTGGTTCTAGGCTCAGTTATATTGGCTTGGAGGCTCTATAAACCTACAGTTTGGGTATCATGATACTGAGCACCCAACAATAATTTGGCTCCGGCACTTTGTGTCAGCATTTTTTCAAGGTTTCCATTGTCATTGTGGGAGTGGATGATCTAAGTGGGTAATATTCTGGGCTTTTTGAACTTGTTTTCGTGGTTAATGTTCAACTCACCAGCATTTAATTTCCATTGGCGAGTAGGAGCTGTCCTGAAAATATTGTTTCTTTTAGGAAATCATTGACTGAAGCCAACACATTGCATTCCATTCACTGTATGTAAATCATTTTCTGAGGCTATGACCTCCCAATAGCGGTTAAAATGTTTGACCTCAGCATATGCTTCCCTCATTGAAACAGGTCATAGAAATTTATTTATTTATTTATTTATTTATTTATTTATTTATGTGTTCCTGTGATTTTGCATGGCAGAATGCTTCCCAAAATGCTGTTTGGAAACAAACTACTTGAAAATACTGTTTTTTTTTTCTTTTTTATGTGAAATATCCTTTAATTTCTGTATCTATACAAGAAAAATAACTGCACGTAAGGATGTCTCTACCCTTGTAGCCGGTCGAGGCACTTGTTGAACAAATGCATGGGATTGCTTTGCCATAGCCACCAGGCCTGCCTCCAGGTGTACGGGACGGAGATCAAACTGCAGGTTAGAATGGACTGCCGGCACAGGCCACTGAAGAGGCTTCAACTGAGCAGCACAAACTGTTTTCTCAACAAAGGGATTGACTCTAACAAATGTCATAAGCCTTTAATGAGAGCTGATCTCACTAAAACCTGCTTCTATTCACTGGCCCTCCGGCCACTGGAGTCACTGAATCTAAACGGGGGCTCTCTTAGAAACCCACTGCAGCCAGGCAACATGACAATGCAGGTCAATTAATTGGTTAAAAAAGTAGGAATCCAATTAATGTGTATCAAGCTGGCATTTTTGCATGATGATAGCTCATTAGTGGGGGAGTTTTGCCGGATTATCCCCCCCTCATTAAAAGGCTGTCTCACTCAGTAGGGTTTTAGGCGGTGGGGAGGGGATCCTTTATGCAACAGGTCTGAAACAAAAACTCTGTGTTATCCTCATTTAATGGATTTAATGGTGTTGAATTTTTAAATGGCTCGGGCAGATGCCTTTTGAGTTCCCGGTCTCGCCTCTCTGCAGTAGGCCAGGCAAGGCTGGGCTATTTGCATTCACTAGCAGCGGTGAGTGGGGAGGTCAGTTAATGGAAAACTCAGCCACTGCTTGTGCAAGAGTAGAAATGTAGTTTAGGAGCACTTATTTACCTTTCAGATACCTACCTGGTCTCTAGATTAACATCATAATATATATTTGTATGGAAACACTTTTCTCTTTGTGGAATCTTTCAACATATCTGAAATGCCATCACAAGGAACTGACAATCCGCAGACCTTTATAGATAAAATCTATATATATACTTTAATGCACAGTACTAAATTAAAGGACCCTTTTTGGTGCTATATAAATGAATTGTTAAAAATTCTCCACCACAGAGTGCCATTTAACCATACCAATAACAATTCAATGCTTCTTTAAGTTATGGTTCCATATTATCCTTGGCTTTAGATTGCCTTAAAACCTCCTTTTTGCTGCCATTTTAATTTTTTTAGGACATTTAAACGGATATGTATTATATTTTGTAAAGACTGTATCATTCCATGAACTCAAGGCACGAGCAAAAAGACAGCCGATTTTTTGTTGTTCACTTGTGTTTAGTCTGCTTCTGTTTCTGGGCAGAAGATTGATATCCCTGCCATACTCGTGTAGAATAACTTCACTTTAATCTTGTTTGGGGCAAAATTCCAAGTGGAGTGTGTCTAGTTGCTTCCGAGATTACTTCATCTTTCTCTGTGCACCCACTTCCTCCTGTGTCCTCTGGCATTCGATGTCCCATTACCCTTCACAAGCAGCAACTTTCTGCTGTTTGCACAGTGCTTTCCACAGGGGCCGAGAGCAGACCATCACAGCACAGCTGCATTTAGTGATTGCTTTTCCTTACCCCAACACTACTATCTTTTATACACTCTGCTGGCCAGTGGCTTAGATATTGCAGAAGTAGAGTGATTAATTAATGCTTCACTTGTGTATAGGCTGCCTGGTCCTCTTTAATGTTCTCTCTTCTTTTGCTCTCCTCAAGGCAAGTAAGAAATTAGATTTGTATCAAATTCTACTGTAAAGGATCTCAGTTGATCTTGATATTTGTCTTGATCAAGGCTTTAAAAGCTGCAGAACTGAAAAAAAAAATCCAATTTTATGCCATGTTGCATGGAAGCTTCAAGAAGGAAATTAGCCACATTGGACAATGCCACATGATATAGGTCAGCAAGGCTACTTTTAGTGTACATTTATTATGCATTTTTTATTATAGTGTCATTTCTCCGGGTCCCACTTTTGTGATGACGAAGCATCAGCTTTTGAGGTCCATTTTAAACATTTCAACTGGTAATATAAACTGGTAATTATAGTATGCTGTCTACCCACCCAAGCACCAAGACCCCCCCTGCCCCCCAACACACACACACACACACCACATCATTTTCCATCGCCATGTTTCCGTTTTGTTTAATTAGTCAGAATTTTTTATATTTTTTTTTTCATCAAGCTTCTCGAACAATCAGGGCTCGATTTAAATTGCTATCAATGTTTCATAATTGAAGTCAGTAATTATAGCCTTAAAACATTCAAAAGTGGTTTTGCGTGTTTGGTAGCTGCCCCAAACACAATACAAAGTACAAAACAGTGTCTGTATTATATGAGGGTGTCAAAGTTTAGATTAATTCAGCCTCAAGTCATGGCGAATGTTAATTGTTGCCGAATAAAGATGAAGTGAAGAAAATAATTAGGAAAATGTTAATCAAAAAGGTCATTTAAAAGCATTCCATATACTATAAGAAACATCACTTTGTCCACTTTGCATACAGAATTGGTTATTCTGCATACATCTGAGTGGCATAGGCGTCACGTTTTTATTTTTTGTGGCTTGTTTGTTTATTTTGTTCATTTTTTATTAGGTATGTTCAGCACCTGATCCATGCTGACCTTACAGTTCCCTTATTGTGTCAGCATGAGTTCATGAAGGCTATTTTCATCATTTTCTGTCATCAAACATTACAGCAAAGTGTATATATGTCCCTACAGTCTTATTTGTCCTCAAATACTGTATGTTTGTTTGGCTGTTATGTGAAGCCTTAATACGAATGTTTAGCAAATGTGGGTCATGCTGTAATTTTTTTTTTGCAATGACCTCAGACCGGCTTGGGAAAAAGTGGCAGAATGAATAATGCCCATGTAACTCAAAGAGGCAGCATGGTTATTCAGAATTATTCTCACTTGACTATTTTTTTTAGCACTTTGGCCTTTTTTTGTGTGTCTTACTTTCTTGGTCAAGTGGACTGACCAAATATGACTCCGTACACTTTAACGTTCTAAATACTGTGTCCACTTCTAATTCTTTTTATTTTGGTTGACGTATTGATTTATGGGGGTATTACCTTGAGTTTTAATGCCTAAATAATTAGTTATTTAATAAGTTATTTAATAAGTTATTTGGGTTTTCCTGTGTGTGCGTTTGTGTGTGAAGAAGCGTCCTGGCCCACACTGTGTTGCTGTGTTGCATAGCACTGTGCTTTTTGCAAATGCAGTGTGTTTTTCATTCAGATCCTAATAATCTATTCTGTTCAGCCAGGCGCATACATTGACAAATGTTTCCAGCACTAGGTATTTACCTAGTGGAAGGTAATGGATGTAAAAAGTTTAGAAATGCCTGCTGCATTAACACTGAGCATACTGGAAAAGCTATGGAGGGTGACTTTTCTTCTCTGTGCGAAACATGCAGCCGTCTTGACTACGAATTGCTAAGAAATAAGACGCGCGGATCCAACAGTGCTATCTAGCCAGGATAATGGATCCCATCCAGTGGAAGCTTGGTTGTTTTTCATTGTTCCTATAGGCATCTTGCCAGCAGCCTAAACTGTGCATTGAATCCTTGCAGAGCACTGAAAACACCTGCACAATTTTAGTATGAAATTCATTCTTTTGGCGGAGAAGAATTTTTCACAGTGATACAATTGTTGCCAGCATTTCCCAACCTTTTTGTTTAGGAACCATTTGCATTCGTGACCTTCCAGTTTGCTTGGCGTAGTGATAGACATGTAGTTTTAATAGGATTTATCCCTGAGGCCCAGAGGTTTAACCCTGCCTCTGAGGACTGCATCCGGGATCAATTAGAGTTCAAGGCAGAAATAATGTCTCCAGGGCATGTGAATATGGAGTGCTGTTTTCAATACTACGGTTTAAACAGCAGCTATTGCCAAAACGATATGAAGTTAATATATAAACATTGACACCATTTACTTAGAGGCTGACTCTTTCACAGTGTGTTGACAAATTGTCTCAAATTCCTTTTAGATCCATCATTAAATGAGGCAAAAAGGTTCAAGTCAGTTTATTCATAAGTGGCAATAAGTTGAAACTTTGTGTGGTGCAGCAGGGTGCCAGGGAGTTTGATTTCGAGCAGATACTGACCATAACAATGAACAGATTTAATCTGACGGGGAAGCTGCAGTTGCTGTAAAAAGCTGGGTGCTTGTGCAGGACCAGTCAGTGAGTTTACCCACTCATGCCATCTGTTAAGAGGCTGCTCCAAAGTTCAGCTTGGATTCACAAGCCCCAGGAGTTCTACCAGCCTGCCTACTGCTCCTGACCGCTGGATCGTGGTGCGTGTGCACGCGCTTGTTTTGTGTGTGTGTCCGTGTGTCCGTGTGTGTGTGTGTGTGTGTGTACAAGTTTGACCGCACTTTTGATCCACAAACCGACTCCTGCCCCCCACAAACATGCAGGCAAGTAGGACACTTGCTGTCTCCGAAATAGGGTAAGCCACCTGGAACCCGTAGCTTAATCTAGAATATACTAATTTACTGCAAAATAAGCTTACAGAGGGCGCATGGTGTTGATCTGATCTATGCTGATCCCATTCAGATGAGCATAGATGGAGTTTACTAGTAGCAGTTTACAGGTTGATATTGTATTAGGTTTTTTTTTCTTGTGCAAATGAAGCACTTTTCTTTAGCTCTGTCCTTGAAGAGCATTTGTGTATTTGCGATTGCAAGAAAGAGAGAGAGACATCTCCCTCTCTCCCTCTCTCTCTCTCTCCCTCTCTCCCTCTCTCCCTCCCTCATTCTCTGATTTATAGCGCCGCCACCTTGGTCAGACTGGCTAATGAAATCTGTGACAGTGCATTAACGAGGCCGTTTGTTTCAGCTCAAGTTCAGTTCTTCCCCTCTTTTCCCTCTCTTTCTTAAGCCACTTCTGTGTTTGCATATTTTTTTTCCCTTTCCTCTCACTTCCCCGTTCCTCTTCAAACCTCTTATTTATGCTACATTATGCTACATTATTCACCAGCCTACAAAAGTCTACCATAGCAGTACAACCTCAGGCGGCTATGGCTTTTACGGTCTTTTATGTATTGCGATGAACAAGATATAACCTGTGACGTTTTATGTTTTATGTTTTGGAACACCTTCAGAAACAGATAACCTGGACGAAATATATTGTAGCCCGTATCTTGGCCAAAAGATTTTCATGGTATGGAGGCTCATAGTTGTCAGTAAAACATTTTAAGCTCTTTTTTTGTTTAAGAGTGAGAAGTAAATTATTTTCCATTTGGACTGTTGCCTTCCAGGTTCTTGGTCTGATTGGGTCTGAGTTATAAGCCTATCTTCGTAAACGTGTCTGGAGTTAAGCTGAATAAGCTATAATGACGCTAAGCCTAAAGTCTTGAGCCTAATTTATCTTTTTGTGAGTTTTGTCACTTAAACCGTAGAAAACGGGCCTAAAGCTTTATGTTGTTGATGTTGTTCTTTATGTTGTTCTTTTCTCTCACTTCTGAGTATTTGGGTTAATCAATAACGAAAAGGAGCTTGTTGAAGAAAAGATAAGTGTACAGTCCAAGGAATCATTATAAAGTCAGAAAGTAGGGTTGCCTGTACATACTTTATTAGTGGAATACTTTAGGGCAGTGTGATTGAATTTCTGACCTTTATACGAAATGAGCATGTGTGTCTTTCAATTTTTGTTCTGACATTTTTTATATTGCTGTGTAGACAAAGGTCGCAACTAAATCCGGTGATACTGTGTGTCGACGTTAAGAAGGGTGCTCTAGAAGGCTTTGTTAGGAGGCTCTGTTATTTTTGTTCAAGCAAATGTAAACTAGTCAGTAACAATTTATTCTTATAAAAAATTAGTAAAAAATGAAATATTCTTCCTTATGGTGTGGCCTTTGTAGCTTCTAGAATTCACCATTTAATTCTGCCACTTTGAATATTATAACCAATTTGCTATTTTTATTGCATGGCACAATTAGTGCATAACAGTTGTCAGTATATATGTAAATCAGTCTTGTTTAATATCATCACGCCTTGTCTCTTCAGTGTTTAGAATCGCAGTGAAAGCCCGCGGTGAGAAGTGGAGTATTAGCATTGAGAGAGTGGCTGTATGGGTGTAGCCGACATGCAGGCTGGGAAAGTTTGGGGGAAAACCTGGCCAGGCCCGCCAATCAATCGCAAAGTTCACATTAAAAAGTGCTGACAGCAGTGGGAGAGAGAGTTCCCACTTTCATCTAGCGTGAGACCTCCAGCTAACCTTCACGTCACACTTTTCCTCTCAAGACCTCTCTTTATTAAATTGTGTTGCATCCCACGGTGGAATTCAAGGCACTGCCTGCTTTGTCACTTATCGCAAAACTTCTGACTCATTCCATTTTTCATATGAAAAACAATTCACATGATAGCCTTGAACTGGAGCGCTCCTCTCTCTGCCTTTGTACTGAGCCCACACACACTACTCCATATCTGTCCCCCTGTGCTTAATCGAGTTTGCTGAAAGAGTGGGAAAGTCTTTGTTGTGCGTCTGAAACAGTTGTCGGGGTGTGTGCCTATGTTTGTGTGTTTGGTATGTTGTGTGCATGTCCTATAACGGAATATACAAATGCACACACTGTATCTGAGTATCCTTATTTTATTACTAGTATACTGGTGTGTTTCTGGAGTCTTACCTGTTTATACATGTACTTCCTTTAGTTTTTTTCCCTTTCTGTTACATCCTTAAATACTTCATCGGTTTTCAAGGGATAAAATATCTTGAATTTACTCGTCTCAAATGTGCATATAAATTTCCCCCTAAACAAAAATATCCTCACCGCCTGAACAAAATCTTGCATCTTTCTTCTTTTGTTGTTTTCCCATTTCATAATTTGAAAGTCCTACCTGCCCTTTACGGAGTTTTGAAATTTTATGATGAATGGATTGATAAATGTAATTCAGAATGGGGGTAGAATAAAATCACATTACTTTAACAGACATTGAAAGTTTTTATCATTGAACGTATCTTCTCCTATAAAGTTTTTTTATTTTTTATTTGTTTTTTGAGGAGATG
>JBBPCY010000150.1:17452377-17467377 GCA_037974405.1 Brachyalestes nurse
TTAAACACCATTCCAGGTCCATTCCTCATGAATCTGACTGAAAAAATGCCAAGAGTGTGCAAAGCTGTCATCAGAGCGATAGGTGATGTTTTCAATATTAATCTACAATGTAGCCGATAATAAAAACAAAGGAAATCATTGAATGAGAAGGTGTGTCCAAACTTCTGACTGGTAGTGTGTGTGTGTGTGTGTGTGTGTGTGTATATATATATATATACACCAACTTCTATATTTATATTTTTAGAATAATTGTGTAGTGTACTTTTTATATTGTATTATATTGTGTTATATAGCTTTTATTCTATTGGTTACGCTGTAACACGGCTCACAATTTTCACCTGTGGGACCAATAAAGGGTTCTCTTGTCTTATCTTATCTTATCTCAGACGTTTACTTTTCTGACCTCACCTCACTGTCAGCGCTTAGTGTGTCTCTCTCCAGCAGACGTTCCAGCATGAAGCAGGAGAGATCCTTGAACGCCTCCCCCTCCGAGACCCTCTGAAAGTTGGCTAAGGTGTAGTCCTCCGCTGCCCTACCGAGCTGCTCCAGCCCATAGGTCTCAGCCAGAGACAGGGTGTCCAGACATGAACCCTCATTCATTCCATCCTGGAGGAAGTTCAGGCAGAGTGTGAGTGCCCCCTGCAACTGAAACTGCATTGCCGCTTCTGTGAGGTCCCACACGTTCTTCCAGCCCAGGTTTAGCTGGCCGGAGTAGATGAAGTTGAGCAGTGGCCGCAGCACGCAGGCCTCAACACCTCGGAGACGCACCACCTCCTCTTTCGACTCTCGTAACCCTCCACACAGCAGGGCCCTGAAGTAGTCCCCTCCAGCAGCGAGGACAACACGATGGGCTTAGAAAGGGAGATAAAAACAGTACATTTCAGCATCTAATACTACTTCAGTTCTCAGTAAATCATACGCCGGGTGTAGAAAATAATATTTTATTCATAGAAATTAATTCTGCTCGTCTTACTGCATCACACAAAAGGATCCATGCAAATATCTTAAAGGGTCTGTATTATAAAAGACCAAGTTTTACATTGCATACAGTTTAAACACTTAAAATGTGCCGTTCAGTTCTCAGTCCTTTCATTCTATAGAAACTAAGATCATTTTGAATTAATCATCTCTGTGATGTCATGATTGGCTTTTCAGTTTCATGTATCTGCCAGTTCAGCCCCGCCCATTCCTGCTGAAGTTATAAGGGGTGTTTCAGCCCAGACTACTTTTTCAGTGAAGTGCAATAGACCTCTGAAGTCATGCCAAATCTGATATGTTCTGCCTTACTGACTTTTTCCATCCAAACATCGCCAAATTCTCTGAATTACAAGGTTATAAGGAAGTTACATATAACTGTTGCTACATACCACAGAGACAAAAGTATTGGGACACACCCGTTTTTCAGGGTTTGGGCTAGAATCCTTACTTCCAGTGAAGAACAAACTTAATACTTCTGCAGACCAAGACATTTTGCCTGAACGGCATGCTTCCAACTTTGTAGACCCAGTTTGGGGAAGAACCTTTTCTACTCCAGCATGACTGTGTCCCAGTACACAAAGCAGCTCCATAAAGACATGACTGGAGGAGTTCAGTGTGGAAGAACTTGACTGGTCCTGACCTCAACCCCATCCAACACCTTTGCAATGAACTGGAACAGAGCAAGCAGTTCAATGCAAGCAGTTGTCATTGGGTAAATTTAGCTCTTTGAATATCTCTGTATTGTCTTAAAATGCTCACAGAATATTCTGCTTGTAATGATCTACACTGAAGTACTCTCCTAACTATCTTGATAAATTTTCTGGCAAAAACATTGCTGCCATATTCAACACCTTTGAAGTCACGCAGCACGTGACCACCCCACTCATATTTGAGGTCACGCACTGCACTTGGTTATCAGTAAACCAAGTCTCAGTTTTACTTCTGGCTCTATCAGACCATCACTCTTTTCTTTGATGTATTAGTTTCACCTATAATCCAAACTGGCTCTAGGGCTGTCAAAAAGAGGTACATGCCAGGGCTGATTTTTATGAAAGCCACATCTATGACTCCAGGCAAATCAGCAGTCTGTAGGTGAATGTCCTACACATGTGAGTCAGAGAAAACATACTGAGTCCCTCAAGGGTCCATTCTTGGACCTGTCATGCTTCTTCTGGATCAAATTTTTACAAAGAATGATGTGTCCTATCTTTACTATGCAGATGACACTCAGATCTATCTAACTCTCACCAATAGCTCCAATATATTCATAGTGTCAGTGCCTCGATTACATAATTGGACATAATTGGTTGTATCAAAGCTTTCTCCAATTAAATAAAGACAAAATAGATATTATCTTTTTTGGAAATAAAGAGGGAAGATCAATTCTCAGTGCCCACCTGGAATCTAGAGCACTTTAGACATCAAACCATGTACAGATTTTGGAGTGATCATTAAACCTGTGATAAAGTCAGCATTTTGGCACCATAAAAAACTAAAGTTAGAGACTTTGTGTCCAAACAAGACTTATTCACGCATTTATTTCCCCCAAGGTAGACTATTGCAACACTCTTCTCAATGGAATTCCCAAAAAGTCCTTTAAACAGTTCTAGTTCTAATCAAAACCAAGAACAGTTATCACATCACTTCAATTTTCAGGTCCTTGCACTGAGCCCAGTTCAGTATTCAGGATTGATTGTGTACATCACTCAGTAGTTAGGGCCCTAAATCTTCACTGATGGGTCTCTTAGAGCCGCTGGAGCTGCTCAGCTAGTAGAGAAAAGATCTGAAACTAAACCTTGTGAAATGTTGTTTTTTCACTATGCTGTCCAACCAACTGCCCATCGGAATCAGATCTGCACCAACTGGAGCTTTAAAAAGCTGCTAAAACTGCACTATTCTCCTCCATCTTTTAAACGTTTGCACTTCTATTGCTCTTTCAATTTTTATTTAGTGATTTTCTATGTATTCTTTTATTTCTTCCATTATTTTATTCTATTTTTTATTTTTTTTTTGTACTAAAGCACATTGAAAGACCTTTGAATTTGAACTTGAAAATGTTTTAGCATCTGATAAAATCAATTTTCACTGACACTGGTGTTCAGCAATAACATGTAAACCCATGTCTTTTGACTCAAACCACATCCAGCTCTTTTGGGTTGGTGTCAATGTTTTAGTGTTTTCCCACACAAACCACAGACATGTCGATGTACTTTAAGACAAGGCATGAAATTTAACGAAATTTCACCAGCACTGGGCGGATAACTGGATGCCTTCATATTTTTGACAGTTGTTACCACAAAAACTGATTATAGTTCAGCTATTTTACTCGTGAGGGTGTTCATGAATAAATCTAAATCCTGTCATCTGCTCTGCTACACACTGATGTACAGCTCACAGTAAGCCGAACTTTGATCTAAATCACAGCAACCAGTCAGCGTCACCTCGATGAAGTGGTGGGACTGAGAGAAGTGGAAAAATTGATTTGGTTTGCCGTTGACTTCTAGTGTTTGTAAGCAACACTAGCCTGTAGCTCCAGTTAGTGCTCCACTAAATGCACATTAGGTGGAAACCATACCTTTAACACCAAAGGCATAAATCTTAGATCCTACCAGCATATAAACGTTATGCTGGTCTTTATTGCACCTTTGTGCAATGTGTGAGTGTACTTTTTCCCTTTAGTGTGAAAATATCTGCTGTGTCACTTCTGTGAAAAAATTCTTAAACAGCAGGCCGCACTGCTGATTATTTAAACTTTAAAAGAACAGGCCATTTGTTCACATATATTGTCGCAATATAAGGCAGACAATGTAAACCAGGCAACGAACCATCATGGCCAAAACAGAGAGACTCAGGAGCTTCTATCCTCCAGCCACTTGAGTCCTAAACATTCTCCCTTCCCCTCAAAGCATTACCTTAAGGGACTAATACAGCACCTCATGGTGTCATATCATATTCATTGTCATCTTTCATATCTGCTTTCATTATTTATCATTACATTACATGCTGCTATGCTGCTACACAGGTGCTCACTTCTGTTTACTTTGCTGTGCTAATATGACACAATGCACTTTAACATCCCAATTACACTTTGTACATATGTAAATCTGCCAGATTGCACTTATAACTTAAAATCTTTAAAGATACTCAAATTTACACTGTTTAAGTTATTTTCATTTTTATTTTAGATTCGTTTTGAAATTTAAATTTGTACTTAATTTATAGTGTTTTCACAGTGATAAAAGGAGTGGTTCAGGATATATTTCACTGCATGTTCTTCTTGTCATACATGTGACAAATAAAGAATCTTGATCTTGATCTTGACACACACACACACACACACACACACACACACACACACACATATATATATATATATATATGGGTACGTTAACAGGCAGGTTATTATAGCGCGTTAACACAGTTTTTTTTTATTCTTTTATTTTGACTGTTGGTTGCTTTTTTGAGCTTGTGGTTGCGTGCTGCATGCAGCGCTCTACGTCTTGGCTGGTGTTCGCAGGGGTCCGGCATCCCATTACTTTTGATTACTTTTGTCCATATTATATGAACCAAAGTATTGGGACGCCTGACCATTACACTTTAATGACAGATACATAGACTTTCTTATGGAGTTGGTTCCCCATTACAGCTGCTATAATGGTTCTGCTCCCCATGCTCTGGACTCTGAGGGGAACTTGTTTTCCATAACAAACTAGATAAAACACGAATGCCCTGTAGTGGCAAGTAGCTTGGTTTTAATTGGATTTGATTACATTAATATTTAAGTTGAGATTTAGAAATATTTAAACTGCTGCTGTTTAACTGTGTTAAAGGGAACACTGCAGATAAAAAGCCACTTATTTGTATAAAACATTTTCAAACCAAATGTTCTTGCACTTGTTTATATAGCAGTACTTTAAAAATAAAAGTGCGCAATACACTACTTTTGAATATATATATATATACATACTGAGAAAAACATTTGTGTTTTTGTGGAATAATATTTGAAAAAAAAAATGTGGTAACCATGCCATGCTGTAAATGTCAAAGGTCTGACTCAGAGGTGGTTTTGGAACAATTATAAAAACAATCCTTTAATGAGCAATGTACAATAGTTTGAATCATCAACAACTGTTGAACCATCTATGATGCATATTGTGTTACACTGCTTCTACACAGTGCACTATTTACTTAAAAAAACTCAACCTCAGACATTATGTCATGTGCTAACAACGGTGAAGGAACTGATCAGGTAGTTTCATAAATGACCATCATCTTTAATAAGGAACTCTTTTAAAAAACACATTAAAAAGGTATATATATTTAATGTAACCTACAATTATCAGTCACATTCTAAATCTAAACGCTTGTTTGTGTTCAATTGAAATGATTGGTGCTGAGCTGCCGTGTGACAGCGGATGTTTACGGGAAAGGTTCAGATGCCGTTCTGGGTACACGCTTGAGTGGAAATGAGAGTAGAAGAGAGGTGACTTTATGAGAAAGAGGTAAGATTTCCTTTGTGGGGTCTCAAACGACGACCACTGCCTTGGGTGGAGGAAGTCTGCAGGCTGTTTTTAAGACGTCCTTCTGTCTTTTTGCTGGCCTTGTTTTCCTCCAGTTAAAAAAATGCACCAGAAACAGGAACTGAAACTCACAATTAACCTGAGCAGGGGCCCTTCGTCCTTGCTGAGGCTTTGCAAGGTTCATGCACAAGCGCCTCATTGACCTTAGCTCTTTATTTGGTTTCAGCAAAGGTGACATTTGACACGGCATGCTAAAGCATCTCAAAATGATATTCATGCACATATCTGAAGATGAAGTAGGTGGATAAGAGAAGTGTGATTTTACTTCAGAAACCCCCACGTGGGCTGGATTTAAGGTGCAGTGATGTTTTTTTTGCATAATCAACCCATGGGAAAGCTGTAAACCAGAATTTCTATACTTAGAATTTGGAGAAGATACGTTATTTTCTCGTAAGGCCATGCTGCTTGGACATTTCAGTGCTGGGTCGAATCTTCCAGTAAAAGTCTTGTTACTGCAATGAGTAAAATAATGACTGCAGTATAAAAAACAACAGGAATAGAAATTACAGCTCAGAAAACTACAGTGAAACACTGAGTGGCACTTAGAAATGCAGTCAAAATTCTCTGCTCATCCAGAATCCTTCAGTTTAGGAACTATGAGACTCTATGAGAAGTGTGAGTGACAGTTAAGCAGTCCCAGAGCTGAGCTAGCACCAAAAAAACTGAATTATAGAGGAACTTAATGGTTTCAGTGGTATAATTCAACCACTAAAAGGTGTTTTGAGGTGAAATGACTCTAGAGTAACTTCAGACTCAGACTTAGAATAGTGGGAATAGGAACACAAATATAATCACTTTTATTTTTACCATACAAAATGAGTTTCTGTATAGCAGGTAGGATAATGATTGTTAAATCTGTGAGGGAGCTTTTAAATCCTCTAGAACAAAACATCAAACAACTCTACAGCTCTGAAAAAAATAAGAGACCTCTGCAAAAATGTTCTCGGGTTTTATCTTTTATAAGTATTGAACTGAACAGCTTTGCTTTAGTTTTTAAGAACTGCTGACAATATTTCTCCTAATTTCCAAATAAAAATATTGTTCTTTAAAGCATTATTTTAAAGGAAATGACAACACATCAAAATATAAATATCTAAATAAATACCTTGTTTACTCTTAAACAAATTGGCAATAATTACCTTTGATGTATTTCTAGTATTATTTTTCCAACCAACTGGTTACATTGTTGATTACAGCAGTGTTTTTTAACACGTTCCCTCATTAAATAAGATTTGATTCATTTGATTACCTAATCAGTACCTCATAAAGCAGAGGTAGGTGTGATTGTGTAGGAATTTAAAAGACACTGGCATGAAATGGCATGAACTGTCATTCCCAAAGAGATGCTGATTTAAAAATAAATTGCAATGGTCTCTTACTTTTTCCCGGAGCTGTATATACATACACACACTTTAGATAGATAGATAGATAGATATTATTGTAAACATAGAGTAACCTTCGCAAATGTATACAAATTTGTTGACATTCGGCTTACACTAAGCTCCACTTTTTCCAGTAGTGGCCACATAATCTACAGTTTGAGGGAAATGGCATGGGCGACAGGTTAACGACCTTAGGCTTTCCACACCATTTCATTTACTCGCCTATTCAAGAGGAGAAGTCCACCTATTACTCCTGATTCTGCTGAATTATACATGAGCCAAAGGTTGAATGATTAAAAATGCAGTGCTTTTCTAACTGAGCTAATAGGCATACTTTTAGAGTGGCCAGGGTGGGATTCCCTCTCACATTCACACGGGAAAAAAAGAAAACACTGTTATGATATCTGTTACCGAGAACATGAATATTGCAGGGGCAGAACAAATAATAGAGAAATGACTAATCATAGTTTAGGCAACCTGAGACGGCACTCCCCAGTTGAGTGACTGACAGGTCAGCGTACACCAGCAGCTTAGGGATAGTATGACGCATTGGCCATTTACGAATAAAATGTGTATTATTTATGGATGCAAAGTGTTGACCTCATGGGGCGACACAACTGAGAAAGTCCACTGGTACATTCTGAGCCTGGAAAAAAAAGTCTTCACATCTTTAACTGATAGCCAGTAGGGATGCATGATTCTGAATTGGTTTGGTAGAATTTCTTTACAGACAAAATTCATTTTTTATTGTATTTTTTAATTAAGCTTTCTTTTTAAAGGTGAAGCTTGCACTGTGTGAGCTGAAACACACTCACACATCTCCCGTATCAGTGTCACAACAGGAAGAGGGAACTGGCTGTTTAGCACAAGTCATTTATAAATGTAATAACACATTGGTATGGAGGTAAAAGCGCATTCAAATGCATGCCTTACTTTGTTTATCTCGTTAAATTACAGCCCAGAGCAGGCAACTTCAAAATACACACTTTCCAGTTGTGGTGTTTTATGAGCAAAAATTCAGTGCATGTGTAATATCCACTTAGAATGGTTCTGCAGTTCATTCTGCTTTACTACAACATAACTGTTTGCTTCAAAGCTCCTCTTGTTCACATCAGCACTAACATATTAAGAAAATGTAGCAAAACAGCACACACGATAAACTGAAACAAATGTCTTGAGAGAGTTGCTGTGTCTACACTTCTCATGTAGCAGCATTACAGCTGCAGTGGACTGTAAAGTTTTTACTGGGTGAATTTACCAAACCGGCCCAGCCTGTAAATACACTAATTAAAAGCTCAAGTAAAACCAACTTCTTTATTGATGTATCAGGTTTGCAAGTGCACACCACTATGGCACAACTTTTTGGTGGCCACCAATACACATTTTGAAATCAAACCAGAAACACCTTTAATGCCACGGATCATTTTTCAGGGGAATGAATAATGAATAGCTTAATGGGACATTGTAAGTCTGAACTCTGCTAATGTGGTGTTGACACCTTTTACACAGCCAAAACTAATACAAACTGCTTGACGATGCATGTCTGACCTAATCCACTTACCTGGCACTCTTCCCTGATTACTCATCATCCTCAGAACTCTTCCTTTTCAACACAATTTCAGCAAATTCCTTTGGAACTAAAATCGGTGCAGTCTTCTCTGCGCCAGCACTAGTTCGAACCCTCTGCCCTTAATTTACTTGGATTACAGTGTGAATCTGAAAGAGCAGTAAAATATACATTTGCTTTTTGCTGTTTGCAGTTGTTTTTTTTTTTTTACTGTAGGCCATCAGGCTTGACCATAAATTAAATGATCAGGATATATTATGTGGATCAGATAGTAGCAAGGCCCAGCAAACCCAAGAAAACAAGACGTTTCCCTCAGCTTACAGACTATGATTAGCGTTAACTTATGTTGCATTCAACGTCTCATGATGAATATTTATTTACTTTTATAATTATTTATTTAAAAAGAAAATACTGTTGGGTAGAAGTATGGTGTAATTTTGTATTGTTTTTCACTCACGGGTCTTTCAAAGAAGCAGAAACATTCAGTCAAAAATGTGAAATCTAAACTTGTGTCTGCTGCCACGTTTGCGTGTGCAAAAAACAAAAGGTGGTATTTTATAATTCTGTGGGTGAATTCCCATACAATATTTTTTCTTAACAGACACATGTCCGGCATCGTGTCCGGAAAAGATGAGCAAAACATGAATGCAGACCAATTTGTCTGAGCTGTGTTCGAAATGTGGCACATCAAACAGGTCTCCGCGGTGCTGCCGAGTGAACAGCAGCTGCTACTCCGCGGCACAATGGTGGGTGCAGGCTCGTGTAAGTGATAGGCTTTTGTGCTCTCGGAGAGCTGCATGAAGTGCT
Source organism: Brachyalestes nurse (assembly GCA_037974405.1). NCBI lineage: Eukaryota > Metazoa > Chordata > Actinopteri > Characiformes > Alestidae > Brachyalestes > Brachyalestes nurse. The sequence goes on from JBBPCY010000150.1 coordinate 17,461,692, forward strand.
TCCTCATTCAGCCACACGCAGATGTACAGCCTCTCAGATTACAGCACAGTCCAGTGTGGAAGTTCTGCAGCACAGGGAACAGGTAGATGATGGACAGCTCGTCACTCCTGTGAAGGACCATAATGGACCGGACGTGCCGTTTTCCTGCCACACTGCCAGGCCTCCCAGTTACTTTCCTCACTTTAATTAAAAGGCCACAGCTATGGACATGGCTGTCAGCCTCAGTCTGAACAAGAATATTATGAGACACAGCTGAATGCAGTTAGCTTGCACTCACAGAAATTAGTGTTGGGCATTTCGTCGTCTGTATTAGTTGACCTATACCGGTGTTGGTATCACATAGCAACGTTAATTACTGGTTTTATCAGAATTGTTACATAAGACGCAGTATTTCTAGTGGATCAGTATTGGCACTAACACTTTTTATGACACGTATGTTGGTCAATTATTGGCAGTTTTATAGGCCTTCTATGACAAATTTGAAAGATTGCATAATGGTAAGCAGAATTTTGCCATATGTCTGTCTTTATTGTGATACATTACAGTCTACTATACCTTTATGTACTGTGCTATTATGCACCACAAGTGCCTTAGCAGAGCAGTGGTATCAGAGGAGATATCAGAGGTATCATACCAAACTCAGATATCTGGAATCTGTATCAAGAGAGAACCCATCAGTGTGTCTCTGCTTGAAAGAAGGGTGCTGCACAAACACACTTTAGTCCCCAAGGTAGAGTGTAAATGTACACACAAAGGTTCAACATGATCAAAGGTCCAACTGTACCTTAAATTAGTTTTAAGTGGGTACTAGTTTCACTCACACAGTTGGACCTTATATCATGTTGAACCTTTGTGTGTACATTTACATTTTAAGTCTTAAAATCCTAAAGTAAAACCTAGAATGACAGCAGAATATGGTGCAGTTATGTTTCTTTTCTGAAGGTACTGGAAATGTTCCCATGAGGGTACTGCCCAACTGTGACAGACTAAAAAAAAAAAAATTCAATCTACTGTTCCACCAAACAAACATGTCCCATGTTACCATGCAGGTAGAAATGCACTTCATATACACTTTATAGAATCTCTTTTGATATAATTTGAAGAGAGGTTGAAAGGCAAATAGGCAAAAATATCAACGGACATTCTGCGATCAGAGGGTTCCAGTACACGGGTAATTGATCCAGAATTAAAATAATCAATTCAATAATGCCTAACGCTCATGGAGTCTTATCTAGGTCTTACATGGGTAAATGTTGTAAGTATTCTGAAAGCAACTACACTTTGTTTAGCGATAAAAAATCTTACCAAATGTTCTAGTTAATATGTAATAATCTGTACCATTTTTAACATGAATCTATACATGCAAATGTGTTATAAAGGTTCCCAAATGTCTCTCTGAGGTGTGATTTTAAATGTGTTTATTGTAGTATTAAATTCCAAATTCTCTCTAGACACAAATACCCTGCAAAAACAGTCTCTCCCAGAGTATAGGCCTTAATTCTGCCCTGTTGAATTCTGTGCGCTGGACTGATTTGAGGCTTGGTTGACCTCTCAGGGCTTGGTTTTGTTATCTGTGTTTGAAATATTCATAAGAGTCTTCCCAGCGTATGTCCTGTAGTGGGCGGTTTAGGAGGTGGAGCGTGGCAGCTTGGGTAAAGCACTGAGGTCTGATGTGACTGGACCTCCATCAACACTCACACGGCCAGGCTGCTTTCACTCAGCACCTAATTGGCTGCTTTCCCTCCGAAAATTCTCGCCCCACCCCAGCCAACCGTCTTTTAACACAGTCAGCCATTTAAAGAAATGTCTTAGAATCCCCAGAGCCAGAAATTATCTAGAAAGGGACCTTAAAACATCTGTGTTTGCACTGGTTCCTCTTTCTGGGATGGAAACACAAACTGATTTGTATCTGTGGATTTTGCTTGTTTGTATAAATGATGACAAAAGGACAGGGTCACTGAGAGACACTCAGAGAGACAGACTTTTGCCACTCTTGTAAACAGTTCAAAGCAGCAGTGCAAATAATTTATGTATCAGTGACTTCAAATTTGAGGGGAAATGTTTGACAATGGCTGCTTTTGGCACACTCCTCTGAAGCCTCAACCACATGAGCCATGGATAGAGGCCTGGCCCCATTTCCTTTGATACTAAGTCACTCTTCAGAGATCACACACATGGCGATTGTTCACAGACAGCTTTGGCCGTATGAGTCATTATGGGGTAGCAATGACTCTTTCTAGAAAAGGCAGCATGAAAACATGGCTGAAACTTCACTATAATCATTTTATTATTGTGGTACAGGTTTCTTAACTTATATTTCATCCACAAACACCCAGTAATCAGTGCCATACAATTTGGGCTGGTGCAACTCATTTACAGTGTGCACTGAGCAGTGGTTGAGTTAGTGTGGTCCGCACATCAGAGACAGGCTGGGAGGGCAGGTCAGGCTGTCGGCCATTAACTGCGGATTAGTGTTGGACCTCACACTCTTTGAAGGGGGATCCTTCTTACATCCGCTCAGGAAGTGGTCACGCTTGTGCAAACACAGCTTTTCAAGCCTACTGTATAAAACATAGAAATAGTGTGAACAATCTTTGTAAGTAAACACTCTTAAGTGCTTCACGTGTCATGTGTATGGAAAAAATGACCCATCTGTAATGACCACATGAAGATCTATTAAAGCAGAAAGATACAAAACCAGAACCTGCGTTTGGGTATATGGGGAAAAAAGTGCAAAGAACACCACTGCCCTCTGCTGGTGTAATTTATGTATGCACTATAAACAGAAAGAATGGGACAAAAAGGAATGTATAATAAATAATGATGGATTGAAGCCAAAAAAAAAAACAAAGTTAGCAAGTCACATCACTACCTGCTATATTACTAAGTCAAGTAGATGTTGATTGTCATTTCAATCATACACACAGATACACAGTGAAATGAAACAAAGTTCCCTCAGGACCATGGTGGAATACAAAGAACAATAACAGATTGTGACTACACAAGTGCATGCAGGACAGGATTAAAGAGAAAGTACAAAAACACAAGCACAACAGTACAATAGTTTAGAGGACAAGACAACATATAGTGTTGTTGACATCGTGCTTCTGGTAGTAACAATACTAGTATGAGTGAATTTTAAGAAATATTCTATTCTGATGTATTCTAGCAGCATTTAGTGTGCAAAAAATGCAATGGATGATCTAGACAGCAATATCTACTTGTGCTACAACAGGATCAGAAAACCTAGTGGTGGTGGTCTAGTGGGTAGGATACTTGCCTCTGGTCCAAGAGGTCATGGGTTTGAACCTTACCTTCAGCACACCACCACTGGGTTCTTGAGCAAGATCCCTAACCCCAAATTGCTCCAGCGAGACTGTCCCCTGTAGTTAGAGAATGGAAGTCGCTTTGTATAAAAGTGACAAATGCTGTAAATGTAAATTACAATATATAATACATACAGGGTATCTATAGAGATTAAATGTGTTTGTAGCAGAACAGTTTAGTGTGTGTCTGCTATGTGATTAGGACAAAAAAAAGAAGTTCAGTGTTTGTGTGTGTCTCTCTCTGTGATGTACAGTTTATTATTCAGTTCTGATTTAGGAGTCGACCTGGGGGAAGAAACTGTTCCCCATCCTGCCAGTGAAGGTCCGGATGCTGTGAAAGCTTTTGCCAGATGGAAGGAGGGAAAAGAGGGTGTTGTGGGGTGGGGTCATCCACTGTACTATCCTCTGTGGAGTCTTGCTATCTGATGAGGCATAATTTCCGTACCACGACAAGGTGCAGCTACAGAGAATTCGCTCTATAGTCCCTCTGTAGATTGTAATGTGAACTGGGGGCCTGGTCTGATGCGCTCTCCTTAGTCATCACAGGAAATAGTGAGGCTGCTGGGCTTTCTTGTTGATGGGGCTGGCGTTGAAGGTCCATGTGAGGTTCTCCACAATGTTCTGGACGTACTTGGGGGCCCCTGTGCTCAGCATGGTGGTGCTGCCGGTGTTGCCCCAATCCTGACTGAGGTCTCCCAGTCAGGAAGTCCAGGATCCAGATGCAGTGAGAGGGGTTCAGACGCAGCAGTTTCAGCTTCCCAATCAGATGCTGAAGAATGATGTTGATAAATGCCTATTTTCACATACGTGTCCTTTTTGTCCAGATAGGTGTGGGCCAGGTGAAGGGTACTGATTAACTTACAGAACTTACAGAACATTAAGGTATTTTTCAGCATTACACTCTTTCCTTCTATTTTTATGATCTTTTTGGTCTAAAATAAAATGATAAACCCCAAAAGGTAATAGTGTGTCCAGTTAAAATGACAGAATCTGTACTACTTTGTCATTGGGCGCAGATATATCATGAACATAATGACATTAAGCCTTCCTAGAAACCTGTACACCCTAGATTTGAAATGTAATACATAATTCAATTTCTTCAGTTTATGAGGGCTGCTAATAAACATGGTTAAATATCTATTTTTGTTCATTCAGGTATTTGTTTTTATATGTTCATTTAAGACATAGATTAAAATATCCCATTATATAGTCTAAAGATTGTTTTAAAGTAGATGTAAGTTTGGATTGAATCAAGAAAAGGGTAACAATAATTAGAGTGGGCTCAAAACATACAAGAAAAATCACTGCTCTATTACGATTAATAACCTCAGTATTAGAGATTTTTTTTTATTGTTGTGTTTCCGGGTTTTTACAAATGGCTCTATGACATTTTGGGATAAAATTCTGTGATTATGTCTGTGTGTGTGTGTGTGTGTGTGCATGCAACAGTGTAACACTTTTTAGCCATTTGTTTTAAACCATTTTAAACCATTATTTAAAACACCTGGGCAGTAATTGTGTTTTGCCTGTAGTAACATAAGCATAGATGCAAATAAATGCGGTAAAAATAACAGGACCTGTTTTAAAATGACGGAATTGGTTAGTGATACATAATCAGCTTGTTAGAAGAGCACAAGTTTGTTGATGAAATAACACATAAATGTGTCCAGATCTTCATTTAAAGGGTCTGTTCCATGCATTTTTCTTTTATTTTACTTCCTTGAGGTCCACAAACAATATTTGCATGTACCAAAAACAACCATAGTTCCTTTCCTTTTTTTGTAGGGGCATTTCCAACCTCTCTATTAACCAAATTGGTTTTGTTACTGTTTCTTATTTATATGTGTATATGAGCTTTGTTCTGATTGGCTGCCCTGTGTTGTTCCTCATTCAATAAGTAGTCTGTATGGAAACTTTCCTTGTAACTTCATTGTGAATGTGTGGGGCGAATCTGTTGTTATATGAATATGTGCATATATGTAAGTGTTTTAGTTGTGGTGACATCCCAGAATTTACATTAATTTAAATTAGGCTTTTTTGGGGTTCTGCAGATTAATTTACATTCATGCACCCTTCTGTACATTTTTAAATGTTAACACTTTTTATGTACTATTTTATTTCATAATATCAAGTTAAAAGTGGTTTCCCATAAGATGGGCCATTTCATAACAAAAGATGCAAATAACGCAGTAAAACAAAAAATGTAAACAATGATATAGTTTTTCATTTGTGTATTAAACAAAATGATTCAAGGTCGAATGTCTTTGTTGTCAAAAATATGTGAACCTCTCCTCTCAATAACTGTTTTGATTTCCTTGAGAACCAATGAGTTCTCTTGTTGAGTTCTCAAGGAAATGAGT
>JBBPCY010000150.1:17482041-17518124 GCA_037974405.1 Brachyalestes nurse
AGTAATGAAAATGGAATAAAGTACCCATACTCCATCCATAGCAAAATGCTTAAATATTGCTTTTTAAAATGTGTGTCAATGTTAATTTGTCATGAAATTCTTTGTGTAGGTTATGAAGGTTTATACAGTGTTATCCTGTCTCTACCTTTGTCCTGAATAAAAGAGCACTACAGGCTGAACAAATGCGAGCATCTGTGTTCGTGCTCACATTTGCAGTTCATTAGAAGATTTAAACTGCTTGATGTTATTTGTTGACGTGTTCTCTGGCTGTCCGTAAACAGCATTAGCATGAGTGCTGTCCAGCAGCGCTACCTCTTCTGTATAGCAACACTAGAGACCTGATTCTTCAGTGCTACTCATTGTTTTGCCACTGTCTGTTTGCTTCTTGACTGTTATGTTTTAGAAGTTATCAGGTCCAGCCTGCCACACCCTGTACCTCATTCATCATTGGTTGTCTCTGACCACAGGTGTTTTGTCATCGTTGTACAATTAGTAGTGGAGTAATAACACAATGCTGAGAGTGAAGTGGTAGTGTTTATATGCTGTTATGAGTGTATTAAGCACAGGTACATGAGTGCTTAAGTGCTAAGTTTACAGTCACCCAAAATATCTAGTCAGGAGGGGCTCTGTGATCAGAACCTGAACTCTGGGCTAAGAGGTGACTAATTCTTAGAATAGTACACTGTTATTTATGGCAGATGGACTGCAGTTTCTGGATGTTTATAATAAAGTGGCCAGTAGCATAATTTATCAAATCAGCTGTATATTGAGATAAGGTGAATAGTTTGTCATGGTGTTAGGTATGCTTGTGTATTTTTTATGAAAAATGTGATAATAAATTACAGAGAATAACTCCTGTTTTTGTGCTGCAGGAACACAGATATTTATTCTAAATGGGACAGATCCAGAGGGCCAGTCAGTAAGATATGGCCTGGCCTTTGATCCAGGGTCCAAGGAATATTTTCGTGTTGATCCCAAATCTGGAGTAGTGACTCTGATCGAGGAACTTGACAGAGAGGTGCGCTTCCAAATGCCATTACACGAGTAATCATTTCTAGACACAAACACTGGTGTCATTTTTATTGGGTGTATGTGGTTTTCTGTTTTTGCAGCTGCAGGATGAGATTGAGGTCCTTGTCAGTATTTCAGATGGCCTTAATAAAGTAAGTGGACTAAAATCTTATGGCCAAATGTGTGTTGTTGTTATCATACTTTTCTGTATTTACTATGTTAACTGTAAGAGCCCATATGTGGAACCACATTACGTTTTCTCACTTAAACAGCTGCATACAGTAGCTTTCATATACATGTAATAGAAGTTAACAAATAATTCATAGTTGCTCAATAATAAGTATTAAGATTAATGACATGTTATTTAATATACCTAAGGTCATTGAAAAGGTAAGGGTGTTCGTGTTGGATGCCAATGATGAGCGACCACAGTTCCAGAACATGCCCTCCATCGTGGATGTGCCAGAGGTATATGATGTGACATTCTACTGAAACTACAGTGGGCAACCTTTACATTTTGGAGCATAGACATGTATTATCATGATGAAAACCTCACATTATATTTTGATGTTTGTGCTTTACACAGAGCACACCTTCTGGGAGCAGTATCTACAAAGTCCATGCCGTGGACAGAGACACAGGCTCCGGCGGATCCGTCACCTACTTCCTTCAGGTAACAGATTGCTGCCTCCTACCAATTCTAGGTCAGTACAGGGCTTGAATGTATGACTCATCAGCATTTTCCTTTTTACCCCTCTTTCGTTCATCTCAAAACTGTAAATACGAACCTTTGTTAAAACTGAGGATCATAGTGTTAATCTGGCTGTAAAAAAAATAATACCACTCTATAAGCACATCTGACGCTGGACTGAAATGTGCAGTCCAGCACACTATGCAGATGCTCTGCTTGGGATTAAATTACAATTACATTTGTGTCAGGTACTAGGGGCTTAGCTAGCAGCTTTGCTCCGCTGGGTGTGGTAGTGATGCTAGAATGTCCTCAGGGAACAAGGACACGAGTGACACGGCAGGCTGCAACATCTGGACACATGAGCTTTCACCTGCCCTTTTGTGACACACTGTATGACCATTTTGAACCATCGCAAGCACACATCAATTGCTGTAAAGCCCAGTGATAATAGTAAAGCTGGCACGTGAGATGGCTCTTTAAGCCTTAGGAAGCATTCTGATATATGAAAGTGAAGTTCAAATTGATTTGCAGTAGTGTATGTTTAAACTTTTAAAACATTGACTTTGTTTCCTCCCTCTAGAGCACTGACCCAAACAGCAAGTTTGCAATGGACCGCCATAGTGGAGTCTTGAGGGTAAAACCGGGTGAGAACCTCGACTATGAGAGGTCTCGGACACATTTTGTCACTGTGGTGGCAAAGGTGGGACAAGCATTATGTTGTTTTTTTCTCCAATCAGATTTCTCAGGTCTAACATTTTATGTCAAAACTGAGCGAAAAGATCACCACTCTATTGTCAACAATCTTCAGCCTTCATAGTTTCAGAATTTGTGCTATAATGTCATATATGTCCAATTATTCCATATGGGAGCTTCAAATCATTCTTTTAAATGAGGCTATTTATTTCTGCAGTTATACAGGGTCTCAATACTTTTACTAGTGTGGTAAAATCGCTTTGTCATCTATCACCATGCTGAAGAATTGTCAAATCAAAAAAGGCAGATGCATGATCAAAACAACATACGGTGAAAGCAATAACCCAAAATCTGGAACACACTCAAATTTGCAGGAAGTCATGGAGCACTGACCCCATGAGTATTAAGATTGTAACTATGGCTGCAAATTTGTGCTATAGATAATTGTAGTAGTTGTTGGAATAGTGGCATGATTGGCATTAAAAACATCTTATATAGAGGTTGATAATTGATAATCGTACCAACTTACACAGAGATACTTGCTTTCCCTGTGATTGTTTTTTAAAGACAGGATGTTTCCACGTTCAAATATGAAGGAAATCCAGTCTATAGACTTGAACCCTTCAAAAACACATGGTCTAAGTACTGAGAGAAGACTCCAAGTAAAAGTACATTAAAATAATGTTTTTTTACACAATATAATTTATAATTTGTGAAAATATTATTTCTTGCTTTATTGCATTTAATTATTATATGAGCATGTTTTTCCCTGTTTTAGAAGGTTGCAATGTCTTGGTTATGGTTGTTTTGTTTTCAGCATGTTTTGCTCACTTTGATCAAAGATGCCAATAAGTCAGGGACTGATTGAACAACTTGAATGAGTTCAGCCATAAACATGATTCTATTATGTTAAGGATGGAGGTGGAAATTATAATGGGAAAATACAGGTGATGTCATCATCTGCTACCTTAACCATCAATGTGATCGACAGTCAGGACACTCCTCCCATCTTTGTTGGAACGCCTTACTTTGGCTACGTCTATGAAGTTTCTTCACCTGTGAGTACTCAAAGTTTTCTCTCTTTTTTAAAGCAAAGCAGTTCATGGAAACACACAAATAATTTAGGGAAAAGGTGTTATTACATCTCATAATTACATCTGTATGTAATACAGCCTCCTGGCTGTTACTTTAGGCCCCCTAAATGTAGTATTTGGACTACTGTGTTTTATATTTTCCTAGATAAACATGTCTCAACTCTTCTACTTATGATGAAACCCAGTATAAGCTTAACTAGACGTGTTAGACTGAGAAAAATATAAAATGTGTAGAGCAGTCTTGCCAAGTTTTTCCATCTATGTTTCAATGTTTTGCCTTTAGGGGTCTGAAATATTCACGGTTTTTGCCAAAGATGGAGATGCAGAAAATCCTAATCCAATTGTTTATTCTATTGAAAGTGGTATGTATCATTACATGTAAATGGGTATTGTTGGTTAATTGAGTTTTAAGGTTCTTAAAGTATATCCTGATAAGGTTAAGTCTACAATGCTTTAACCAAAGTTGCATTTTAACTTCTAGCCAAGTGGAATTTTATTAATGTGTATTTTTTCAGGCGAAGCGTTTTTGTTCTAAAGTGCTTGTTGCTTAGCAGATTCCGTTCTGTTTAACGCTGTCATAGGGGCTGATGATGTGTTTGGCATTAACAAAACAAGTGGATGTATCACTCTGCTTGCCTATCCGGCCCACTTGAGAAGGGAAATATTTAACATCAAAATCAAGGTCAGATTTCATGCATATTCAATTTACGCCAACTAAATATCCATCCATCAAACCTTTACTTATGAAATACTACATGTCAAACTTCTGCATACATTTAATCCTTTCAATATGTCAGACTACAAAAAAGTACATTACTGCAAACCAGTAGAATATTCTACAAAATCTACTTTGTGGGCTTGTTTGTTATGAAATATTGCAAATGGTTTATTGTTATTATTATTATGATGATTATTATTATTATTATTATGATCATTATTGTTATTATTATACTGTATATATATATATATATATATATAATGTATATACGGTAACTGGCCTGTAGTATATACAGTAATAGGACAAAGGTTCTGTCCTTTATTTACATTTTTTTCTGTACTGTACTTGTTATTATACTGTGTTCAATGTGTAAAATGCTCCTGTCATCAGGCCTCAGAAGTGAATGCAGAGGGAAACCTCATGGACTTTTCTGTCACCACTGTAACTATTCGGGTGGTGGATCTGAATAACCACCCCCCCACCTTTTATGGGGAGAATGGCCCACAGAACATATTTGAGCTGACCATGTATGAGCATCCCCCAGAGGGAGAGATACTGAGGGGCTTGAAGATCACTGTCAATGACTCAGACCAGGTGGGCTTCTCATTCAGTCCTGTAGCCATTGTTCATAAACTGAAGTGGATAAGAATAGCTATTAGTGTATCATTGAGTGTGTTTTTTTTTTTTTGCTAGAAAGGCCTGCCATAATGAAATTGATATTTTTATTGTTATGTAAATGAAATGAATCAACCCAAACAAGCAGGTGTGTCCCTTTTAAGCTTTTGTCATATTATGCAATGTTGTTCTTCTGCTCAGTTTTTTCTCCTGTGCAATTGCAGAACTCATTATACAAGTAACCGCTAAAAATAGAATATTATGAAATCAAGTTCATATGAGTGAATGCCGTCCCTGATATACACGTCATCCCATGAAGATCAATGCATTTATTTGCAAATGCAGATTACTTTGATCTCTGCTTTATATGCTATTTTCTTTTATAGGTCCTTTCAGTATACCCATATTAACCCTCATTTTTTGGTCACATTTTTGTGTGGGTTTTGTTCTGTGACATTTGGTCACATTTTTGTGTTTTTTTCCTCAGGGTGCCAATGCAAAGTTCAATCTGAGGCTGGTGGGGCCAGGCCGCATGTTAAGAGTGGTCCCACAGACGGTCCTTAATGAAGCTCAAGTCACGGTATTAGTAGAGGACTCCGCTGCAATTGACTATGAGAAATCGCAGTCTCTTACTTTCAAGGTGATTTCATCTAGATAGTTATATAGTTAAGTATATTTATGAACGCATAAAACATTTAGAGTTTTATAATAAGTAACTTAGGAAATGCATACTAATGTTTTTTCCTGGTTTGCTAATGTATTTTGAACACATAGGCCCGGTTTTCCAGGCCCAGATAAAGCTTAAAGCTCGACTGAAAAGCGATTTAGCTTTGGCCTTGCAATTTAGGCTTAGGCTTAATCCATGTACTGGAACACTGGCCAGTAAAGTTTAAGCAACAAAGGAAAAGCGTTATTTTCTTGATGTACTGTTTTTGTTCTAAAAATACAAGTGGAACTTTTCATAAATGTATAAGAGATACCACAGCCAACTCCTTATTGTCTGGTCAGTGTGCTTCAGTAAATGGTGTAATTATTTTTTTTGGTAATTAATTTAATTAAATTTCTTCTTAAATGCATTTATTTTTATTTTTTGATGTGACACACCTTTTTATAGTTGTCTTAGAAGTGATATTTGAAACTAAGATCTCCATTACTGTCTTAATTTTTATTTAGTATAATCTAAACGCTTAAATGACCATGTTTATTTATATAAGGACAGCAGTCTCTTTGCAGCATATGGTTATGTATGACAGTGGTGAATCTGAAATGAAACTAGAGCTATTGCAAGACAGTTATGAACTTTTTATGTTTTTTTCAGCTTCTTGCGGTGGAGATCGACACCGCTGAGAGATTCAGTGCCACCGCAGATGTGGTCATAAATTTACTTGACACTAATGATAATGCTCCAAAGTTCTCCTCCGATTTCTACATTGCACGGATCCCTGAGAACTCGCCTGGCGGCTCCAATGTTGTGTCTGTGACAGTAAGTATTAAAAACCAAAATAGAATGATTATGAAATAAATTTTATACATGTGTGTCGTTCCCCGGAACTAAAAGGTGTGTCTATTTCAAAAACCCACTGAAGTGCAGTATTAATTCTCTTAATATCAAATTTGGGAGGAGGATAAGAATCTAAAATCATGCCAAGTATGGTAGCCCTAGCTTAATGGTCTGAACTGAGGTAAGCTGCCAGATGGTTATCATTTCCATTCTGTTGTGTAACAGCAAAACCCCAGATTTGATTTTTGTGCTTAACACATTATAGTAATTCCAGCCGGTATGATCATATGATTTTACCAACCACTTTTTATGACTGCACTGACGTCAACTATGCTTTGAGAAACTGTCCTTTCTCAGCAAAACCACTTGCATCGTTAAACGCTACTGCATTTTTTTCATGTGATTTACAGACTGAAGTATTCTCATTCTTAGAATTAACTTTGTTTATATTTGTTTGTTTGTTGTTTATCAATCATTATACTTTCTGAAATTCATTGTGAAATTAAAGTAAAAGCCCATTTGGCAGATCACCAAAATGACCAAAAATGACCTCATTTGGGGGGGGTTGGCAAAGGCACCAGCAGTGTGTTGATAAGCTTGTCTGCGTTGGATATTAACGTATGTCCCAGTCTGCCCTTTATTAGTGGATAGAGAGAGACACAGAGAGAGTGAGAGAGAGAGAGAAAGAGAGTGTCTTGGTGTCTGAGTAAGCAGTGGTCTGGCAGGGGTTATCCTGCCTCCCGATCCATTCCAATCAACTAAATGAACTGCAAGTGCTCAACCTTGGCTACAGGAACACTGGAAAACCACAACGAGAGGGCAAACGGCTGTGTAGTCCGATTAGCACACGCTCTGTCATTCTAATAATGATTTTAGCTATCGCTTCATGTTAGGCATTTATGCGACACCTAATATTTACGACTGAACAGATCTAGTGACATTTGACTGATCTTCTTATGCTCCCTGCAGGCCACAGATCCAGACTCTGGTTTGTGGGGTGTCGTCAAATACTCAATCTACGGCTCAGGAGCAGACCTGTGAGTAAAATTATTGTCCATATCTTCAAGTCTACAGTCACCCATGCCCTCTCTTTTAAACTGTACAGATTTATCAAACGTGGTTGTATAAAAGGTGGCTGTATAAAAACATATGATTATCTAATCAGTGGAAATAAGTGAGAAAACAAAGGTCTGCATGACTCGGGGTTCCAGGGCTCTGCAAGGAGGTCTTTTTTTATAATCCTCGGCCCTCCATTTGTTAGAAGGCAGATCCTTGATTCATTAAAACCCACATAAACTCTTTAAGTAAACATTTGGTTGGTCAGCTCCCATACAAATATCTAATATGAAATTGGTTAGAAGGCATTTGCATTTGAAGCCTTCAGCAACATCACTATTGCCCAGGCCAGTACTGTGATAGCAGTATTGTAGCAAACAATACATATAAATACACTCATAATTTAACCTATAAAAACATTAGGCGCTTTACATGCCCATTAATAAAAGTCTAAATTATGTAACATGCACTGAATCAGAGACCAGTATAGTCTCTTGGGACCTAGAAAATAAACCTGAAACTATGCAGAATTTGAGCAGAATTGTTACATATTATTCAAAAATTGCATATTTTGGCTCTAAAAACAAAAGCTTTAAACGGTAGGTCTAACCGTGCTTCACAATTTCAGTAGTTATTTTTTAAGCTTTCCTTTATCAAGTGCATTTGAGACGCCTTGATGTTCAGCTTAGTATATCAGCATATTTCAGCTTAGCCTTTCAACCATTTTTCCCAACTGATATATTATTTAAACCATTTCAGTTAGTCTTTATAATGCTGTGGTCATGATACTACCAAATAATTATAATATTATTTTCCCTCCAATAAAATTGATGAACAAACTACTGTTCTCCAAGCTTAAAAATGTCTTTATCTCTATCATGGCTAATCTGCTAATGGAATTGGGGAGGAAATGGATTGTTCCTATGTTCATGTAATAGCCCCACTTACCCAAATAGAATATAGAATAGAACTGAATTTGTGAAAGTTTACAGCTAACACACTATGTAAAAGTTACATAAATAAATTATATACAGATAATTATTTGTAAAAGATAAATTAATGCTTGCAGACAAAAGATTGAGTATGCTCATTCAGCTCAGAAATAATGGTAACAATGGTAACAATGATTTCACACAGTCACTGGTGTTTCTGCTTTCGTGCTGTTCACAAAAGCTGAAACACAAAAACCTCTGTAACCCAGATTCCCCCTGTGTGCTCATTTCCTGTCTTCTGTGTTCCTCCAGTTTTCTCATCCAGGCGGATTCAGGGATCATCTACACCCAGCCCTGGGCCAGTCTTGACGCAGAAGTGAAAGCCAAGTACAACTTTTATGTGAAGGCAGAGGACACAGAGGGGAAATACAGCCTTGCTGAGGTTTTTGTCACTGTTTTGGACCTCAATGACCACCCACCAGAGTTTAATGAGAATTCCTTAGAGAAGACAATGGTCATTGGTGCCCCTGTGAAAATAGAGGTCAGAGAATAATTTCCTGTACATTCTGAGATTTAAATTGTATTAAAAATATAAACATTGATATTACAATTAAATCTTATGTCTTATGTTGTTCAGGCAGTAGATGAAGATGCAGAGGAGCCCAACAATGTTATCGAGTACTCCATCATGAAGACAGAACCAGACAACATCTTTGACATCAATGCCGAGACAGGAGAGATTAAACTTAAGCCCTACATCAAGTCTATGGATATAGTGCAGAACATCACCAATCAGAAAGAGTGCACCTGGTCTGTGGTGGTCCAGGCTAGAGACCGCGGCTCCCCATCTTTCAGTACCACCACTATTGTGAAGATTGACATCACAGAAGCAGTAAGTTTTGAGTTATATTTTTTTCCCGTGTCATTTTCCAAGTAAAGTTTTGGACCAAGTAAAACTGTTCCTGAGTCATTTTGAGTCATTTCTATTGGTCTATCTTGTGAAATTTCCAGACAATGTAAAGTCAAGCCAGTGTAAAAAATAATGTCAAAAGTTTTAAGTTTGTGTTGCTGTTGTATTGTCCTTGCAGATCAAATCCAGATTGTTTTCATACTTCTTGAGCCTAAGAACTCGACCCTGGACTGTTTTCGCCATATGTTTCAGCACTGTCACCCTCGCCATCTCATTGACAATTTTCATATCCACCGTTATTTACTGGAACTCTGTAAAAAAGACCCGGGTCCAACCACAGGGCAAGATCAGAAAGATTAGGAGGCCCTGACCATGATTCACTCTTCTGGCACTGTGCAGTTTTGTTTTCTTTAATTGACACCAGCACCAGTGTTTTTCCAGTTTTTCATTGTCATTTTATTGTTATGACACAGAATAATTATAGTCTGTGAAAGAGTACAAACGCAAGAGCACAGTAGCATGTTTCTACTTGAAATTATGCAGAACAGAATTCATTTATAATAAATTAGGAAGAACAGAATTTCCCCATGACTTAATTCATCTTAATTATGCATGGTCTGTATTCTGGGTGCCCTTTTAAACTCTTCTGATCTTGTCTAAATATTAAATCAGGCTCTGATGTACTGTTTGATTTCTCATCAAATCCATCAATAAATCATTCAAGTTAATCAAGAAATCTGTATTTAAACCATATGTTTCTACCAGTGTGCATGAAGTCAGCCTACTGGATTAATTATTTTTGAGCTAACCTTTCTATACGTCCTAACATGCAGTAATCTACTGTGTTCAGATATTGGTACCATATGTGTGTACAGTTCGGTTCAGTCCCATGGACTTGATTTCTCTTTGTGCTCTTTTACAGACTCAACTCAGGGGACCTTTGGCCTCTTTTTTAATGCAAAGTAGGGAAAATCCCATGCAAATCCTAGGCTTAATCACTGGTGTCATTTTAGTCATGGTTGTTGTCACAGTCTTGATATCTACGGTCATGTTCATGCGAAACAAAAAGTCCAACAAGATCCTGCCTTCCCGGCGCATCATCAAAAGGAGAGCCAGGCATCGCAAGCAATGGAACTTCCAAAACCCCTTCAGACAGCAGAACAATGGTGAAAACTTCATGATGAAAGAATCTGAAGTTCCAACAGTGGAGAACATCAACAGTAACAACAACGGTGTCTGTACCCGATGGTCTCCTCCAGCACCCCCAAGAGCCCCCCAGCCACCTCCACTGCCAGGCTATACCAGACAAGGGGAGCGGTCATGGGCAGTGCCAACTGTTTCTGCTGCTGTGGGTGGTAAACAAAAGAGGAGATCCTGCAAACATAAAGAAAACCCTGTAAACACAGCACTGGTTTCTGAACTCAAACTAAGACTGGAACAGAAGAAGATGACAAACCGATTCTAGTGCTTTGATGGTTTGTATGTATCTCAGATATGTTTGTAAGAACTCACATCTGACTTGATGTCCAGAACATGCAAACTCTGATGATAATCAAGTGCTAAGCATGAGGACACAGTTTCTGCCAGCAAGATTGCATTCCTGTTTCACTGCCAAGCATGCAAGCTACTTGTACTCCATGTTTCAAAGGCTTTCAGTCTTGAGCCGGGGCAGCAGGTGGAGCCTGGCAAGAGGTTAGAGGAGGCCTTTGTGACTCAGACACATGCTCACGGCGGGCTGGTAAGCCTGCTATATCTTGGAAGACTGTCTTCTGGTAGCCCATGCGTTTCACTACTGTAATGACTTTCTCTCTCTCTCTCTCTCTCTCTCTCTATATATATATATATATATATATATATATGTACATATATATGCCACAAAATGCCACAAAACACATTAATTTCTAATTAAAATACTCAATATTCAATAGCACTACTACTAATTATTATACTAAATTCTTAAATACAAATTCACAGAAATATGTTTCCTGGACTTATTATTTGTGGGCATGTTTAAGGTATATCAGATCATATAAAATTTGAATGATGAATCTTCACAATGCCAAAGTACAGTTGTGTTTTATAGAAATGCACTTGTTTGATGTTTTACACTTTTAGACTACCATTTTCTAAACATTTACAAACGTTCTAGATAGTTTCCTTAGACATGCAGGAGCAACATTTGAATTGCAGTTGTTCTGTCACCAAAAAGGCTGTTGTTCATGAAACTTGATTTTTTTATACGTAATACAATATTTGTACAAATATATTATTTCCTAAGTATCTGTTGTCACTGTGTATATCAGGATAGATATAAGGAATGTTCTATTGTACAATATTGAAAAAGAAACTGTACATTACAGGGTTAAATGGTTCTATGTGTGTTTATATGTGCTATTTTGTAAATAAATTGTTTCACTGAATAATGATTTTATTGCGATACAATACTAGCATGTCTGTGGGCCTCTTCTGTCATATTCTTAGATACCTGTTGTAGTCCAACTGTTGTAGAGTTCGCCTCTTCATGGCTCTGTGCAGCTGCTATGTAGAACAGCTGGAATTAATAGCAATCCTATATTTTATATTATTAGAATTACTTGCAAAATCTGTGTAAGTTTAGCTTTAATGTTTATTCTTTAAATGCGCCTATACAGCTACACTGCAAGTCCAAGGACAGATTGCATGCAGAAAAAAGGAAGAAGAATCCTCCTAATTTAAGGAGTTAAGAGTGGAGCTACAGACATGTCCAATGACTCTTTACTGTGCTTGCAGCAGATCAGTGCTTTAGTAAGCCTAAACTTTAATTACATTTAATGTATGAACTCAGTCTACAGCTTGAAATTAAATGGTGTGCCTCTACTCAGCATCTGTGTGATTACAAGATGGGTTTAACACAATATAGGAATTTCAAACAGTTTACAATCTTAAACAATCCCAATATAATTTCTTTTTTTAACTTTCAGGTGTGATTTGTATGAAATTAGCAAATAGTGTAGATGTCCTGTTCATTCGTAAGCACCCCATGTGAGTCAAAAGTTCTGTCATGGCGAGGCTATTATGAATTTAAAGTGAAAGCAGCACTGGGGAGGAAAAAAAGCACAAATGGAATGGAATTATGCCATGTTGGCAGTGAGTGGGATTACTAGGTTTTTAAGAGAGGATTACAAACTTGTAAAGTGCATTGATGCGCCAGGATAAAAGAGAAAGCACAGCATTCAAAACAAAAATGGACATTTATTTTGGGCTTTGAAAACCCAGACTGAGGTTACACAGTTGTGTCAGCATGAAATGACTGACTGCTAGCCAGATATATATATATATGTATCATAGATCATGTACAAGCAGTGTACAATGCACTCAGTCCTAGGAGAAGTTAAACCCCTGTCTGTTGAAAGTCACTACTGTACGTCACAGTGGATTGGAGTACTGGGGGAGGAGCCAGAGACAGAGAGTTAGTAAGGCATGGCTTTTGTATATCAAGTAGCATCAAGTGAACAATGACATGACTCTCGCTGTATTTTCTGAGCCAGATGGTTTACTGGTCACTACTTAGACTTCTGACGCAAATCTACACTGCCTGTCCCTCTCCCCTGATGGATAAAGCAGACATTCATGATGGCATACTGTATAATGTAAATATAAAATACATGGCCAACGACAGATGGTTTACAAAAAAAACACATTAGGATTACAATAGTTTTAGCATAGAGTTGGAAAACATGAATGTATTTTTTTTTCTATTCTCAGAATGCTTACACTGAGACTGAGAATGGAAAAATTGGCTTAGTGCCTCTTCAGGGTTAAACCCAGTTTGCTCAAATTCAGTCCTCCTAAATAGTAGAAATAAATGGAGAGTGGGTTTGGACAATGTCAATAATAAAGCCTCCTGTAACTGCCATAATGTCACTGTCATGTGAATGGAACAAAGTGCTTGTGGAGGCCAGTGCCCATTTTAAAAGATAAGGATTTGGGTAGCTACTGGGTTCAGATGATATGGGACAGGCATCAAAACCCCAAATCCTCTTTTATACCACTGCACTCCTATTGTATGCATTCAAAATAAATCTGTTACATAATAAACCCCTGGCTATGACAAATACTGAACATATGCAACCATGAATGCAAGGGCACAACAATCACACAGATGAATTACAACTATGCCTGCCGCAATAAGATTTTAATGATATAATGTGGTCTTTCTGTGTTTTAATTCATGTTGGTTATTGTGAGCTGATGTTTGTGATGATAATAAATTAAGACGATTGTTGTATATTTTATTCTTAGTGGAATTAGAATTGTGCAAATGTTATGTAAGTAATTAAAGACAGAATTGTAATGACAGACCATACCATGTGAGAGGAACTGAGGAAAAGGTATTGTAGCCTGTTGTAGTGACATCCTTTTTATTTTCAAAAAATTTGGGCAACTGTCTGTATATTATTATAAACGATAATGAAGAAACGGGCATGTATTGTCTGCTGAATTTTTTATTGGCTTTTACTGGTCATTTTGTGAGTGAGTGAAAAGGACCTTTAGAAGTTATGAGTAGCCAAGTGTTAAGCATCCCAAATTTTGCAAGTTTAGTTCAAGTAGCTTTTGAGATATTGAAATGTGTCTGTTGTAGCTCACACATGGGTGAAATTTCATAAACATAAAGAATGTGGTAGTGATGCTGCATGTCATAGTTCAAACCTTTATGTTACAGGAAACTGGCTAGTCAGTTGCAATTTTAAACTGACGTTATTTAATTGTTGACCCTCTAGAGACTAACTTGCTTTACAAAATTCATAATTTTTAGCAAAACATAGTTGTGGTATTGCTTAAAATGTTACTTTATGCCTTTCCTACTTCAGGGGTGCTAACACCAAGAGATATGCCCACTTAGAGACAAAATGGGTGGTAGTAGCCTAGTAGCACTCTTGCCTGTGAACCCAATGACCACAAAGTTCTCCAATACCCCCCACTTTCTACCATTGTGTCCTTGAGCAAGACACTTAACTCTCAGTTGCTCCAGGGGCACTATTCCTGTAACTAATGGAAGTAAGTCGCTCTGGATAAGGATGTCAGCCAAAGGCCCCTATTACACAAACCTCTTGGCCATCATCCTTACTACACTTCATAAGTGAAGCCTACCAAGGTTCAACCAGTGCTGTTCAGTTGTGGTGAAACCCCACACTGCTGAATCAGGAATGCCTAAAAATATAAATGTTATTACAGTCACAGTCTATCTGTTTCATTTGTTTTATGAATGAAATACACATGAAAGTATGGACTTTCACATCACCCCTGATGCTCTGCCACTGATCAACAGATTTGTGTTGAAAAAGAGAATTTAATTATAAGCTTTATTTATAAAATAATGGAGCTATTTTGGTAATAGCAGCAAAAAAAACAAACAGTAAATTATTGCCATTCCTGTGGATGTGTGCACCACAAACAGCTGTCATTTTTTTAGTATTAAACAGCTTATGTCAATACGATTTTAGTGCAGATACATTGACGGATATATTTAAGGATTTGTTTTGTGAAATCACATAAAAGTATTAAAATAGAAAAAAAATTTGGCAGTTTAGTTTCTATGTGATTTCTAAAGATTTTGATTCTTCCTGTGATTGATGAAGAAGAAAGCAAAAATGGAGACAGGTTTGCAGTTAGTTATATTAGCATAATATTAAACGGCCTCTCTACATCATGGGGGGAAATAGGGCTCTGTGTTTACTTTATTTCAGTACACTTGAATAAGGAAAACAAATTCTTAACATAGCATAATCTCACACCATGTATCCACATAATAAAAAATAAATACACTTCTAATGCCAAAGACAATTTTAAAACAAGTGCAACCCTTCTACAGGGTTCATTTCAATACATGGAATTATGCAAGTACGTCACTGAACTCAACATATTAGAGGGAAAAAAATATGAATTAGTCATGGCATATATTATGTTTTGAAATAGTGCAGAGAAAAAAAAGCCAAGATTGTTTCATGTAGAGAATGTGCTAACATTTTTAACAAGAATGTCAATAAAGCATTTGATATGGCAGGAGGTGTTTAACTGAATAAACAAATAAACCACTTTTTAGTACATTTGTTGCGTTAGTCATTTTTAAAGACATTTAGACATTGCTAACAGTCACTGACTCCCAAAAGCGTGAGTAGACATCTTGGTAAGCTGCATATATTGAAGTTTTGAGGTCAGAGTTTTGTTCTCAGAACAGCGCTTTGTGTTAATGAGAAAATGCCCCGTAGCAGTAGGTCCACAGATCAGCCGGTTCACATTACCACATGCAAAACATTTTCTCCCTTTGCATCGCATATCCATTAGTTTTTTAGTTTAAATGGAAGGGTTAGGATTAGGGTTAGCGGAAAGTCTTATTAAACTTGCTATAAATTCCTCTCAGTGTGTGAACTCAGTAGAGTTGTGTTGTGGGCTTGCGGTCAAATTTTGTTTTCTGCATCCTGTCATCCGACCTTCTTCGGGTCTTGCGGCTCTCACTGGAATCCTTGCAGAGGCCTTCATCGCTTGCAGCCTGGAGGCTATCGAAGGCCCCCTGTCCCTCGTCTGGCTTGTGTGCCTCCTCCTCCCGCCTCCAGTTCCTCCACTTCTCCATTCCACGCTCAAAACAGTAGAACTTAGTGTCAGTGGTGCAGGCATACATTCCCGCTGGCACAGCCAGAACCATGGCAAGAACGATGACCACGATGTGAATTAGCTTCTCCCTCTGCTCCATTTCACTCATGTCACTGCCTGTCACAAACACAATGCACTGACCATTTCTGGGCACTTGGTTCTTTAGAGTCACGCAGATGTCATACTTAGTGGCTGGCATCAGGTCTGTGACTGAGTACGTGTTGATCCCTGGTCCAATGTAGATCAGCTCCTTTTTGGGTGCATCATAACGGCCAAAGTGAATGGTGAACCAGGTCTCAGAAGGTTTCTCCGTCACAGCATACCATTCGATGGTGATGCCATACACAGTTTGCTTGGCAATACGGATATCAATGTAAACATTTTCCTCAGTGGCTGCAGCGGGAAAAGCTGGAGAAAGGGGCTGAGATCCATTAGGAGATGTAACGTCCACCAAAATGCTGACTGACGAATTGCCAATGAAGTTGTTAGCTGTGCAGGTGTAAACTCCACGATCAGTCAGGTGGAGAGATGGAATGACCAGCTCAGACTTCAGCGTGTCTTCATCCACACGGGTCTGAAACTCTTTGGACAAAGGATACAGCATTTAATGTAAAAAACATTCAACCATGTGATATTTTTGGATGTATGAATGTTAAGGCTTTGATTAAGAGGTTAATAACATGTTTGGGAATATTATGTTTTGTTGAATTTCTAGGTGATAATAAGTTCTCTACAAAATAACTCTTAACTTTACAGAGAACACCCATCTTTTTAAGACACATTTTATGTTTTGCGTTATTGTTCTTGATATTTTAAACTCAGCAACTACATAAAAAATCATGCAATAAAATTTGTAGAAAAAATGTTGTTTGTTTTATGTAGAGGATGTGCTAATTTATTTTTAAATAAATTATATAATAGCGGCTCTTGACATGATTCCCAGCTACCCTGTTTTGGTTGAGTGTGTATTGATAACGCAGAATTGAGCTCAAAGGAGGTCAAACCTTTTCCCTGATTGGATGCATAAGGCCTTTTGATCTCATAGCATCATTCTCAGTAAAGACAGAGGTCACAAGTCATAATCTAGTTTTAAAAAATCACATTATTGGAATATTTACACACAAACTGGTCATCGAGATTTTCCTTCATGCACATTCACATAATACTTAAATTTAAACACCTAATTTACAGTGAAATATCTGCTCGTCTGTAAAGAAAACGTATGGTGATATGTTGACATAGGAATGAACCTTACCATGAAATCCTCTTAGTATCTTAAGACCATATGTCCACCAGACAGCTGGTTCTGGTCTGCCCATAGCAAAGCACGTAAGAGTGACGTTTGCGCCCAGCAGCATGGTGATGTTGGTGGATGGAGAGGTCGCCACTGGTTTTATACACGTCTTCAGCTCGATTTCATGGAAAAATTTGCCTGCCATGTATTCTGGACCACTGCACGTCAAATAGGAGTTCATCAGAATGATAGGGGGGCTAAGTGAAGTGATCAACTCAACAAAACCTTTGAGACGGCAGTCACAAAGCCACGGGTTATCATGAAGAGCTAAAACTACGTTGGGAACTGTTGTTTCCCGCTCTCCATTTTTAACAGCAGTGTGGTAGAGAGGCCATTTCAAGAAGACATCTTTCGACGTGACCGTAAGCTGATTGAAGGATAAGTCTAAGTAGGTCAGACCTGGCAAAAATTTCAGTGCCTGTTCAGGGAGAACATCCAGACGATTATGCTTCAGGTCCAGAATTTTGAGGTTGGGCGTATCCTCAAACGCTGTCCATGGTACTGAACGCAGTTTATTGCCTTCGAGTCTGAGCTCTGTCAAATTCCTTAATCCTTCCAGGCTCTTTATATCGATGATAGTGATATCATTGAAATTTAGCCAGAGATGTTCCAGTGATTTATAATGGGAGAAAGCACCTTTAGGTATTTCAGTCAGATGTGATTTCTCAATTCGGATTTTTGTGAAATCTTTTGGGATATCTTCAGGTATCCCTGATAATGCTGTTTCCATGCACAAGAGGGACCTAGAATGAAAATAATACATTTACTTCAAAAGAAAACATTTCCCTCTAGCCGATCATGTTTATATGTTCCACCACCTAACTGGGGATGTTTGAATGGTAGTGATTTTTGATGTCCTACACTACATGTTGTTTATAGTGCTCAGACACCTCTTGATGGGGATTTCAAAATAACTTCACTTATAAATAATGTCTTCTAGGTTACTTTGCGTATTAAATTGTAGCAATGAGGTAAAATTGTCAAACTGTAAAAGTTACATAAAAAATAGGACAGCAGTCACAGTGTTCAGCTACAAGTCTATTAAAGGCTAATTCAACTGACCTTCCATGGCGATTACTTGTGCAGGTGCATCCAGTCAAACACTGTGAATTGCTGGAGCTGATATGATTTACTGAAAGAAGTAACAAGGCAAAACCAAAAACATAATAAATGATGTCCATAGTCCTGCACTCGCATGGGGCATGTCAACATCCACGCCGCACTTGGATAGGGCATGTCAACAGGTACAGTCGACTTAATCCTATTAACAGTAATCCTTGACGTACTTCGCCAGGCACATGGGAATTCAGAGAACTAGGTTTAACTCAATATCTAATGAACTGATTGTTGATTGATCAAGAATCTTTCTAATACTTCTACTTTTGGGATATATAATGTATTTAACTATTAATAGTCTATTAGTAAGAAGCAAAGATTGTGGTAAGATGGAACTTTTTTTAGCTCCTAAAAAGCCATGTTTGTGAATGAGAAATGTGAGAGTGAAGAACCTTTTAAAGGTACAAAGACCCTTAAGATAAGTTCTTCACCAATTCAAGGAATCTGCCAATAACTTCTACATTATGTAGAAGGCTTTATGTGTTCTTCACACACATTTACAAAAATGTTTTTTTAGGAACCATTCACTCTGTAGAGCCTCTGTAGAGAAACAAAATTGGCTCATCAGTGGCATCAAGTAAAGAATCCCTTCTGGCATTGCAATTTGTGCGATTATCGTTAGCCAGTTACTCTCATTCAGTTTGTAGTTAAATTCTGAAATAACTCAGACACTGTATGCATTCATATAAAAATCTTTATTTCTATAATGTTAAACACACTGAGGTTTAGGGTATAAAACAAAGTTACAACCGTCAGGGGAAATCAGTGGCACAAATTACACATATGCTGAAAAGCTGAATATAGAAATGTTGCCATATCGAAAAATCTCATAGAGGTTCATAATTCAGCAACATTTTCACTATGTTGATAAAATAATTAAATCACTATTTGTGTTAGTGCAAATTATTTGATAAAGAATTCTAGAAATCAGAAATGTGTGTGAATTTCTAATTTATTTACAAAATGTATCCTACAACATTGGTATGCAAAGTTGAATACATCTGTAATATACACAGAAAGTATACGCATATATACATTACATACAGTCAGTCAGTTAATTAAACAGTTTCCCTTTAACCATGAACCAATATCTGAAGGGTCAGTAGTTCATGTGTGCATAGTTTCGAGATCGCTCAACCACAACGCCACCACCAGCCAGATGGCTTAGTCATTTAACCAAGTCCATGAGTATAGTAACCAAGAGCACAGCTGATCCAAAGAAGAATGACTCTTCTTGTGTCCTTAGTTACTATTGTGAAGTATCCATATTTATGAACGCTCAGCCATGTACTGTTGATACAGGTTGTGTGCACTCAGATACTGAGGCTGAGCCTGGATACTTAGGCCGTGTGGGGGAGCGGTGGTTGAGGGAAATTGTCAGCAGAAGTATTCGTTTGGCTGTCCCTCAATCTTAGCGGTAGACTCAGAGTCCAGGCTGGACCTAGCTGACAGCAGTCTGTTGGACTCCTCTGGGTTCAGTCTGTTCAGGTATTCCCCCTCCAGACCTTTAGCCCTGGTGCTGGGGGACAGAGTCTCAAATGTCACATATGAGTCCTGAATGTCTTTCGACTTTTTGCCTAGAAATTTCTGGATTTTCCTCTTAAGTGCCCCGCAGCAGACGATCACAGTCAGAGGCACGGCTATCACACAGGCAACCGTGATTACAACCACATTAATGAGCTTTTGGGTCCCATTAGCGCTTGCCGCTGCATCTGTTGAGAAGATTACACACTGCTCTTTTTTGGGGATCAGGCCTTTTACGCACACACAGGCAATGTATTTGGTTTTTGGTACCAAGCCCTCGATGGTGATCCTGTTGTTACCGGGACTGACATTGATTCGGCGCATGTCCCGCTCCCCAAATACTGCATAAAGTACACTGAAGGCAGTGGTGTTCTTGGCCTTTGGTGCTCTCCAGTTCAGACACACTGTATAGTCTGTATCTCCAATCACTTTGACAGAGCGGACCACTCTGTCGGGGTCTTGCTGCAGAGAGGATGTGTTAGCTGCGAGGTTGCTCAGATTGGTATCTAGGAGTCCATCCAGACTGGTCGGTTGTGGGTTTGTCCCGCTGTCTGTAGTACTGTCACTCGCCATGCCTGGATATGGGCCGGTGTAAACCACGGGGGCTACAAGTGCAGATGCAGGGGAGGGTCTGGGAGAAACATATCTGGCAACAAGTTTTTCTTGGTATGCAGCCTTTACAACAGGGTTTGGCTTCTTTCCTTTGACTTTCTTAGCATTTCCAGTTTGATTTTCTACTTTTGGAGGGTCACTTATGATCAGAGAAATAACTGCCTCAGCACTCCCAGCATAGTTTGTTGCCTTGCAGATGTATTTTCCAGAGTCACGGAAGGAGACCGCAGGCACACTTAGGATAGACCAAACAATTCCCTCTTTAGAGTTCTCTTGCTGAACTGCAGAGAGGGACAAAAAACACCACCTGAGCACAAATGCAGGCCAATTTTAATGAAATGAAATGCTAGAAAGCAGTATTGTGTAATCAACTTAGTTACAGCAGCGTGCTTCCATGCCAGCTCCCTGAGTAATTATATTGTATTACTGCTGCTGGCTAATGCGCCTTAACCGCCCTCCTCTGTGCTGACTCACCTGTCCCATTCAGAGGCTTCCCATCTGCCCTCCTCCAGGCCAGCTCAGGAATGGGGACACCAATGGCACCACAACGCAGTAACACATTGTTCCCCACTGCACTCCTGACTCGGGCTACAGCAGTATGAACCCTTGGGCTCTGGCATCGTCTGAGCTCTGCATCACTAAACAAAACCCCCGACAGACTTTCAGGGTCAGCACACCTCAGCCTGGTGTCAATGAAGGCCACTGACAGCGACGGAGACTTCTGGAACTGGACCAGGTCATACAGCCGACAGTCACAAAGCCAAGGATTGTCATGGAGTCCTGTAGTCAAAAGAAAAACAAGGGCTTTACAAGAGCTCTTTAAATGTCAGGGCTGTGAGAAAGTTACACTAGAAAAAAAATCAGTTCACACTAAAAAACCTTCATCTGTTAACAAACAACCAATGATTCAAATAAAACTTTTATTTAACTTAAATGAATTATCTGAGTCAAAAAAATCACATGACTTTGTACCACAAGTATTTATAGTGCTCTCATTTTACTTTAAATCTAAAATTGTCCATCTTTCCCAGAAAAATAAAATACAGTACATCAATACAATCTCATCTTCAGATTTTCTTAAATTTGTCAAAAGTTGTGCTGTTGTATATTTTTTATGGGAAAAGAGAGCATATGAATCAAGCAAATTTAAAGCAAATTCATTCCATACCATGAACCTCTTATCAACTCCTAAACAGTCATAACTAAAGTCGTAACTAAAACATCATCTTTCTCACCAAGAATCATTTTTGAACTCTCTGCTCCTTGGATGGGTTTGATTGTTAACCAAGTGGAAAGGACTTCTGAGGGTACCGTCAGCAAGTTGTTGCTGGAGAGATCCAGGTATGTTAAATTTTTGATATACAGTGTGGCCTCAGGCGGGACACAGGACAGCTGGTTATTGTGCAAATCAAGGAGCCTTAGGCTCGGCACATCCATTAACGACTCCCACGGAAATGAAGTTAGGGAATTGCCATCGAGCCTCAGCTCCTCCAGACTGTACAGGCCACGGAAACTGTCTGCGTTCACAGAGGACAGCATGTTGAAGGACATCCACAGAAATTCCAGGTTGGAGAGGTAGTTAAAAGCTTCGCTGGGGATCCTCTTGATGGCCGTTTTTTCTATTCTGAGTTTGGAGGTGTCGGTGGGGAAGCTGGCAGGCACCAGAGAAATCTCAGGGTCATTACAAATCACACTCCTAGACAAACACAGCAGAGAGAGGAGAGAATTTACAAACAAGACATGAAAGGTTTATTTTTTTTTACAGTATCTTCAATACAGAAAATCAGATAGAAATCAGAAATGAGTGTTAGAAACAGCACAGGTAGTATAGAATAAAAGAACACTTCAGTGCATGTGCACAGAGACAACAAATGCATGTTGATTTTAACACAATAAATACATAATTAATTCTAAAGCTTATGTGGTCAAAGGCAGCCCACTGCTGCACTTGGTGAATTGGGTTAAATGCAGAGAAATCATTTCACTGTACTTGTATGACTATGCATGTGACAAATAAAGAATATCTAATCTAATTTATTTATAATTGTTTTTTTTTTTCGTAGAGGGGAAATAATTTAGATTTTGGAGCCATATTACACATTTATGTGTTCAAATGAAAGGGTCTTGAAAGACAATGAATGAGTAAAATTGATAGGGTTAATCGTGGAAGAAAATGCACGATGATGATTTTTTAAAAATGTGTGTAATATGAAATTTCATATTCCATCTTTACAGATTTCAAGCAAAGAAACTAAAAAATGAATGGACAAAAAAGAAAGAATAGGTTGCAATGACTTTGTGATGAGACTGTGAAGTCAGGTCAAACACTTTTACACTCACCTGGCTCTGGATCCATCGCTCAGGCTGTGATAGAAGCAGCTACACTGAGAAGGACAAGAGCTCCACACCAGGGGAAATTCTCCACACATGAGCAAAAGCCCCAGAAGAACCGAGAGCTTCATGTTTTAACCTCCTGCACTTCAGCAGCTAACCCTCAGGAACTGGCTCAGAAATGAAGCAGCTTGCTGTTGCATTTATCGAGATATCTGCAGCATGTCGTCGTCCCTCTGTCTCAGCGTCCCATAGTGATCTGACTGCTGCCAGTCCCCCAGATAAAAAGGATAGAGGGGGATTAGTGAAAGGACGCGCGTTATTTTCATTTAGATGCCTATTGCATCTTGGAAGCCGATAGGCTACACAGAGACGTAGCAGTTTATTATAGGCCTAGAATACTTCCGAACTGCTCATAATGCATGCATGATTCCCCCCCACTTGCTCTTAATCCACCCCATTCCATAACACTAACAGACACACAGACACACACACAGACGTTTTCAGTGATATCGTGACAGTTAAGCCTGTAATTTCACTACATATTTCAGGACGTGGCTCAAACAGCACTTGTAAACAGAGCCAGTGGACATTAGTTCAAATGTGTTCACTGCTAGGAGGTTTATATGTGCAAATTATGTTTAAAACAGTCCACTGTAACTAGGAAGTACAGCATATTTTCATGTATAATATTACATATAGCATATAGATTTTTTTTACTTTTACCATTAGAAGCTCAATTAACATTTTAGATAAAAATTTAAAATCAATCAGGATCAGGATCACAGAACTCGTAATTTTGTATACACACCTCTGGTCCCAGTGTTTAGTTCCCCTATTTAAGAATAAACTGTAGAAAGCTTGATCTAAAAAAGCTTGATCTGTAGAAAGATGATCTACAAAAAATCATGTTGCTGTTGTGACGTTACAGTCACAGAAAAAGTGTTTAGAATCTAAACATTTGGATTTAGTGTAGGCCTTTGTCCGAATGTTTGAACCTTTGTCCTCTACAGCACTATTGAAACTAATCCCAAAACTCTCATAATGCTTCTCAAAGCCCCGTTGTTATCTGGGTTATAAATAATGCATGTTGGAGCTTGGCAGCAGTTTTGGCTAGACTGAAACAAATGCCAAGACATAAAAATAGATTTAAGTACTTAATATAGCATAAGCAGTGGTAAAGGTTTTGGGATTACAAGGTAATAATTTGTATGTCCAGATATACTATATTTCAAATATAATACAACAAACTCAATGCTCAGAGTGTATATGTGACAGCATGTGTACGTTTTCTGCACAGTTTTGTATTCCAAATGTGTGTGCTGTGTAGCAGCCTTGGCAAGGAGCTAAAACTTGATATCAGCATGCAGAAAGCTGTGTATAAACTTAAAGCATTAACATACCTTATCTACCTTTCTTACATTCAGCTTGACAAATCAAGAGACAGAACCACTACTTTGCTGTTCTGTCTATGGGATGATGTTGGCTACAGGGGACAGAAACATATCATTATTCTTATAAAAAAAAAGTGCATCTTCATTCTTCTGTCATAATATGAAAAGGCCAACAGCACTTTATACAGACAAAATTTCAAGATAACCAGACAAACAGAAATGCAAAACAATAAACCGAAATTGCTACATTTTGTTACATTAACTAACATTCAAAGATAAAAATGTCGTTTTTATCTCTTCAGTTAGGGTACTTTTTTGTTACTTTGTTACATTTTTACTAGGCACCACAAAGACCTGCCTAAAATTGTGTAGGTCCCCCTCACACAACCTCACCAGCTCTGGCCTGTTGTGGCTTGGACACACCTACACAGGACACAAGACCTGTGTAGGTGTGCTGTGACACCAAAATGTTGGCAGCAGATCCTTTAGATCCTGTAAGTTGAGAGGTGACATGTCCATCGTTTATTGCATCACATAAATTATCCTTTGGATCCAGATCTGTGGAATTTTGAGGCAGAGTCGACACCTTGTTCTCTTTGTCCTGTTCCTCAAACCATTCTTGAACGAACTGTGTAGTGTGGCAGGATGTATTATCCTGTTGAAAGAAGTGACTGCCATTGCAGATCATTGGTGTCAGTAAAGCTTGGTCTGGAACAATGTTTTTTTCACATGAGAGCCAGGACCCAAGGTTTACCAGCAGATCATTGCACAAAGCATCACACTGCCTCTGCAGCCTTGCCTTCTTACCATAGTGCATCCTGGTGACACACATGTACCCAACCATCCATATGATGTAAAAGAAAACATGATTCATCAGACCTGACCACCTCCTTCTTTTGCTCTAATGTCCAGTTCTGATGCCACAATGCAATGTTTGTTCTGACACCTTTCTATCATAGCTAACATGAACATTTTCAGCAATTTTTGCTACAGTATCTTTTCTGTGGGATTGGACCGGATGGGTTAGCCTCCCCATCCACATCAGTGAGCCTTGGGCCAGTTGTCAATTCATTGGTTGTCCTTTCTTGAACCACTTTTGGTAGATACTAAACACTCTAAACCAGGAAAACCCCACATGATGTACTGTTTTGGAGATCCTCTGAATGCTATAGACCCCAGCTCAGCTCACTCTAGCTCAGCACTGTGTTTGCATAATCCTAAACCTTCCATTTAACATTTGTGGCACACAGTCTCATTTAACACACCAAACCAATATCTGTTTAGCTCAATTTACCACCCAAAGACCTATATGTACATGTATATCTATATGAAGAATTTAAATAATAAGTAAAAGTAAAAAATGAAAACTCTGATTAAACATGACTTCCAGAACATCAAGATAAAACTAAAACATACTGGTTAACCATAATGAATTAAATCTAAATCCTATTGTTGTATGGTAAATCCTTATTCTACAAACCCTGCATCCTCTTAAAGGAATTAGCACGGTTCACTTTTATAAACAGATAAGAGCTCAGGACAGCATACAAAAGGCCTTTCACAAACTACTAGCCAAACTCTGCTTCCACTGAACATCCTAATAATTATGGGTTAGTTCTTTGGTTATTAGCACAGTCCTAAGAAAACCATGTATCTGCAAAACTTCACAAGAGAAGGAAAAAACAGTCTTAGCTTATATGAAATTGACATAAAGATGACCATGATTTTTTTAGGGTGTTTTCACATATAGTCCTCTTTAAAGGAACCGAACTCAGTCCTCTAGAAGTGGTCCAAAAAGTGGACCAAAAGAAAGGGAACAGTGCTGTTCCTTTACATTCACTATTATTAAGAATATTTTCCACATAAGGGTAGATGGTTAAAAGCTCTACCAAACTTCTACATTTTCCACAAAGATCTCTGCTACTATCGTTCTTCAGCTGATGGAGAGCAAGAATGCTGTCTGAGAAGAAGTCTGAGCAGCTTGGTAGAGAAACTTTATTCGTTTATTTGTATTTTTGTAGTTTATTTCTTTATTTTCGGTTGTGTTTCACACATAGACATATCAAACAGTTACAGCAAACTCGGAGTGCTTTGTGTTCAAAACGCTCGAGTTAACCGAACCATGCCGCGGACTTAAAGCGAACCGAACTGTTCGGTTCTTTTCAGAGGGGTCTGAGTTCGTTTGGCTTGTTCACATATATGCAAAAAATGCTGACTAATCGATCTGAGTTCGCTTTAAGGGCTGAAATGGACCAAGTGTGAAAACACCCTTAAAGTGCCTTAAGTAATGCAGATGAATAAAAAATAATCAAGAAAATGACTTACATGCTAAACGTTATAAAAAATTTTGTACATAACAAAAATTCAGCATGGAAAATAGTTTCTCCTGTCATTTACCAATAAAACAATGACCACATACTAGAAGCATCCCCAAAAAGGTTCCAAAATTACAGGAACGTAGCCTGGTAGAACAGGCTTTTGATATCAGTAACAACACCCAGCACATACTAAAAATAACAGTGCAACAATTTACAGACCACAATTTGACCTGGGTAACTAATTCTTACATCATTTCACGGAAAAGGCAAATCCACAGCATTTCATTAACATATCAGGGAATCTCAGGAAAACATCTTTAATCACACAGACAACATTTCTCCCTTGCTTTCTCAGATGGATGTATTTTTTTAGTTAAATCAATTTATTGATATATTTTGATTATTTAATGAACAACCAGCCACGACATTCCTCAAACTTGTACATCTCATAGATCTTTGCTACAGTATATATAATATAAGTCCCACATCTTTTTAAGGAGAATGAGAGAGACGTGGTTCCTCTTAGTGTTTCTTCTCTCCTATTTTCTCCCTAATCTTGCTTTTTCAGGGTCTGGAGCTGGATTTTTGGAAAGCCGCTTTGTGGCAATGCTCTAGAAAAGTGCTATGTAAATTTAACTGAAGGGAATTGATTCAGTTCTTCAGATCTTTGCACGTTTGACCCACAGACTATGCTTAATTCATTCAGGATTCCCCCAGAGTCCAATGTGTAAGCTAGCAGGTAAAATCAAATGATGAAAATGTTAATTATGATTGGTTTAACAATATACACTAATTTTATAATTTCTTCAGCACTGAAATAATATCTTAAGTTCAAATGATACCTATCAGACCCTTTAAGTGATGTCTCTAAGAGACACTGCCTTGCTTGGTTCTTGAAGCTTGATCTGAAAATCAACAGTCAGTTATGGTTGAGCAACAAATCACTTCATATAAATCCCACTGTTTCAAGCATTTTAAATTTGTACATGTGTTGGACAAAATAATGGAAGCATCTCATGGAATACTGATACTAAAATACTAAAATAAGTGAATAAAGTGTTCTGATTCTGATATGGTATGTAAAACTGTGCCTCATCTGCACATACAATCATTTCTGACCACAAGGTTACTGTCCACAGAATATTTAATGTTGTATGCTATTCTCAACCCTTTGGTGTGTAAAGTCTTAGGCTGCTGCACCCAATACATGACTACCAGTAAAACACACACTGAATTACCCACCACGAAAAATGGTGAAGTGGTGGTCCTGTAGTGGTCCTTTTCAATTTATAGACAGGGTAGAAGCTTACTGATAAACTGGGCAGAAATAAATGCAGTCTGTAACTATTAACCTACAGAGTGAATTTATTTTCATTCTTCTGTGCACTCTCTGAATGCAGCATATGATAAAATGACTTGACTCGAGCTGTTTGCATCCCCAGTGTTGAATTTAATCCTACTTTTTCAGTCCAGTTGGACACAAATGAAAAAGTTCATTATACACTGTGAATTTTACTGTGGCACTGGTTACCTCCAGTAACAGACTGAAGTCTATCAAGAACAGAATCACACATTACAAAAAAAATCTCTTCAGCAGTTGAACTCATCAGTGAGCTCCCTGACCCCCCGGCCCCCCCAACCATAGAAAATCTCCTGATCTTTGCCCACTGTAGTTGCAGCCTGCATGCACTGATGGTCTTGTGTTGTTTCTTTATCTTTTTTTGTTAATACCGGAATGAAGAATTATCTGTGTAGTGTGCATGATAGAAATCACTGTGTGCAAACTAAGCCTTAAAAGATCAAGCTTTTTTCTAAAGCACAGTGAACCCAAGGTCCATCAACCTGCAGTTTATCATTAACCATTACTTGGTCTTGCACCATACCTAACCTCTGATCTGAGTAGTGTGAACAAGATAATTGAAGACAGCGCTGAGAGGAGTGTGTGAAAAAAGCGACTGCCACCTGTTGTGCAGGTCTGTCAGAAAAAAGAAAACTGAAAACTGAAAAGAAAACACAGACTTGTGGGGTGTAGTGGGCTGGGCTGCTTCTCGTCCTCAACAAAACCACGGAGGGACACAAAAGGCTCGTTGTGTAACTGAATGAGCGCTTTACGCTCGCATTGTGCAAATACGTATTAAGGGGGGGAATGGCTGATGCTGTTATGTTCATTAAGAAATTCCTCTGCGGATTGAGGCAGGGAGAGGGCTTTGCATAATGACGTCCATGCTTTTTTCTCGCGAAATGGCCCTTTAAAAGTGGGCTTCTTTGGACCCCCTGAGGTGCAATCTGTCGAGCAGCCGGACGGTAAGGTGTGATCGCCAGGGCTCCTGTCACATATTTTCAAAATGGTGACTGCTTATCCTCTGCCAGAGGGATTTTCTGAGCTCGATGTGTTCTCACTGGGATCCTGTCTTCTCGTGGAGGGTAAGAAACAGCTGAACAGAGGAGCCTCACAGGCTACAGTGTCTCTCAGGCTTGGTAAACGTGCCCTGCAAACCTAGTGCGCTAGGGGTCTTGTTTACTATCTGCTGATGACATTAGAATTGCCGTGCTGTGTAGCGGTGTCTGAAGGAGCCCTAAATATGTTTTTCGTTTCTGTGCCTTCCTAAGGTCTACTTGGGTTCCTCCTGAACGCTGTCACGGTTGTTGCTTTCCTAAAAATACGAGCCTTACGGACTCCAAGTAATTTCCTCGTGTTCTGTCTGGCTTTGGCAGACATGGGGATTTGTATTAATGCCACTATTGCTGCGTTCTCCAGCTTTCTAAGGTGAGCTCCTCTGGTCTTCTGCACACCATCGTGATTCAGGATGTAAGTTCACAGTGACTGAATCTGCATGGTGATATGTCAATGGAAAGAACAGAGGGTGTGTTCAGATTTTAATTCTCAGGCGCCTGTGTGATCAGAAGCAGATGCTGTCAGTGGGAGGGCTGGGAGATCATGCTCTGAGAAGCTTTGTTTACATGTACTGTCCATACATCACACTGTTGTCTATTTAGGCTACCTGCACGGTTTACACATGTAACATAGTGTAATTGGCAAACTCCTATCTGACTGTCTTCATCCATTTTTGGAAAACAAACTCGTAGATACTGGCCGTATGGATCAGAAGGGTGCCAGACCCACGGCTTTCATGGATTCCTAACTGCCCTTTCCAGCATCCACTTCATCGCAGCCATTGCTTGGGACAGATATCACCAATACTGCACCAGTAAGAAGCTAAAAAAAAGCAATTCATTTTGTATTCTATTTCTCCACAGACCTGAGGGTTTAAGCCTTTTATTTGACAGGCTTTTCACCAGCTCGGCCAGCACACAGTTAACAAATTCCATCTGCTCCTATTCAATAGCCTTTTGCTTGACTTGACCACAAAGGCTTAACCTCAGGCCCATTCATCCAATCTTTCAGAAGGGTCTCTGGGAATTGTTGCGCTTTTGAATTTGCTTGCCAGTACAGAATTGTAAGTCCTAATCAGACCTATTCCAACCTGAGTCGTGTTCAACATAGGGATAACCATTAGTTTACCAAAAGGGAGCATTTAAACTGCAAATAACAGTGCTATTCTTGTGAAAAATTAACTCTCCAGTAAATATATGTGTTTTTGTGTGCAAATATATTATGGAAAAAAGAAGTGCTGCATAAATAGGCAAAGTGTGTGACTTAATATTGTCTATTGTCTTCAAATATTAAGGAACAAAGTTACAATGGGGTCGCGTCATCTCCCTGGCTGTCTTCATCTGGCTGTTTACAGCTTTCTGGGCTGCCATGCCTTTGATTGGCTGGGGAGAGTATGACTACGAGCCACTGAGGACCTGCTGTACTCTCGACATAAGCAAAGGAGACAGGTACGAAACATTCTCTTTAATTTCCCAGTCTTTGACAAATGTTCACATTATATACATTTTCCAGCAATGTGGTGATAACGACTTTTCTGCAATAATTCCCCAAAAATATCAGTTTAGGACACTGAGTTTTGAACCCATTATTTTCTGTTTAATGTACAGTAAGACAAATGCGTATGTTCCTCTACTAAAAAGTGAATACCGTCTTTGTAATAACACATGCTTTTATAAGGTAAAAGGAACCACCATAGATCACTGATAACCAGATATTACTATTCTCAGCACATACCACAAGGCAGTGGCATGCAGTGTGTGTGGCTTTGGTATGAGTGTATCTGGTGCAGCTGCTTTCCTAAGGTTTTTTAATTGAAGTCTGTGCTGGGCTGATA
Source organism: Brachyalestes nurse (assembly GCA_037974405.1). NCBI lineage: Eukaryota > Metazoa > Chordata > Actinopteri > Characiformes > Alestidae > Brachyalestes > Brachyalestes nurse. The sequence goes on from JBBPCY010000150.1 coordinate 17,512,711, forward strand.
TGCCAGCAACAATATCCAGCCATGGGAGGCCCAGTGGTCAGAAGATGACAAACAATTAAGACTAGAAGATGACAAACACTGATTATGCATTGGAAAAGATGAGCTAAACACTGAAAAACTATGCTTGATCTACATGTGTACTTCTGATCCATATGAACTGAATGCAATACATCAGCACAAATACTTCCAAATGAAAGGCGGTTGTGCTGTTGGTGATATATATCTTGTTCTTTTGGAACCATAGTACACATTTGGATTAAGCAATCCAAAGCACTATTTTGTCACTGTCATCTCTAATTGTACACTTCCACCAACAAGGGAGAAGGCTAATGAAGTGGCCAGTAAATTAACATGGTGATTTATTTTTCTTCTGATGAAGTGGGTAGAGGGTGAACTGATCAGTTTTATTGCAACAGATGGGCTGCTGTCAGTAACTACAAAGTACACTTATATATGCACTTTATAAAATAGTAACTATACTTGAATGTGGGATGTTCTACTGTAGAGCTAAATAATTAATACAACTGACCATTGTAACAACAAGAATAGCAAAAACAACAAAACTTTCATCAGCTTCTGCTACAGCCTACCTCTTTGCTGGTGACAGCTAATCCATAGACGTATTATAACAAAACAGACTATATTAAAACAAAACAAAACAAAATAAAAACCCAAATTAATCCTATGTCTGCCTCCCTCAGCACTGAGTCCTTTACCTTTTAATACTAGCATCCTTAGCTCAACCATGGTTTTAATTCTTACACTTTTTAAATAACTTTGACAGATTTCTAACAGTTGTCATTGCTTTGCATTGGTACTTCTGAATACTTCTGTCTTATGTTTATTTGCACGTTTTGCATATGTCCTAATATATTTTTGCCATAACATTGTTTTCTGTTTGGTATTGACTGATGGAAGATGTATTTCCCTTTTAAGTTTTGGTTCCACTCAAGGTTTCTTCCTCTTGCTCTTGCCCTGGTCATGCTTTGCATACACACTAGCGGCAAGGAACCAGATTTCTGTAAAGCTGCTTTGTGACAATACCCATTGTAAAAATTAAACAGTATTGAATAAAAACAGTCATATGTTTCGGTGAGATATAATACATAATATATGTAACTGTGCTGTCAGCATTTTGATTGTAGCCTCAGTTCTAATAATTTTCTACTGTATGGTTGAAAGGTGTCTTTGAGGTTTTTTGATTCTCTAAAACTTGTATTTGGTGCATTCTCTCCCCTCTGCGAATTCTTGCTTTCTCTAGACACAAGGAGCAGGAAATTTGTCTCATGTTTGCCCTGCAATATCAGAGGCTTTTGATGTTATGTGCCAACCATTTACCCTTGTACATTTGTGTCTTGTCATATAGGAACTATGTATCGTATGTGATTCCAATGGCCATCTGTAACATGGGAATCCAAGTGTTTATTGTGATGTCCTGCTACAGATCCATTGACAAGAAATTCAAGAAGACAGGCCAAGACAGGGTAAGCAGTGCTGTGTTTTATGCGGTTTAAATATTTCAAAATATTACAAAGGAGACTGGGATCAGCAAGAGTCAGTTAGTATACATTTCCCCTCATGTGTTGCATAAACCCATTATTTATGGTGCTTGAGCTGAGAAACCTTGTGCCTGGGAGCACAAAGCCATCTTCATATTGTGAACAGTGAACTCTTCATGGGAGCAGAGCTATTATGTAACTCTAAAACAGAATCACACACAAGCTAGAAGCTCAACCGAGTTATGGATCAGTAAACAACCACAGGGTTCCCTGCTGGTAAATTTTTTGGATAATGTAAAAATGAGCCTGGGAAGTAAAGAAAAAACCTTCTTGATCTGATGTAATACACTGGTAAATGATGGGCAAAAGCCTAGGGTGAAATTTGTAGATATGCCATAGTAATGAGGCTAATGTAATATGACCTACAAGCTGTATATCACAGTTGTTTTTTTGACAGATCTGTTTGTAATGATGTTAATAATATGTATAGTGAAGCGTAACGGTTAATGTAATCTATGTGAGAACACAGGGGCTTCCCACAAGGCAACACAAGTTCAGTGCTAAAAATGACTAAAATGACTAAAATGACTTTAACTAGTATGTTAATGTTACAAATGAATTATTACAAAATTCCTGATTATAATCGATGTCATGATAATGATATAATCGATGTAATGGTGTAATATTCTAATAAGTATTACTACCACCTAGGGCAGGTGTTTCATTATTCATACATAACATTCAGGTATATTCTTTTATCCTTAGCGATGTAGAATTTCAATCATGTTAAAGATGTAGGTGAGTGTAGGGTTAGAAGTCTTGCCCAAGGACTGTCATTGGTGCAGTGTGGTCTACTTGCCCATGCAGGGAACCAAACATTGGTATCTTGCTAGGAGGTCAGGTATATAACCCGCACAACAACTGCTAAAACAAACAATCAGAAAGTAAAACTGCAAAACATTTGATCATTTTGTTATATTTGATTGACCTTTTCTCTGAAAAAAGGATAGACAAGGTTAAGAGGGAGGGGACGTGAGTTCACAAATATAGGGCAAAGGTCATACTATACAGGATTTTTGATAGAACCACTAATCACAGTCTAATTTATTTCATGACTAGATGACTAGTCTTAATCTGTCTAGAAAGAATCCTCTTTTTGTTTTATCCTGCCTTTTACTGCATGCTTTTGATAATGTCAAAGACGTACAGGAATCCAATATCAATGCTGTATGTGACTTATATCCTCAGCATGTGACTAGCCTATGACTAGCCCCATGACTAAACTGACTTTCAAATGCTGTGTGTGCAGTTCAGCTGTAGTACACCCCTGAAGACCCTGCTGTTCTGCTGGGGCCCTTATGGAATCCTAGCCTTCTACGCTGCTGTGCAGAATGCCAACCTTTTGTCTCCCAAACTGAAAATGGTAACAATAACAGCAAGTTTGTATTTGTGTAGTTGATTTTTCATTTGTCATTGTGTCATGTATTTGGGATGGGACCAGCTGAAATTACTGATAAGCATGTTACTGACACTCTATTGCAGTCTACCGTACAAATAGAAACTGCAGCGTATCTTTGAAATCCAAGACTCTTGGGTAAAAGACTATGACTGGGATGTTTTCTTAAATATTTTTGTTATTAATATTCAACTTCACATTCAGGTATTGGTGCTGAAGTCAAAGCACTGGCGTTAATATCACTATCTAATTTTTTCTGACAATATCCTGTTGCTTTCAGGACAAAAGCCAAAAACTTTACAGGAGATGGAAAAAAGGTTTATTATAGTTCAGTCTAAGTTAACATTCTAATGTTTCAGTGTACATTAACAAGACCTAACAAGCCATTTCTTATGGGCCCTTATTTGTCATGAAATGATGACACAGTGCGAACGGCACATGGCAATTTCAAATGATTACAAAAAATGAAAAACAGCATCAATGGATATACAAGGGTCATTCTAACAACAATATAGTCATGTTGTTTACTCACACCAGTCTTTTATTTTCTACAGAATACATAATTAAAGAACACACAAGTATGAACACAAAGTGTTTACACTAATATTATACCTTTCTGTTACATTTCTAGATTGCTCCCATCGTGGCTAAAGTCTCTCCCATCTGCAACGTCTTTGTTTACGCTCTTGGAAATGAAAACTACCGAGGAGGAATCTGGCAGCTGCTTACAGGACAAAAGATTGAAACTCCTTCTATTGAGAACAAGTCCAAATAAACCAAGCATACAATAATGTCTAAGCATGTTCTAGTACTTTCTGACAGGTATGACACATGCTCAAGCTCATACCATCTTTGTGATATCACTTGCTCATTTCATTCATCATGTGTTCATATTACATAGGATATTGTTTCTGTGTCTGGGATAAATGGGTGCATTATATTTAATGCAAGTCATTTCAGCTGGCATGAAAGCAGAATAGCTCATTTAGAATGCATTTTCAACATAGAACATGCAGCCTTAGTGACGGATCATGTCGTTTAAGTCATTGTAATGGGCCTTACTACAGGAGCACTTTGTTCAGTCACATAATACAGGTTACGCCACTTCCATGCTGTGATTAAATAACAGCACATGAGTACTACACACGAGGCATGAGTCGAAAGCTAAGCTGATATTTCATAACTACTTACATCTGATAGTTCAGAACTATGGCGGTTGTGAAATAACAGAACTGCTGTTTCAATTTTGCCAGCGTAAAGCAGGGAATATTAAGGTCACAGTATGAAATGAAATTATTTTTTTTTACTTGATAAAGCACAGTGCATTTCCATTACTCCATTATTTTGGGCAGTGCAATTTTGTAGCATCCATGCTAGACGTCTAAACAGTATTTTATGTCCTACCAGAGACCATACAGTTATCCTCCAGAACGTAAATCTCTCTTGCCATGAGATGATGTCAGTGTTAAGCCTTAGACAGTATTAGACAAGCAACATACTATAATCCCAGAAACAACAGTGCTTTTCATGATAACACATTTCCCCAGTGCTCAAGATTAACAGACGGGAGGAGATTACGCACAAGACATACTGCAATTAGATATGCTTTCCTCCCGGCCCATGCCTCTTCCTCGTGCACATGCTATCAGTGTCCGGCTCCTGAAGCAGTCACATAGCGTCTCTGTTGGAACAAAACCCTGCATGACTGTTTTTGTCATTCTTTATTTTTTTGCATGATTTAGAGTCAAAGTTTCATGCTGAGTGGAACGAAATGACTCCGTAACAAAATGGCTCAGGATAAAATGCTGTAACACTGACCTAAGAATTACATTTAAAGTTAGTCAGTTTTGTTTCACATTTAAAGTTATTTTTTGGAGATACAAGGTTTGTTCATACAGTGTCAATATGCAAAACACAGAAAAAAGTAAGCATTTTTTGTTAAAAAAGAAACAAGCAAAAAAAACAGTACTAACATTAGAGTAATTACAAATACGTGCAATTAAATATATTGTGACTGTAGGTGTTTTATTTGACTTTATTTTTGTACATGGTATTGCCTTGTATATGCCCTGACTTTTAGTGTATAATGTATAGATATGATTTTGTCAGGAAATGTAGCATAACAGTGACAAATATTGATATAATAGTAGTAAAATAAGCAGCCTCTTTAGTAATGTTTTTTACAGATTCATGTGAATGAAAGTGTTATATCTTGTGATCATACATGATCGTGTGAAAAACATAATCACATGTAGTTTTGATGTCACATGTGATCACACGTGATTCACAGTGGTCTGGCACACATGACATGAAATAACATTTAATAACATTGTAAGGGTAGGCTTATACACACACACACATACACACATATAGGTATGTATATATGTATATATATATATATATATATATATATAATGTGTGTGTCTATATATTTGTGCGCAAAAACAAACACACACAAA
>JBBPCY010000150.1:17521673-17538695 GCA_037974405.1 Brachyalestes nurse
TTCCTTTCTCTATCTTGTTTGTTTTGTAGTCATTGTTAATTGTATTGATATATCTCACACTGAAATCTCTGGAAATGTGTCTGCGGATAAAACTGCATGCACAGTGAATACTGGAGCTTCAGTGCTGCTTGACTGAAGGCAGTAATCAAACAGTGTGTTAAAGCTTCACAATCAGCTGCCCTCGCGCCCCAGCTCAGGGTGAGGAATCAACCACACATTCTGTTATGCATTTAAAGTTCCCCCTCTTTCATATTTGCAGCACATTATGTAACCTCAAAGTTAAGTTTGCGTCATTTTCACTAACTGATCGTACTCAGAGAAAAGTGAATGACCATACAATAAGTTAAAAAATTACACATTTCATGGAATTTACTGGCACAAAATGCTTAAATGATGGATTAATTTATTAATTTATAGGCTAAAGACTACATTTGTTAAAATAAGCATGTTGTGTTAAAAAAAGACAAAAAACTGTGTTTTTAAAGGATTATGGACAGTGTGTAATCTGGATTAATGATGTACTGTATACGTCAATGGACTTTATAGAACTCCCTGTTTTGGCTCACTTACACTATGCATGTTAAGCCTTGAACTGAAATGTGTTTCATTTGCACTCATGCACTGGCTCTCAGTAACTACTGCACATCCCGTTAACACCTTTTAATATTATTTTGGGAAAAAATACCTGTTTTTCAGCATTAGAGTTACAATAACTTTCAAATATGCTAATTTTGGGATATAAGGAAATCAATATAAAGCGTTTATTTAGATCACAGATAATGACCAAAAATTCTGCAGTAGTTTTAGAATATGATCTCTATCCACACTGTTTTGGTTAAATTAACACATTTTTTCATAAAAGTATTTGTCATGTTCTATATATTTTTACAACTGACTTGCATAATATCATGAAGATAGTGTAATTATAATGGTAATCCATTGTTTACAAATGGACCAAATGCAAGAATGATGTCTTTTAATTAGTTTTTGCATGTTTCTGTTTTAGAATGTTGAATTTTATATCTGCTTATCATGCCATGTAATTAGTGAGGAGCTTGTATATTATGGTGGTAGATTGATAGAGCATTTATTAGCTTTATAGTGAATATATTTTGAACTAAAAAGACCTGTTTTAACCCCTTAAACCACCTAAACTCATTTAGTTTAGTGCGTAAGCCTTAGCTATTTTATATTTCGTTACAACAATTAACTGACATATATGTTATGTAATTATGAGAGTAAAGAAGTGTTAAACTGTGTTTAAGAAGTCAACACAAACAAACAAATTAAAAACATACATACCTTCTCAAATTTGAATTTAGGACTCCAGGGTAAATGTCCGTAGGAAGGATTTATATCCGTGAATACTTTTAGAGTAGAGCATGTTCAAAGAGTGGAAGTTATATGGTTTTATTCATAAGCATGTGTCACAAGGTGTGCGTTTTTGAAGCAGGAGGCATGGAGACTGCTTTCCATTCTGACTTAGACTTTATTTTAAACAGAAGAAAACCAAAACCTGGCGCAAGGGCCGATACGTTTTACTTTAATAACAACCAAATGACACACACCCAGGGTAAAGTGTTGGAGAACCCGCAACCTCAAACAAAACCAAAACCCCTTAAATACTAAACACAAAACCTAAAAGAACCAATGACTAAACACAAGCATTTAACTAAACTGAAAACACCTGAACATACTTACAAAAAGTCCCCAACATAAACAAGAAAAAACCCCAACATAAACTCACAGCGGCCCCTGGTGGGACGTAACAGCATGACTAATATGTACTAAATATAGTGCTTCACACACACTTCATTTTAGACAAAGCCGGTCCAAATTCACACTTGGGAATTGGGAATTAATTATTTATTTAAAGGAAAAACAACAAAAAATCTTCACCCAGAGAAAGCCAAGCAAATAAGGCGGGATAAATTGTTATGTATTTCCTGCCCTCCGACCTCCCAGCCTATAGGCCAGATTGAGAATTAAAACCATTATTATCCAGTGAATCAAAAGACTGCCAAGGCAGACTGCAGCATAAAGGATTAGCATCAGAGTGAGAGAGGGAGAGAGAGCAGCGATAGCCTTGGCTGTACATCAGTAGTTATTATTACATACCCATATCCTATTTTACCAAGTGACGCAATAGTTTATGTAAAAACACACTATTATTCAACATATTACAATATTATATGCTTTTTTGGGTCAGTGCAGTCCAGTTGAATCTTCACTGTTATGAATGACGTTAACTCAGAAGATGGATTTTGTGGGCACATGACAATAGCACTGTTCCCCAAAATCACTGTAAACCCCAAATCACTCACATTTTGAGTTTTAATTAGTTAAAAGTTTTAATCATGTTGCCCTGATTTAATTGCCCTGGGAATAAATGTTTTGAGTTGCTTCCACTGAAAAAATTATTAACAATTATAACTAAAATGTTATGCAATTAAAATAGATTAACCCTAAGCACCAGATAAAGTATACACTACACGTTTTTTGCACTGCCACCTTTTTAACACATTTTGAGCTAGTCCACATAAATACAGAGTATAACTGACAAAGCCTGTGAAACAAGAACACATAGTTTGAACATATACCCTGTGTCAACCTGTGGTTGTAGGAAAAATAACAGGACACACATTTAAAAAAAATGTATACACTACATCCTGTTTTTACCCTTTTTTATCCAGCCCCTTGCTGACCCCCAGACACATCATCTGTTTGCACTTGATACATCCTAGGAGTGAGGACCTGCTACAGGTCTGTGTTGGGATGCACTTGCTTCAGAGTTTATAGTTCTTTTGGGGACATCTGCTGGTAGAAATAAACACATTCAGTGTCTCACCAAACTTCAACACTGGCTCTTGAAGTAATAGTTTTACATAGTTTACAAAATTTTCCTTTTATGCTGATGTATTTGATCACGTTTAATGAACCCTTCAGTGGTAATAGATGTAATACAAATAATTCATGTAATAAAGCAAAATAAGAAAAACTTGCCATAAAGGATATGTACAGAAATAAGTGCTGACTTTTATTTCATGCTCAAAGTTTTAAGTACTTATGCCTCACCCCCACCCTCAGCAATGTGATTAATAAATTCAGCTTGCTCATTTTTTAAAAAATGATTTAAATGTGAATCAATTTATAGTTTACAGTTGATAATCAATGATATGGACTGTTCTGGGCGTGTGTTATAAAGTCCCACAGTGACTCGGAGGATTTGTGAACTTGACTTTGTGTGCACATCTACCTTAAAATCAGACATACCAGAAAATGCAGCACCTTCCACAAAACGCTAGATGCCCCCCTTGCTCTGCTAAACTAAAGAAAGCGAACGAGCCGTTACTGGAACTACTTTAACAGGAGATGGCGCCAAATACAAGCGTCCGTTTCATCGTTCAGTATGTCCAAAAGCACGCCCATGGTTGAGGTAATTACATAATCTACTTTTTTTCAGAACTAAGAAAGTAATATTTTGTTTTTGAAATGGTGTCCTTAGTGAAATCTTAAAGTCTCAGGCTACAGTCGTTCAGCCAAGTACTTTGCTAAAAATGCTGAGTGGAGACGGGGAGCTGTCCATTTCACTGTGGTGCTGAAGTTTAACTACACGTGCTGACCTCACCACACACACACACACACACACACACACACACACACACACACACACACACACTGACATTTAACACGCTTCATCTGTTCATCTAAATCAAATTATGATATGTTCTTGTTATATTCTGATGTATTCCTGTTTGGAACAATGCTCCCTAGTTAGAATATTTTAATGTCACCATTATATAAATATGGTGTTCATTTTTCAAGTATAATAATTCAAATCAGTTTTTGTAACATGCAATGAAAATACCATTCGTGTACTCATTATGATTGGTGTATATCAGAAGTTGTTTTTCTGTATTGCCTTGAATGTTGGATTTTTTTAAAAGCAAGTCACTCTTTCAAATACTTTTTACCATAAACACTGCTTTAAATGGGGTGTAATAATGAAAAAGGTATTCTGAAATTGAAAAGATATAAGGTGTTGGCTCCTGAAGAAAACTGGCACTTTAGTGATTAGCAAGTAGACCAGCCATGGGGGGTGTGTCACTAGTATTAACAGGAAACTACTAGAAAGAATGCTCTGGCACTATTTCTATATGTTTATATAATTAAAAATATTCAAAAGAATATGCCATGATTTATTTAGCAATTCATAGTGAAAAGGAGTCATTGAAAGAACTCTTCTTTTATCTGAATGTGTGATCTGGATTCGCTGAGTAGTTGAGGTGTAAATATTTTAGGACGGGGTTGTGCTGTACACTTCTAAATACCTGAGTCAACAGTCAGAAAGAAGCTGCAACTTTATAAGCACTTCTGTTTGTTAAAGCTGTAGTTAGAGATTCGCTGGATTTTGACTGCATGAATGTTCCTGTAAACTCTTGAGGCAAACTGATGTTCAAGGAATAATTTCTAAGAATGAAGAGACATTTCGAACAGACTGTCCTTTCGAATCTGAGTGCGGTTTTAATTGAATGTGTTTTGGTGTTAAATTAGCTTAATGAATGCGGCTGGTTGGGGAACCACTGGGGGGCAAGCAAGCAGTGCGTCACATCCCTTGGAAGAAAAAAAGAGGAGAGATTTCAATGGAATCAACAAACATGCGCGTGTGTCCCCCTCTCAGCGGCCACAGTCTGAAGTCTGCTGGGCTGAGATGCTGACATGACTTGTGGCGTTACAGGTGAATGAATCTGCTCGCGTGAGAGCTCTTACCTTGCCGGCTTTACGTGGCCATGCGCTCTGAAGACAAAACCCCTCAGAGCATGGAGGACGAGCAGGTGAATTTCTAACCTGGGCGCGAGTTTACGAGTTCTCTTCGTCACTTGGATGACGGCGCGCCATACAATGAAACAAGTCCGGCAGGCAGTGATAAAACGCGTCCAAGTCTCGAAAGCGGACACGCGCAAGCGATGAGCCAGAGGACCGCAGCATGCCAAGGTAAAGCAGGAAAAGTTGGTGGTCTGAGAGTGGCTCGAGTGTCCAGTAAGTACCCAGGCGGAGAGCCGATGAGCACGGGTGGGGCGCTCTGTGCGGAAGAGTAGCGCAGCGCAGAAAAGAGTTTGAGCGTTTTGTCTGAAAGAGGGAAAAGTGGGAAACATGGCTGCAGAGGGATCCAGCGGCTTGGCGCAGTCTGCCGCCTCTAAACTGTCAGAGATGGGCGAAAGAACTAAACAGTTAGGAACCGCCATCCAGGACCCCGAACGCCAGAGGAGGATAATTCTAGTGATCGTCTGTGTGGCACTTTTGCTAGATAACATGCTTTACATGGTGATCGTACCGATCGTACCAGACTATTTAGCCCGTCTAGAAAGCCAGTCAGAGCAATCCCACGATGTGGCCCGCGACAATTCCTCACACAACAGCACGCACCGCCAGGTCCAACCGGAGAACTTTGACCTGCAGGTCGGGGTCCTTTTCGCGTCCAAAGCCATTCTGCAACTCATCGTCAATCCCCTGACTGGAACATTCATAGACCGTGTTGGATACGACATCCCACTCCTGATCGGACTGTCCATCATGTTCGCGTCCACCTGCATTTTTGCCTTCGCTGAAACCTACGCGACCATGTTCGTGGCGCGCAGCCTGCAGGGGCTCGGTTCAGCCTTTGCGGACACCTCTGGGATCGCGATGATAGCAGACAAGTTCACGGAGGAGGGAGAGAGGAGTCGAGCCCTGGGCATCGCCCTGGCTTTCATCTCCTTTGGGAGCCTGGCGGCGCCCCCCTTTGGCGGGGTGCTCTACGAATTCGCGGGCAAACGGGTCCCGTTCATCGCGCTCGCCTGCGTCTGCTTGGCTGACGGTATATTGTGCTTGACTGTGCTCAAGCCGTTCTCCAACAGGACTAGAGAGAACATGCCGGTTGGCACCCCCATTTACAAACTCATGATTGACCCCTACATAGCGGTGGTGGCGGGCGCACTGACGACGTGTAACATCCCCCTTGCCTTTCTGGAGCCCACCATTGCGAACTGGATGGAGGAGACTATGGACTCGTCCCAGTGGGAGATCGGCCTAACCTGGCTGCCAGCGTTCTTCCCTCACATTTTAGGGGTCTACATCACTGTAAAGCTGGCGGCCCAGTACCCACACTTGCAGTGGTTTTATGGGGCTCTTGGCATGGTCATCATCGGGGCCAGTTCTTGCACCGTGCCAGCATGCAGAAACTTCGAGCAACTCATCATCCCCTTATGCGGCATCTGCTTTGGCATTGCCCTGGTGGACACGGCTCTGTTGCCCACCCTCGCGTTCCTGGTCGATGTGCGCCACGTCTCTGTGTACGGCAGCGTGTATGCCATTGCGGACATTTCCTACTGCGTCGCCTACGCGCTGGGTCCTGTGGTGGCCGGAAAGATCGTGCATGACCTGGGGTTCGCGCAGCTCAACTTGGGAATGGGCCTCGCCAACGTGCTTTACGCACCGGCCTTGCTCCTGCTGCGCAACGTGTGTCTGATGAAGCCGTCTCACTCCGAGAGAAACATGCTGCTGGAAGAGGGGGCCACGGGTCTGTACGACACTATTCGAATGGAGGAGCGCCAGGCCCGAAAGCACGGCTACAGCACCGCGGGGAACTGCCTGCCCGTGGACGAGAATGGCACCTTCGCAGCAAACTCCAGGTCATACTCTGAAGAGGAGACCTCCGAACCAGAATACATCTGAACTCACACCTCGCTCTAATGCTGGACCGATTTCCCTGACACATGTTAAGCCTAGATGTTGTTTAATTGGCAGTAAAATTCTGTCCAAGAGTGTAGACTTAAAGTGTGTCCGGAAAAGCATTATTTAATGTTGTAGCCTAGACTTACCCTTCAGAATGGTGGAAATGTACAGCCCACAAAACCTAGAAGATATCTAATGTATAACTGTAAGTCATGACAGTCTTATTAGGATAAATACCACTTGACATGTTTTTTTAATAATTACTTTATTATTATTTTCTGCAGCAGACTACAGTTATCACAATATTCGTGATCATTTTCACCAATAATTCCTTTTTTTAGTAGCTTAAGCAGTGTAATGAGTTACCCTTCATGAAAAAAATACATCTCTGTTGTATCAGTGTAATAAAAAGTGTATTCAGGGATATAAATACGGTGTAAATGCACAAGTGAAAATGTGCGTCAGACTTTCGAGTAGGCTTAAGCTACTGCTGTTCTGCCAGATTTCGTGCTGCTATATAACTAATATGCAATTGTCACTTTGACACTTTCATGGATTAAATGATGGATCTCGTGTGCGTATCCTCTCCCGCGTCTCCAATGTCTGTGTCATGTAGCCTGTTATATTGTAAGAGTTTATTTCTGGAATGCGTCAATGTATATTATGAAGCATAAGTTGTATATAATGTGTATATTAGGTGTACATAATTAAAGAGAATATGCTGGGAACAAGCATTTCCTTGCACTCGTATGTGTGCGGCCGTTTTCTTTGTCGAGCCTATTATCTATCACTGATGTATAAATATTGGTCTGAATAATACAGGACCAATATACAGAACAAACACTGAGTTATTTAAAGCAGCAAAGAAAAAATATATTTCACATGTTTAATATATAAAAGTTTCAAACACGTGCGCAAGCTGCCATACACTAACGATCATATTAGAAAAATAATAAGACAAGAGGAAGAAGTGAAAATGCAAAGCACTCACATTTTTGGCCAATTTTGACAGTAGCCTCAGTCTTAACTCACTCTAGAGGACTCACTCATGAGCTATGTTTAGTGCAATAGCAATTGCCCCACTGATAGCACGCATATGGATGAGGAAATGGACAATCCAACAACTGTCTGCTGAAGGAAGACTAAGTAGAGGGACTGTTCATAAATCTTCAGTCAATGAAATCAAGCAGAACGCGTCACGTCTCTGGTTAATGATATGGACTGATGACTCTGATGAGGTGTAGTAATGAAGTACAGTAGCAGCACGTATCATAACCCAAGTCACAAGCTACTCCTGCCTCATCGAGTTACTCTGGGCACTGTTCCTCTCTGACACATGTCAAAAGGTGTAAACTTTGCTCAGAGACGAAACATGCAGTCTTTATGAGGTAGGGTTGGCGAGGTAAAGACGCCACAGATCGTAGCCTGGTCCACGAATGGAGCTCGATGGGAGGAGCTTTGCCTCCCACCTTGCATCCTTTACGCAGCTAAGTGGGAAGCTCGTGGTTTGCAATGGAGAGCATGCGAGGAGCCTTCTGGAGAAAGGACTGGGGTTTTCAGTAACACCACTTATCTTCCTGCGAGAGAGCATTAGAGAGGAAACGAATGTGGATAAACTTTTTAGGGCTCTCCAAGACAACGACGATATCATTCTGGTGAGTAAAGTTCCCAAAAACTTCGTTATTGCTCAGCTGTTTTGTTTATGGTATATTCTGCTCTTGTGTCAGTAAAAGTCTCCGGGGAGATGGTTCGCAAACCAGCGCTTTAGGTTTGAATAGTTAATCGGGATATACGGAGTATTTTAGAGAACAATTCAACATACTTTAAATTGAATTTAAGATGGATTTAGGATACAAGTTATTTTGTGATAATTGTAGCAATTGTTAATAAGCTCATGTATAGCAAATAAAGGCTGGTGTAGGGACATTTTTTCCGTTATGAAAAACGAAAACAGAACTTTCTCTTCCATTATTTCCCTCAAAGGCTGCAGAGACAGTGGACAATCTACGTAATTTTCTCTCGCCTGACTGAGCCCCCCAACTTTCATGATGCCAGTTTTTGAAAGGAAACCATCGCGAGATCAAGAGGATCAGAGAGTAAAGTGTCTATTTTACCCACTCCTTATTTAGACTGAGGTCCTAAAACAACACTGTCTTTATTCAAATGAACTAACTGACCTGTGGGCAGCTTAAGTCTGCTTAACTATTAATGATTCTGCATCAGGTTTGATGGAACTATGGTCCCCACAGGGCTCTATGCACAATGTATTTGGTCTAATTTCAATCATTGGGCTTTAGTCTAATACAGTGTGTTACAAAAAATGCTCTAAATTAATTCTTAATATGGCTCGAAGCAGTTCAGGCATAAAAGATTTACCACATGTCTTGAAGAACCTGTAAAAGGCAAATTACAATTAGAGACACTCACTGGTTTATGAGCAAATGGCATGGGAGCTTGACGAGAAAAGCTATTGAATTATATGTTTTCCCTGATGTACTGAAAGAGAAAATGAATGATTCAGTGATCTTAGACTCCGGTCTCATCTGTTCAGGGCCTGCCCAAGCTGCCAGTCCCAGCCTTACAGCAGACTTTGGACACGTATCTGAAGTGTATGAGACATCTGGTGCCCGAAGAGCAGTTCAGAAGGACCAAGGCCACCACAGAGAAGTTTGAAGCACCTGGAGGGGTGGGAGAGCTACTTCAGAGAAAGCTGCTGGAACGGAGTGAGGTTAAAGCCAATTGGGTACGGCCCCTGGAGTTATTTATTTCTGCTACTCAGTTTGTGTTAGTATTATCTGTAAGCTTAAACGGAGTGAGCCATTCTGTGTCAATGTTTTAATCTTTAGAAGTAATTTAATATGTTTAATTTAAAACTTTTTTTAAAGGAGTATATATGAGTATTTTTCTAAACAAAACATTACACAGGCTGTGTACTCTTCATGGTATATACCATTAAAATCCTGTATCTACAAGAATGCACATCTAAATTATTCAACCATATCTTTATGTTAATATATAATGCTTCTATAATGCTTCTATACACATTTTTCTACACTGTACAAATCTAAGTCAGTTCAGCCTATGATGGTAAGGACACCTATGTCACAGCATTTAAGAACACTGGAGTTCACCAGTGATCTTACTTTTCATTTTTTACTGTGTATTAGACGGTTCAAACAACAATGTTTGGTGCAATATGATTATGTGTAAAGTCTCAATCTTTCTAAGCCCCTGTTGGCAAATCAACCAACATACAACTTCCATTCTTACACATAAACATTAAGTATTCTCATTTTCTCAGGTATACGACTACTGGCTTGAAGATATGTATTTGAATAACAGATTAGCACTACCTGTCAACTCTAGCCCTGCTATGGTCTTCCCAAAACAGAACTTCAGGGCTCAGAGTGACGCACTCAGGTATTGGACCCTGGGGCTAGAGCTGGGGGTACCACCATCTTGATTTCAGTGTCTAAGAAATTAAACTCCAATGGCTTGTTTAAATTTCACCTTTAAAGAAATGGAATTGAGATGGAAATAACCCCACCTTTAGTATTTTACACATCTTCATCTACTACACTGAATTCATCCATTGAAATTTCTGTTAGAAACATGGCATGTTTAAAAATTTTGGGGACTGTTAATAGGAATCTATAAAGTTTGTGTACTGCATGTTCTTCTTCCATTGACTGTGCAGCTCCATATTTGTGGGTTATGGAGGGGCTCATTATAATGGTCAAGATAACCCAGTCTACTGACAAGTAAAAGTGTAAAAAATATGCACCTCTCTTAAACTGCCTAGAACTGGCTGACAGTCTTAACACTCTAAATGCTGCCATTAGCAAAAGTGATCAGTACTAAAAAGCTGAGCTGTTTCAATACCTTTGATTCACTCCACCACTCACTGAAGTGGTTTTCCAAATTCTGGTCTGGATTTTACTAACACAGCAAAAAATCTGAAATCAAAATCAGAGGCTTTCTGTCACATCATCTTTATTTTTACTTTAAGATCTCCAGCAGCTGTTCATGAGACTAAAAGGGCAAGGGACATACTTACAACTTTCTAAATTAATATTGTTTCTTTAAGCATGGCTACTACATGACTGAACAGCAACTATAATATTATCATATTGAATTAAATAAGGCTCTTTAAGTGGAGAGGGGGTGATAAAGGCATGCGTGGGAGGAAACGGAGGGGGTGGAGCAACTTCAGCATGAAAACATTTCTAATAGCATTGACTCATTTCAAATCCCACAATTCCACAATACATACATTTGCTATGTCATTGAACAGTGAAAGCTTATTCCCACATACTGTTTTCATATTTGCATTACTAACGCTGTTTCTTTCCTCTCTGACAGATTTGCAGCCCACCTAATTTCAGGTGTTTTAGAGTATAAGAGTCTACTTGACGGGTAGGTTCTATTTTGTTAGGTCTTTTTTGCCAATAGCAAGTCTTTGATTTTATCCTGCAGGGGAAGTCCACACACCCAGAGTAGTCTGTTCCATTCATTAGGAGTCTCCCGGCCCTCTGTGTGAAAAAACCTATTCTTTCTTCTGCTTTGCAGACATGCCTTACCAGTGGACTATGCCCGAGGGCAGTTGGCTGGAACTCCCCTGTGTATGGAACAGTACTACAGGCTCTTCACGTCCTACCGTCTACCTGGACTAAAAACAGATACTCTGGTGGCCCAGAAGAGCAGCGTAATGCCAGAACCAGAACACATCATAGTGGCCTGTAAAAACCAGGTAAAGATTTAGCAAAGTGTAAAAATGAAAGTGTATGTTTGTTGATTCATTTCTTTATTACGCTAAATTACAACTGATCTTTCACAGACACTAAGTGTCTGGAGACCATCACAGTATTGATGTACAACTCTCCTGGGCATTTATTTTCTGTTATACAATGTAATTAATAAGCAAGGTTCTCTAACAGGTGTTCACTGTTGACTTAATGAGTTTGGCTGTTGAATCATCTTTATGCTTGAGTTCTTTTTAATTATGTAAAAGACAATCATTTTAAATGTCATAATCAAAAGTTACAGTCACTCATTAGGGAGCTGCACTTGCACTCGAAATGGCTGTCAGTGTGTCACTCTGTCATATGCATTCCATGACAGTTAAGAGTATAGATTAATTAATGAAATAATTACACCAAATTTATGGTATCATTTTTCCAGTTTTTTGTTCTCGACGTAGTGATCAACTTCCGACGGCTCAATGAGAGAGACCTGTTCACCCAGCTGCAGAAGATCAGGAAGATGGCCGACAGTGAGGAGGAGCGTCTGCCTCCTATTGGAGTGCTTACTTCAGACGGCAGGACAGAGTGGGCGGAGGCTCGCAGTGTCCTTGTTAAAGGTCAGACATCAACAGAGAATGGAGGCACTCTTACAATGAAGGAGCCGAGAAAGGTTCTTTGGATGCCATAGAATAACCATGTATGGTTCCTTACAATGATTTCAATTGATGGTTCCTTAAAAACTCTGCTTCTGCATGCTAATTGCTTCTTTTTGGTGCATGTTCATAATTCTCTCTTGAGGACCAAGAATTCAGTTCAACTTCCCAGGAACATGGTGCTTGTTTGAACTAGATCAACAATATAATCCATATTTTGAATTCTATTTACTCTTTATTATTTCCAACAGTTTTAGTTAACCCAGATCACGGCTGAACTGAGTAGTCCTGATGATTACAACTAAAATGGACTAGTTGACTGAAGCAGCTCATCAGAATAATAAGCTAGAACTAAAGGAAAACCTGTGCTAACTGGAAAATATAGTTTCACATAAAAATCCAGAAAGAAACAGGCTCATCAGATACCAAAGTTTGCTAATCAAGAGCATCTGCTGCAGATTCTACCAACAGAGATTCTCTAGATATGATTGAACGCTGCTTGTGTCTGGTGTGCTTGGATGAACCTTGTGGCATGGAGATAAGTGACACCAACCGAGCCGCGCTGATGCTCCACGGAGGAGGAAAAAACAAGAACGGGGCAAACCGCTGGTATGACAAACCGTTGCAGGTACAGCATTTATGCATCACTGTCAAATCAAATGAAAAGATGCATGTAACGACTTGGTGGGTAGATTACATCTTCTGCTGTTACAAATTGATGTCTCTCAGTTTGTGGTAGGTGCAGATGGATGCTGCGGTGTTGTTTGTGAACACTCACCATTTGAGGGAATTGTCCTGGTACAGTGCACTGAATTCTTACTGAAGTACATGTAAGCTATCCAATATATCATTCTGCTATTGACCTTGTTTATTAGGATTTCACAACATGCCATTTGTTAACTGTTATCATTATTGTAATATTACAGATCAGGCTTCAAATCAATAACTGTGTTTTTTCCCACTGTATATTGTGAAAATGTTGACCAAATGTTGACCAGATCAGTGTTTTGTGAGTTTTTTGATTAATCATTACATTTGTGTTATCCAAATACAAACATGTTTTGATAAAAATAGTGGAGGTAAACCATACATTTTTAATATGTTGCAAGGTGTATCACAGTAGCCATTTACATCAATATAACAATTAATGAATTGTGTCCAGATTGTGTAGGTCTATACTATATATTTGTACTATATTTTTTGATAATGAGAAATTGTAGCATTCAATTTATAAAGATATTTCCTTTATAAACAGATTCCCATTTTGAGTGTTTTCATTGCGTGTTTAGAATTCCTTTCTCAAATTATATGGCCAGCACTAAACTTTAGGAAGCACTCTCATGCATATGTATTAGTCAGGAAATTAAGGACTATGCGGGGCAGTTCGATTACAAAACATATTCCTTGAAGATTCAGATTTTGTACCTTTTGGGTTTATTTTCTGGACCGAATTACTCTGAAATCTAACTCACGGTGCACAAGGTTGAATACTGGAGAATTCCATGCTTCATTTATCTTACAATCAAGTGTAATTAAGTTGCATAAGCTCTTGAACTGAATTCTTCAGTTAACTACGGATAAAAGGACAAGATTTGTATTAGCAACCACGTTTGAGGTCAGGTTTCTTGGAGTATAAAAATGTCACACAACTAATTAGTGAGTCTAAAACATTTTGCTTTGCATGTGGATGTGTGTATTACTCAGGATAGGCAGCCCTTCCAAGCTGGTGAGGGCAGCCAGTGTGAGTGAGCTGCCAGCCCCAAGGCGTCTTCGCTGGAAATGCTCACCAGAAATCCAAGCATGTCTTGCCACTTCATCGGACAAATTACAGAGGCAAGCCAATAGGACATTTACTTATACACACGAAGGGGTACTTTTGCAGTTATTCAGATGTGTTATCCCAGTGTGTTCCTGTTGTATTTAGGCTTGTTGAAAATCTAGATATGAACGTCTACAAGTTCAGCGGCTATGGCAAAGAGTTCATCAAGAAACAGAAAATGAGTCCTGATGCTTATGTCCAAGTAGCTCTGCAGTTTGCATTTTACAGGTACGTTTGCTTTTTTATCTCTTGGTTTATGAACAGTAGTTAACACATCAGCACTCTTCTCATTGTTTCAAATTTATGCCCAGGTGTCATGGAAGACCTGTACCCACCTACGAGAGCGCGTCAATCCGCCGTTTCCATCATGGTCGCGTGGACAACATTCGCTCCTCTACAGCTGAGGCCTTGGCATTTGTGAAATCAATGACTGATAATAACTCTAGTGCGATGGTATATGACTGTACTTGCTCCCATGATATAATATTGTTCGTTAAGCATAGATAATTTAAATTACTTAATTGCAATAAGACCCATAGCTAATTTAAATGCCTTCCTCATGTGCTTGTTGTCCGTTTGTCTAGGATGCTGATAAGATGGAGAAGCTATGGGATGCTATTAAGGCACAAACCAATTATACAATTTTGGTAAATAAAATTGAGACTCGTTGCACACATATTTTTTCTGCACAATGCTTATCTGATACTATGTCTCAGTATAATTCTCTGCTTTATTCTCTGTGCATAAACAAAAATGACTCTGATTTAACAGGCTATCACAGGGATGGGAATAGACAATCACTTACTTGGACTGCGAGAGGTTGCTAAGGAGCTTAACTTGGAGAAGCCAGAGATTTTTACAGATGAGACCTACATCATCAGCAACCAGTTCATCCTCTCCACAAGTCAGGTACTCAAGTGCTGCAAGAAATCGGAAAAGGAAAAGATACAGAAATGTCACATTTTAGTCACAATATGTAACAATTTGCACTGTTTTCATAATTGACAAGTGGAAACCAGGATCATTTTTCTCAGAAGATTCTCACAAAACATTTCCACAAAATTCAGTATAATATTCTCTACAATGGACCATGTCCACCAACAGGTACATTCTAACAGTGATCTTTGCATGCAGGTTCCAACAACTGTGGAGATGTTTTGCTGCTATGGTCCTGTGGTCCCAAATGGCTACGGCGCCTGCTACAATCCCCAGTCAGACCACATCATTTTCTGTGTGTCCAGTTTCCGTGACAGCCATGAGACCTCTTCAGATATGTTTATGAAAGCTCTGGTGGAATGCCTGGGGGAAATGCAGGATCTGTGCCAAATGTGCAACACACAAGCCAAACAGTGTAACTCCAAAGAGAGGACAGCGGATGCCTCCAAGGCAGTGAAGTATGGTAGAAAGACATAACACACCTGAGAAACAGGAGACCATCTGGGGTTTATGACATCACCTGAATTAATCGTTTGTACAGAGGGATTCAACCCTGAATATTGTGTCCAAAAGTCAGTCCATGGGTATATCACATCTAACTAAAAGAGATGTATGTTAATTGTTTGAAGTGTCAGTTAAGATATTGCATTACCAAAAAAGAAAGCTGTAAAAAAATATTAATAGCTAAAACAGGTAAATTACCTATTACAGGTAAAAGGTTGAGCAGAGGCCTTCAAACAACAATGTTGCAAGACTGCACCCACTAAAAGTTATATTTTATTTACATGTAGGTGGTTAAGTCACTCTTTTCAATACTCAAATGAAAAGCTTAATTTGAGGTTTTAATGTTGCTATCAGTTGATACTTAGAGGAATGTAACTGTAAGAACTGTGACTATTAAGTGAATCTGCAAAGAGAGTGTGTTTTAAATGTTATGTAGTTTCCAGTAAGAATTAAGCTACAGGCTGAATATTGCATTGCGTAGTGTGTTGTTTTTTTGTTTGTTTTTTTAAAGGGACTAATGCTAAGTAGCACAAATCAGTAGAACATTCATCAGTGTTCTGCATGTATTCACTGTGAATCAGTGAAACTGTGAGTCTTTGGTCTTGTATGATTGTTTCAAGAGTTATGTTTGTTTCCTATACAATAGCAAATAGGGATTTTAAACTTCATGCAGTGTTCTTTAGTTCTTTGTAGTGTTCTTTATTAAACTTATATAGTAACTCAATGTAAAACATTTTACTCTTTATTCTAAGTGGCCTGTTCATCATGAAAAAGTCACACAATGTAAAGGGTGGCCAGTGAGAAATAAGAAATGAAACATGGTTTTCTTTGGACAGCGACCATATTTATTAGGAGTTCGAGATGCACCATGTGCATCCATACAATGATTAAATTAGAAGATGTACTATGTAAGGTGATGTATTCATACAGTGCTCTGAAAATGTATTTGCAATAATGTAAATGTCTATGTGTGCTGTTTATATATTAAACATGCATAAAAACTTTATGAAGTTCAAAGTACCCAGAGGATCTAGTCTTAATTCGTTTGAACACTTTATTTAAAGTGTACAAGCATTATTGTTAGCAGTCATGTTGCTTTGACTTTGATGAAATGTCTTGTACTTGTTTAAACTAGTATATCAGTCTTATTTAACTAACTTTATGAAACTATGAAATAATTATTTTTCTATTATTTTTCTAAGTTATAAAAGTCTGACAATATATAAAAGGAGACCAAATCAGGCTGTAAAGCAGTAATTTATTTATTTATTTATATATTTATTTATTTATTTATTTATTATTTTGTTTGCTTTCCTTTGTATACTCCAAGATGTAACCAAAACTGTGTTGATTTTTTTTATCAGTAGTGAAATTGAGTGAAATAAAAACTAGGACTATAATCACTTGTTGTGACTCACTGCACATCATCATTTACTGCACATGATTATTTACATTTACCGTTTTTTTCATCCACACATTCTAATGCCCATCTTCCAAATAGCTAAATAGATTACACACCATTTACACAAAGTGTATTAATACATTTGGGGTGAATAAATGACATACATCACAGCCAGATACCACAGAACATATTGTATATACCACAGAACATATTGTATATACCACAGAACATATTGTATATACCACAGAACAT
>JBBPCY010000150.1:17549100-17565413 GCA_037974405.1 Brachyalestes nurse
TTGCTTTTAGGCTAATCATGAGTGAGGCCAAGTAAATTATTTTATTTCCAATTTTATTTTATATTGTGCATTGTATGAATGCTAAATAAATATTTTAATAGTTTTGTAACAGATTTATTTTAATTTAATTATAATAATTTCTTTCGGTTTTTGGCCAAGTTGTTCCTCATTTTCGGTTTTCGGTTTTGGTCCAAAAAAATCATTTCTGTGCATCCCTAGAAATGACCCTTGATGAGAATTCATCTAAGACAGATGGCTAGGGATGGCTAACTTAGCATTAGAAAGATCTAATTGTAATCACAGATTCCCAGACCAACTCTAGTTCAACTGGTGAGGATATACATAAACTGGCAAAACTCTTCTGGTCATGACAATATTCTGCTAAGTGCTACTCTCATAAAAGGTTCCTTCTCATTTAGCTATATTAAGATCCACTCCTGCATGTACTTAACCTGCTCTGCCCTTGGGACTGACAGCTGAGTACTAAAGCAGAAGACATTAACAATGTTCTCTTTTAGCATTGACAAAATGGGATAATCAGGGGGCTCCAGTGAAGTGCTTACAGGTCAGAATCTCTGTGGCCATCAGCATGAACCATTACAGAAGGGCCTACTCACCGGATAGCGCTCAGGGTCATCCTTACACATCTGCAAGAAACGCTCGGGTCTTGCTGATGAGTGCTCTGGGCCCTGGCAAACACACACACACACACACACACACTCAGAAAGCTAAGCTGAAGAATTATAGCCTCATTTGCACAGGCCCTGACAAACCTTGAGTCATCACTATTGATCCTTAAACAATTACTTAAAGAGTAACACTGAGGTAAAAAAGGCCACTGTTATTTTGTGCTACAGAACTGATAAAATCCAACAGATATAATAGAGCTGATATGGCCCACATAATTGAGACCTCTTAATATAACAATTGCATCATTGTAGCTTTGCTGTGGCTTAGTAGGGCAAAGACAAAAATAACCCAGCAGTAACTTTTAATAATACATGGTATTATTACACAGCTGTCAACCACATTTTCAAATGTCTGTAATAGTGTAAAGGCTTTAGTTGTGAATTTGTTGTCTCAGAATATTGACACAGTTTAAACAAAACCTTGCATCTCCATTCTTGTTTCCTTTTTAGATGCCAAATGCCCTTTTTACAGTGTATTCAAAGTTTGTTAATGTAATGTTAAAAGCTCCAGTAAACTGACCATTCCCTCCATGCCATGGGGCAGCAGCAGGACAATGCCATTGTTGCGGACCCACTTGGCCTGGCCTGGACTGATGAACTGGTCAATGATACACTGTGCTGTGTTGTGAAAGTCTCCAAACTGAGCCTCCCAGCACACAAGAGCATTAGGACTAGCCATAGCAAACCCCAGCTCAAAACCTATTATCTCACGCACACACACACACACACACACAAAACATATTCCACAAATTTAGCATTAGCAGAAGACTAGCAGATGATACTGGGTACTGATCTGGTACCAGTGGTGCTTGTTTGTTTTTCTATTTCCATTTAAAATAGCATTTAATTTTTCCTGGTAAATTTCTCTTATCCTGCTTTGTCATTTACTTAAATAATTTAAGAAAACGACAAAGCAGGATACTGGATTTTATAATATTCTACGATTACCCTGATTAATCACACTTGGAAGATACATTTACATTTACAATTTACAAGGTTAGTACAGTGGCCCTCTGAGTGGCACAACTGTCTAAGTGATGGCCCTAACATCAGAAAATTGCTCTGATCCCTGGTGTTGCCACCGACATCTATTGAATACAAGAGTGCACATTTGGCCTCACTCTTTCTGGGTTGGTAAAATGCATGATGGCTCTCCCTCTACCCCATCACTCAGTGCAACGCTAGCCAGAATGGGCTTTTATTAGCTGATCCAGCAAAACTGGCTGTCAGTGTTCCTCTCCAAGTGGGTTTAGATGTCTAATGACACTGGGTTAGTGACAATTTGAAAAAAAAAAAACATGGTGGAGCTTTATGTGACACATGCTAGCCTTCACTCTCTCAGTGTTGGTGGTATTGCATGACTAAAGGTGGGTGGATTTGGGAATGGCTAAATTGGGGAAAAAGAAAATGGTAATAATAACATCAGTGTCAGATGCTGATATCAGTCCAATACATCAAATCAGTGCATCTCTAGACAGCAGTAAGTGGTACTGGAACCTGAAGCATCATCTTGTTATTTTTCTGCATTTACAGCTTTGGGGGAAAACATGAATGAGATGTTAAGCACTAGTGGTTTCTTACCCAAAACTCCATACTCAGACAGAGAGCTATTGCACACTGTGTAGGGGGCTTGGTTCGGCCACAGATGGTTCATTGGGACACAAAAACGTTTATCCACTTCTTGGTCATGTAGGACATGATGACGGTGACTGCAAAGTCAAAGTGAAAAGTGCCCATTACCTTTCAACACAGCAAAAATTCACAGACAGACACATTTCAGACAACAAAAGCTGGTTTTTTTTAGAAACAAACAGAAATGACAAAATAAGTGCCATCAAACTGAGCAGTGTACTTTGTGGTAGGGTTTACAAGCATTGCAGCTGACAACTGTGCATGACAAGGCAGCCTTGGTAATTTTCTGGGGTCTTTGGGAGAGCGGGAGACTACACTCTCCTCTCTTCAACTTTCCTTCATCCTGCTGCAGTGTCAAATCACAGTGACGAAGTCCTCTCGCTCTTTCTCTCCAATCCGAGTCAGAAAGTGAGAGAGAGGCAGAAGAAAGGAAGTGATGGGAGTTAAGTCTAGAGACATGATGTGTTTTGCTAGGTCACTCGGATGCGATGTTTAAATCAGCCTTCAAGTCCAATGCAATGAGACAAGCATTTAAAAATCTCTTAAACATCACGGTAATGATGCAGCAGCGATGTAGCCATGTTCAGACTCAGAGGTCTACGTGGTTATTGGGTAACAATCGGGTGTCAGGAGTTTAACTATACAGAAGTGACTTCACTTCACATGCTCTACTGTCTTTTATACTTACACAAACCAATCTAATATTATGCAATATGTAATATTTGGTCCTGGTGACCCCGTTAGTTTCTCTTCATTGTCTTCTCTCCATTCGGCACACATGTTTCTCTCAAAGAATGAATGAATCAAAGTAAAATCACATTGTTAGATAACAATCTGAAATGGAAAGTGATTCAGGAGGGGATTAGCCCTGATTGGAGACTGTTTGCTGAGCTCTTTTAATCACAGCTGTGACTTGAAAGTGGCTCTATTCTACAGTGCATTTAGAACTGTGGAAACACAGAGGAGCGCAGGGGTAAACACGGTCTTCAGCCCTTGGCTACATCAGTCTGGAGACCAAAGCATGGGACAACCACTTTCACAACCACTGATGACTGAATCAATTACTCACAGAATCCAAGGTAATGAGTGTCGGAGCAAGGAGATACGTTTTCTCCTCTGGCCTCTGCAGGAGGCTTGCATAGAGCAGGGTGCCACAGGATGCTTGCACCAGCCCACAGACAGTACACATCAATAAACAGGCTTGTGAGACAACATCTGTTTTCTCTTGACTACCCCTTGCTAACAGTTTCTACTGGAAATGTTCAAACCTAAGACCTACATTTTCTGAGGCAAGCATAAATGCGTTGGACAGAGTCCATTCAGGAAAACCAGATGTCAAAAATGTAACGCCGAGCAGTAAATGATGCTGCATGGGGTGTGATAAACTGAGGAGGGGGAAATTTTGGTTCTCATGTCTGTGGGACAGGCAGTCTCACTTAGAGGGTTATATATATCAAACAAACAAACCTGGATGACAGAGTCCCTCTCACAATGCTCAAACAAACAGACGCGGGAGTATGTGTGTGCCTGTGTTTTAGTCCTGCTGTGGGGTGTCGTCAAACGGGTTTCCTTCAGCGTTAACAGAAGCAGTACCGTGACAACACCATGTGGGCATCTATCACACTCCCAGGAGACTCGGTCTGAGACAGACTGACGTCACCTGTCACTGTACAGACAGTAAATGAAGCCGTGCTGCAGGCGGTTTTATACCACCATTCTGAATGGAGAGGCAATAGGCTCATTGTGTTCTTTAAATTCATGGAACTAAGAGACCAGTCAGATTGTTGTTCTCCAGTAAACTAATTTTAGAACACAAATATTTCTTTGTCACATTTTAAGATCTCACCTATAAAGCTCAGGTGGACTGAAGACTGCTTAACAGTTTATTTAAAAATAAATAAAAAGGATGCTAAAAAGGTTCTTATGTGCAATTATGTGCTAATGAAGCACTGGTTCCCAACCGGTCCTTGAGTATTCTTTGTCCTGTATATTTTGTGTTCTCTTTGCCCCCAACGCACCAGATCCAACTAATCAGATAATTATAGAGCTGTTCTAGAGCTGAAGTGGGTGTGTAAAGACAAAACGTGCAATGCAAGGAATACTCCAGGGCCGATGTTGAACCACTGCTGTAGAAGAATCACTTTTTGCCCCTTACTATGTGTAGGTCTTTAAATAACTGTTTTTGTAAATGAGATGTGTGACTGTAAAGACAAACCTTTTTTAAAAACCTCGGCATGATGTAAACATTCTATATCTATATGTAAACACTCTATATCGGTTTTCCCTAGAACCACACATGCCAGTCAAGAAAAATGTAAAAGAGAATTACACAGGACGTTCAGCACAAAAAAATGCACATATGTCAGTTGCTAAGAGCAGCTGGATAAGAAGTGGTTCACTGTAGAGAAACTGCCTCATATCTCTTTTCAATGAAGGTGATAGGCACTAGGGGTAACAGTGTCTGCCAGATTTAATTGTTAAAGCAAAGTAATGTGAACCTAAATGTATCCTCTGAGGTTTTATATATATTTTTGTAAAATGGAGGAAAATCTGGAAAAGGCCCTGTATGTACCTCTCCTTAAAATAATATTATGAAACAATATTTCAGGCATTAGGTATTGTACGGGTAACCATTTTCTATTTAATCTATTAACTTGAATGAAGCATTTCACATCAAACCACTCTGAATGACTGTTTAACCATTTAATACAGGAACATTTTTGCCTTGTTTGAAGGGTATGGATAGTGTGGGTTTAGAATGTCGGAGCACTGTATTTGCACTCCTACCTAAAGGTCCCTCTCTCCACATCCTGACCACTCAGTCTCACATGGATCCCATCCTTTAGCAGAGAGCCAAAAGCCATGTACTCTCCCAGAGCCCAGTCCACTGTACGTTTACTAACCATGTCAGCCCGGCCTCGTAAAATCCTTGACACTCCTGGGATTTGGCAAAGAAACCAGGTGCACATGTGAGTGCAGTAAAGAGAAGAGACAGTTGATAAGAAAAAACATAACATGAAAAATAACACAGGTCAACAATTTTTTTTTGTAATCATCAGAATCATCATTTTCATGCTGATTTCAGATCTGCTTTCAGATAAACGTTTTGAATTATGAGTAATATTAGATTTGCAATAGACTGTTTTTATTCAACCGCAGGCACCAATCAACTGTTTCAATATTTTCAGTGGGAAGTCAGATAGACACACACTGTGGCATAGATATGATGATCAGTGTCAGTCAGCTACCACTGTTTCTTCAAAAACGCTTACTATATGATTATTATATGCTAATTATACCAACTATCATGCAATATACACAGTAATCCACCAGTTTTTTTGCGGATCAGGAGTCGCGGATTCAGTCACACACGGATTATTTTTGAGAACCGAACTATACAATAACGCGGAAACTGCAAATATCCTCCGCCTTTTTTTGCTTTTTTTGTGGCAATAAATATATTTTTTCTGGATGTTTTCACACAAGGGGACACATTCACCTCGCCGTGGTTTCCCAATACTTTTGTTCCATGACCTTCCGAGTTGCATATCTTGGCAGGGAAAGCACTCAGATACTTCAAACTTCGATATATCTCCAGGAGACCTTTCCAACGAGCCCTCATTTGTATTTTTAGCCTGAGTAGATCAGGTTTTATTTTTCGAAAACAGGGTGTCCCAATACTATAATTGAGTTTAAATGAAAGTAAAGTGATCTGGGAGCATGTTTGGGGCATATTTAGGGTTTTCACTATAAAAATAGATATTTTTAGGCATTTTTTTTTTTTTACCAAAACACAACAATGCGGTTTTTCCACTATACGCGGGTGCTCTTGGAACTTAACCCAGTGAAAAGCGAGGGATTACTGTAACTAGCTTCATCACAAAAACTGTACGTGTTAGGGAAAAACTAAACGAAGATTTGAAATCAGCATGAAAAACACTACAAAACCCACATTAACGTATCTCTGATGATTTTGATGATTTCTAGAATACACAAAAATGCTACCCTCTTATAAAAAAGGTTCCTAAAGGGTTTAGCTTGGCACACTTACACACACTAATTAATCTAAAAAAATATTGAGAATTGGTTTGTCTGTTGCATTGCTCAACAATTCCTTTATTTTCAAGAGTGTATTAAGAACTAGCTTCTTAGGCTCAGTTCAGTGAGGAAAGCCAATAGGAAAAATTAACTGCATTCCCCACTACTGGTTAATGGCAGGTAATCAGCTCCAGGTAGTGAAAATGTGTATAAGCACATGCTGACCATATTTCACCAAAGTAACAAAAACAAGGTCCTCAGAGAACAGCCTACCAACCACTGATACATCATCCATAACTGAATTAAACGGTTATACACTGGCCATAAAGAGATATTTAATCCAATTTCACGTAGTAAAATGTATTTATCGGTGGGGAGTTTTTATGTACTGACTTGTGGCTGCTGACCTAGCAGTTTATGCTCAGGCAAGGTGATAAAAAAACATTAGCTAAAATGATTTGGTGGTTAGGATGATTTAGCATAGTTTAAAGCTAGCAGCTAGGGCTGGCTTAGTTTAATGGTCCCTGAGTGCATCAACCCTGTATAGCATCCAGACTCAGTAAAGGAGAACTGAAACACTCCAGTCTGACTTCAGTAATAGGCTCACAGTGAGGTCTGATCATTTCTTCACCACCCAGTACTTTAGTCTGGGAAGAGCACACCAGTGTATTATCTACTGGACTGAATCAATTCTGAGTCTCACCACTGTGAATGGAGAAGTCTTGCAGGGGAACAGAGCTGGCAGCTGCACCAATGTGCTTCAGGACCTCCTCAGTCAGCCCCGTAGAGGGATAGCTCATACACTTCGGTTCACCCTCAGCTGTGAAGAAGTCTGAACATAGGAGCAGATGTTTGAAGCTATATAAAACTACAGTCAGTTCAGTATTTCATGTTTATGGGAAAAAAGAAGAAGCTTTACTTGGCCATGGTGAGTCAAGCCAGTGACGAATGTGTAGTATCTTCTCGTCTTTGGAGCTGGTATATGCCTCTTCACAGATTTTGTCATACTTAGCCACTTCCTCCTGTTAACCGTTAATAGTATTCATATGTATTTGATGGGGTGTAAACTTCACCCGCTGTTTATACACCAACCACCTTTTTATGAAGAAACAGAGGGACCTGACACATTTGTGACAAATGATTCATTAGAAGTGGCACCTATGGTGCTATGTTGTACAGAAAACGGTGAGCTTCAAGTCACAATTTATTCCCTAAGTGAAATCCCCTGAGCTACGGCGTTGAGTGGAAAGTGACATAGACACGGTTGTAAATAAAACGAGCTGTCGCCAGGCCAGACAGAATGTCAACTATACCCATTGGAAGGATGGCTGTGTCCAAGTCTTGTGGTTCCTACAGACAATCTAGTCTGAGGGGGGGTTGCTTCAGGGGCTGTGGGACTGATATGAGTTTGTGGGAATAGCAGTCAGAGTGAATGGGTGGAGCACAGTACAAATGTGGCATCGCCAAAGTGAAAAGACATTGCCTGAACAACTAAAAAAAAAAAAAATCTCCATCAGCTGTCAGGATACACACACACACACACACACACACAGAGGGAAAGACATCACTCACTAATGGTCCGGAAAGAACACCTTCACAATCAACAGTATATGCCACCCATAGACTGGGCTGAATTGTGAATTAGAAATAGGGACGTATGTTATGGAACACAGTATCATATTGCAATTACACTCTTGGTGGGTCATGGTTCAATAACTAGTCTGTATTATTTTTAACCAAATTACAACAGTCACTCATCTGGAACTTCTGGGGTTGGTCAGGATGGTAATTGGACTAAAAAATGGTTATTAGTTAGAGGGCTCATTTAGATATTGCAGCCTTTAGTATTGCCTTCAGTATGGCAAAGTTCAAGAAGGCAAATACAAAAAAGAAAAGATATGTGCTGCCGCCCTAATTATAATTAATATGATTCTTAAAGAACTATAAAACCTCAAAGATACTGTCAATCACAACCACCAAGTACCTCAACTATTACATCTTGCATCCTAAGAGACAAACCTCAAACTCCTGCAGTGTAACCACTCCCTCAGAGATCAGCTTGTCTGCATATTTCTTCAGGACATGCTCCTGCTTGCGAATCTGCTTGTACATCAGAGGCTGAGTGAACATGGGCTCGTCCATCTCGTTGTGGCCAAAGCGCCGGTAGCACACCTACAACATACATAATTACTTACGGATTTCTATGAATAAATGTGTGCCTTTATAAAACATGGCACCCAATGTGTGGTCACAATTTGGAATATCATCTTTGGAATTGTACAGAAGAACCACTGTACTTTCCCTAAAGAAACTTTCTTTAAAGAGCTTATTTAACAAACTTCTTTATAATGTAAAAGTTCAGTGTCAATTAAAGGTTTCCTAGAACCGTACATCCAGCTTTTCAGGAATGTTTCACTTTCAAAAGTGAAGTTTATGCCCTGATCATGCTTACCAGGTCTATGACCACATCCTTGTTAAAGGTGTTCCTCCATTCTGCAGCCACTCCACATACATACATCACAGCCTCAGGGTCGTCTGCATTGACGTGGAAGATTGGTGCGTTGACCACGCGAGCCACATCGGTGGGGTAGGGAGAAGATCGTGCCATTCGTGGATCAGTGGTAAAGCCAATCTGACAACAGCAGATAAAGCTAATCAATACATAGGCAAAGGTCATGAGTTCAATTTTTCTGAGCAAACAGTGCCTGATTTCTGTAATCTGGCTTAAGTATGAAATCAGTCACTATCCTCCATGTTCCATTCTCTAAAGGATCTGAGGCTTGATCTTTACCTGATTATTAACAACAACATGGATGGTGCCATGAGTTGTGTATGAGGGCAGTTCACTGAGATGAAAGGTTTCATAGACAACTCCCTGACCAGCGAATGCTGCATCACCATGCATCAGAATGGACATCACCTGTGAGACAGAGGGGAAATGATCATTTACACGATATCTAATTATCCCAAAAACAGCCAAAAGGCCAAGACATGAATAATGTTTGCAGTGGAGTGGACTTCCATTGCTTTGTTAGTTTCAGCTCCACTTCAGAACTAAAAAAGTAATCTTCAGACACCAAACCTGTATTGGATTAGAAGAATGTTCCTCTTTGGCTGATGTTCCTCTGTGATTAGAGGAAAACTGCAATTTTTTTAACCCTTCAAGCGATCACTCCTTGTTCTTTTGCACACTTAGGTAGCTCTTGTATGGCTCAGAGCAATCCGTAAATGGATAAATTCAGTTTTTTTAATTATTATTCAACAGCTGTTACCTTCTTTCCCTCAGTGTCTCCAATGTAGAACTGCTCTGCTTTGGTTTTGCCCTGTACTACCGGGTCTACTGCCTCCAGGTGAGAGGGGTTAGCCATGAGCGACAGGGTGATGTTCTTATCCGTCTCCCTGTTGATCCGCTCATGGTACATGCCAAGATGATACTTCACATCCCCGGAGCCCTGTAGAACAACACATGCCCATCCCTACTTCACATTTTCCATGTTATAGAAAGTATGGGACCTGAAGCTGTGTTATACATTATTAGATCTTATTACCTCATCTGCAGCTTCAAGCTTGGGATCAAACTGGCAGAAAATCTGATCAAGATCTTTCCGTACAACATTGGCCAGCACGTTCAGACGGCCTCTGTGCATCAGAGATGGTGTTATTTCTGTTGAAAAGAGCTCATAAATAGTAGATAAGACTGAATGGAGCAGAGATAACATACCTGTGGGGCATGCCCATGATTACAGTCTCTATTCCAGCCACACTAGACTTGTCAATGATCATCTTCAGGGCAGGGATTAGGACTTCACAGCCCTCCAAGCCAAAGCGCTTTTCTGAAGACCACTTGCGTGCCAGGAAGTCCTCAAAACTGCACCATCAATATGAGTGAGTGTATGTTTTTCTTATAGTGAAACATTACAATGGAGAAATTGCAGTCCACAGAGACCAAAATGAATGAAAAAAAAAATCTGATACTAAAATTCACAGAAGTGTAAAGTGTCCATTTGTCATACATGAACACACCACAGCACACAGAGAGAACAGTACAAAATTCTTTCTCTGCATTTCACCCATTCATCAAGTGAAGAAGCAGGCAGCCAGGAAAACACAGCCCCCAGGAGCAGAGTGTTGGGATGGTACCTCATTCAAGGGTACCCCAGAGGTGCCACTAGCAGTCCTGGGAAAGCTGCTTTCTGAGAAACTAGGCGCTGTTACTTCATACAACAAATCTGAAGTTCGAATTCTGGGTGTAATTTTAGATTCTGAGCTCTGTTTTATTTTGCAGATGAAAATAAACACTAGCTAAACACTTTTAATCATTTAAGAAATACTGCAGAAGTTGAGCTTTTTCTCTGCCAGAGCAAAGCAGAGAAACTAACCTATGCATTTGTTATAAGCAGAGATGATTACTGTAATATTCTCTGTACTTTTCACATTTCACATGTTTTCCTTTCCTTGATCTGGAAAAATGCCATTATGTCATTAATCAATAATTGAATGAGTTTGAGATGTGTTTCACAAAGTGTGAATATTCAGACAAAGTCTGCTTTCTGTCATTACACCTCTAAACAGTAGAATTCAATTCCACCTTATATTAGTCAGTAAAGCTCAACACACAGTTTAAAACATGAACTACTGACCGTGTTGAGCGCACCAGCCTGGCAAGCAGTGTCCTCTTCTCTCTGTCAGTAAATTTCATAATGCCTGGAGACTCAAACTTTTGTCGGATCCACTGACACTGCTCTACGTTGTTGATGAACATGAATTCCACACCAATATGACCACAGTATGACGTCTGTAATGTTCGACACACGAACAGTACATATAAAGAAAACTGTTCAGTGTGTTCAAGCTATGAAGTTTTGAAACATAAAATAAAAATTGTTTCTTACACAGTCAGGGAATACACTATATGGACAAAAGTATTATGGGACACCTGTTTTTCTGGGTTTGGACTAGGCCCCTTACTTCCAGTGAAGGCAAATCTTAATGCTTCAGCATACCAAGACATTTTGGACATCACCATCCTTCCAACTTTGTGGACACAGTTTGGGAAAGAACTTGACTGGCCCTCACAGAGCTCTGACCTCAACCCAATCCAACACCTTTGGGATAAACTGGAAGACAGATTGCAAGCCAGGCTTTCTTGTTCAACATCAGTGTCTGACTGCTCTACAGAATGAATGGGCCAGAATGAGTGGGGAGAAAAAGTATATGAACCTTTTGGAATTTCAGGGTTTTCTGCATTATTTTGTCATAAAATGTGTGTGATCTAACCTAAGTCAAGGGTATTGACAAATGTAATGTGCCTGAAATAATAACACAAGGAAATCCTGATATTTCATGTTTTTATTGAGGACAATCATAAAATCCACAGTGCTTGTGGAAAAAGTTTGTGAACTTGGAATTAATAACTGGTTGACCCCATCACCCCCCCGGCAGCAATAACCTCAACCAGGCACTTCCTGTAGCTGTGGATCAGACCTCCACATCGTTCAGGAGACTCATTTTTAGCCCATTCTTCTTGGCGGAACTGCTTTAGGTCTGTCATTCTTTGGACATCTCATGTGTATGGCTTTCCTCAAGTCATTCCTTAGCATCTCTGTTGGATTGAGGTCTGGGCTCTGATTTGGCCACTCCAAAAAGCAGATCCTTGTTGGTATAATGGTCAGCCATCCCAGTACTTTTGTCCATATAATGTATGAAAATGCTTCTTACTAGTGGTCCTGCAGGATTACTAAATGTAGCCCCCACAATACAGCAACCTTTACCTACCTCAAGTCTGTGTATGATCTCTTTGAGTGGGAGTGTGGTTTCACGACCTCCAATAAACGTTGTTGATGGTAACTGAAAGGTCTTGTCCAGATCTGACTCGTCCAGACCATGGAACCCTAGTGCACAAAAGAGCTCAAAGTAAATAAGTGAGAAAGAAAAAATAAACTGACATTCTTAAGAAGCTTTAAGAAGTTTTGTTGAACTCAGAATAAAAAAAAAAGAAAACTAAAGGAATTAAACCACAAAACAATGGAAATGTAATTACAGGAACACAAACTTATTAGTAGCCCTCATTTTCATTGAAGCTATTTTAAAATCCATAGACAATTATGAAATATAGGTAACCTTGGTTCTAAACCTGAGATGGTCTATCAGTGAGACTGGGACTGCTCAGCAGGAGAAATGCACAAGAGGAGACAGATGCATGTAATGACATTAAAGTCACGCATGCAGATAAAGAGTGCTTAGAATACAGGGCGATATCAGAGGACTGCAACCACAGCCAGCTGGTCTGATATCTACTTTCATTAGCTGTGTGAAAGCTCTGTGAAGCAGTATGACAAAATATGATCTGAGACACACAGAGGGTGTATATGAAGGGGAAAAAGAGGTATGTTTTGAGGAGTCTCTTTAGTGGCCATTACTCTCTACTTTCGATCTGTTGTGAGAACATGTCCTACATCCTTTTATTTTGCTGGCACTAAAAGCAATAGGGCATGACAGGAGCAAAGGGGAAGATTTATGGTCCCTTACCTCAGATAACATTAACCTAGGCTTGTACTTCAGTCTGGGCCACAGTTCTAGCACAGGAGCCCCTGTCTCTGTCTAACATAAGAGAATCTGAACTGACAATCTTCCTGCCAGCCAGTTCCATGTCTGGACTGCTTGAAACCTCTCTTTCTACCAGGGAAACTAGGGCAGCAATAAAACCCACCAAAGCCTATCACTCAACCCTATTTCACCAACCTTGATAAGATCACATAATCAAATTAGAATGATTATTCCATATGTCCCATTCACCCTGGAAGGCAGTGGGAGTCTAATTTTTATGATTCAATTTCTATTCTTAAAGCCTAAGGGGACGCAGAAAGACACAGAGGAACATTTTAAAGAGGATATGATATTTAACAGTGATGAAATGTGTTCTTTAAGCAAGAAAAATTCCCGTGCAGTACAACAGTCTTGATTACACTTGACCAGTGCGTAGTTTGTAAATGCTTAAATATTAAAATGTGGAGAGGACACACAGCCAAAGGTCAGTTCAGCTGTTGTGTAACTGTACATTACCTTCAGTGTCAGGGAAATTATACTATAACCTCAAATAGCACATTAGTACGATTTAGCTTTCGCAAATGTAATTAGCCTGGGACTGAAGTGGAATTTCCACCAGGAATCCCAACCTACTAGAAAATATGAAATATATCACATCAGGTAGATCCTCCATGTTCCTTCCTTACTTCAATAAAAAAACTAATATACTGATCTGAATTGACTGGAGGGGCTTTACTCTAAATTATGTGAGCTGTAAATAAATCTAATGTGTGTGTGGGATTGCTTATATGGGATGATTATCATTTTGATTAGACACTGTAGGTAGCCTCTTTCTGCCGGACCCTTAGTAGCAGTTCCAGAGGTGGAAATAGAAATCTGTTCGAATATGTAGATTAACTTCATTTACCATGCCAGCTTTCTGTGAGTGAAATGCGTCTCTGTGTTGAGCTGCTAGTGAGCAACGAGGGGTGAAAGAACAGGGATATGAACAATTCATTTTCTTTGCTATTTTTAGTTGAGGAACAATATTTTCAAATTGTTCCACAATTTGCCTGCACAATAAAATTGTTCCACAATTTGCCTGCACAGTAAAGATTTTGCCTGTCTGGGATGCTCATTTCATATCGAGTCATGTTATAGGCCTATCACCAGTTAACATAATGAGTTGTGCGCGTGATATGTCCCACAAGTTTTTATAACATTACACAACTTTTCCAGTCTTTTGATGCCCCATCTCAGCATTTTTTGATGTGTTGCCTGCATCAAATTCAACGATCATATATTTTTCATAAAACATTAAAAATTTTATATGTCTTTGTTCTATTTTCAATAAAATTTGGATTTACACACTTTGTGTAAAATGTCAATAAAAACAGGAGGAAATTTTTTGCAGTGTCTCAACCGCTTTTTTTAAAATGAGGTTAGAATTTACAACTTAAATTTACAATCTGATATTTCTTTTCGTAATCAAAACTGAGACATTTGTGGCAGATGACAAGCAGTCACATCACTGCAGTGGCCAGAGCAAGCTCTCTGAGCCCATTACACACTACTTACACATTCACACACTTGTGGCTTATGCCAAAGCTAAAAAAACAAACAACAAAAAAAGATTCAATAAAAAGGATTAAGGGGTCTACTGTATCAAAATATAGACTGACACCCTCATCAAACATGGAGTAGCATATCTACTCAAACAAAAGTCTGAACACAAACAAACCCTCCTCCAAACAGTGTATTGCACAACAACAAAACTGCAAGACAATATGCTGCACAGCCCATAAGGGATGGCAAGAAGCTGCAAAGATACAAAAAAGAATAAATAATTTGTAAGGATATGCCACAAGCTAGGAAGTGAGACAGCACATGTCTTCACAACAGCAGTCTTCTTTAAGTGGGGCAGGGTAATTATGGCCAAAGGACAGTAAATGAATCAACTATTCACAAATAGGGAGATAGTCAGTGCTATTAATAACTACAAAGTCAAACACTGTTACATGTATTAATTGCACAGGAAAAGAATAAATATTTTACCAAGTTTGTCAATGGTTGTTATCAAATCTGAAGGGACAAAAGAATCCACATCAGCTGTAAGGATGCCGAGCGGGTCCAGCTGGGCCACATGATGGCCACGGATCTGCAGAGTGGGTAAAATAATATTATAGGGTTTACACCAAGACTGCTGGATTTACTGAAAGCCAAGATTTAATAAACCCCTCAGATCCCTCATCTAATTAATTAGTGGAAACAGGCAACATTGCTGTCATAACTTCTTTGACACCTTAATTAAAAATAAATAAAAAGTTGGAGGTTGGGGATAAATTGCATGAAACTGTGAAACACAAACAAAAAAGTCATACTATAACACTCCCTTCATTCTATTTAACTTTGGAGAGGTTTCTTATAGAACGATGTACTCAACACTTTGGATTTACAGGCACGTTTAGATACCTCTACACATTTTCTTGTTTATTTCTGCTTTAGTCTATACTGAACACAAATAACCAGAGCTACTCATCATTTTGTTCATCTAATCATCAAACAATCAGAGTTAATTATCTATTTTTAAGTGACCACTTCTGGTTGCACATTTGTGTTTGCAAACTATTCTCAACACAGCAGTCACAGTCAGCACAAGTGGTCAACAATCTCTGCAG
The DNA here is from genome assembly GCA_037974405.1 of Brachyalestes nurse. Classification (NCBI taxonomy): domain Eukaryota; kingdom Metazoa; phylum Chordata; class Actinopteri; order Characiformes; family Alestidae; genus Brachyalestes; species Brachyalestes nurse. The sequence continues at coordinate 17,564,663 of JBBPCY010000150.1, forward strand.
GGTTACTGTGCCTGATACACTTATACCAGTGCCACACAGACTAGCACAGCACTGGCATGTTCTTAGCACTGCTGAGAATGGTGCCCCCCCGCCCCAAAGCATAACTGGTTAGCATTGGTCCTTCGAGGGCAGACTTGTTGTTAGAGGTTTGACCCACTGTACCTGATAGGCTCTTATAAGGTTGTGAACAGCCAGATGATCTTCTACCACCTTCTGGGACATGGCAGGTGTCTGGGACATGGCTCGACCCTGGAGTAGAGTGGATGGACGCCTCTCTCCTGCTTCCCCAGATGGACTGTTGGCCTGGGCATTGCGGAAGTAGGAATCCCAAGACTGGGCAAAAAGAGACTGATCACGTACTTCAAAATGCTCATCAGGAGACACATCAGGAGAATTTCTAGCTTTTTTTCTGCCCTGGAATATTCACTGGAATATGTAGGGTTTTACAAGTCTATATGCATTTTGATATGAAAATATAGATTTGAATTAAAGCCTCTGTTCACCAGATGTAGGAGGCAACAAGTGTAGTATACTGTTGTGAATTCACTGTACCTCATGAACATTTTTGGGGTTCTCTAGCCAGGCATAGTACATCTCCTCCACATAGCTGGAGTTAAGGGCTGATAGTGATGGCTGAACGGCCTCAGAGGAGCAGCCTCGGTGGGGGTTAAACACTGGTCTCCCTGGCCCGTAACGACCCAACATCCACAGGCCACTGCTCCGCAGGACACCGGCCAGTGAACGAAATTGA
>JBBPCY010000150.1:17570458-17600864 GCA_037974405.1 Brachyalestes nurse
ACCAACTATCATGCAATATATAACTAGCTTCATCACAAAAACTCTACGTGCAGGAAAAACTAAACACAGATTTAAAATCAGCATGAAAAACACTACAAAACCCACATAAACTTAGCTCTGATGATTTTGACCTGTGTTATTAGACAGTACCAGTGGGTGTGAAATGTATAGTCTTATTACTATAGGCAGAATGCAAGTTGTTTGTTTTAATCTACATGTGAAAGCTCCAATCAAAAGGTCTAAAAACATGTCTGAATAATAGATCCTGCATCAATGGAAGGCTAGACTCTATGTAGAGATGATGAGAATTGCTCCATTTTACCTCAAACCACTATTATATAAAAACCTTATTAGCAAATTAACAAGTAATGTGTGGATTTTCTTGTCCCTGTCCACTACTAGTTCCAATTTTCATTACTAGAGATTGAGGGCATTAATGTGTTCTGATATATCCCTCTGTATATCTGCCAAGTATATGCACAAAGTAAGGATATGCATAGTAAAGTGGTGCCCAGTTCCAGTTCTAGAAGGCACCTACCCTTGTGTCTCTTGCTTTAACATACATGATCCATTTATTTAGGCAATTTACCAGCCTTAGTAGGGCTACTCCAGGACTATGGTCGGAAACCATGGACATAATGGAGATCTTAAGAGTCTTTACAGCTCAAAAAAACAGCTATCAATCAATATCTCAAGACTTCCAGATATAAAGGCCTTTCCACAAAAAAAAGAAAAAGAAAAGAAAAAAGCAAGTAGGCAAGGTCAGGCAATATTGAGTGAAAATGCCATTTTGGCGCTACGACTGCAGCTCTTGACAAAGACGGAGTTGGGAGCCTCCCATTTCTGGCATCTTATTAAAAGCATTCGTTTTTAAAATGCCCCGCTGGCCCTGCCTAACACACAGATTTGTAAAATGACCAGCTTTTGGCGTAATCACTTTAAAACAGTAATGCAAACCGTGAGGTTCTTGTTCTCTATAGTTGCAAGTTTTTTGTTGCAGACGGGGTACAACTTCCTTAATGTATTTCTCTGACATTTAAATTCCAATTACAGTTTGACCCTCTGTTGACATCGCTGTTCCCTCAAAGATGAAAATGCATCCATTTCAAAATGTTTGCCAATAAATATATAAAAAATAAAAAAAGGCCAGCTGCAAACAAATCTGCTGCTTGTAGCATGGTTTTGAGAGGTTAATGACTAAATAGTCCACAGCTAATTAAAGCCAATTATAAACAACATGGAGGTCATGATGATGAGTGCAGATAACTAATCTACTTAAGAAGGTCAAAAAAAGAAACAGTTCCAAGGGCCTCAATTTAAGGATCTGACTCACTGGTGATGTACAGACCACATGGTAATGCATCCTGCTCCTGCCTCCCCACCTACTCTTAGCAGTGATAAATGAGCCATGTCAAACAGTCATTGGTGCTTCTCTTATGAAACATACAAGCTCTGCCTGCCATCTCAACAACACAAGTTAAACCTTACAATTACAAATAAAAGCCATTTCAAACATATGCACAATTTTTCACCATGATTACATTGGAATGTAATAACTGACCATGAATAATTAACTGAATTTTCTACAAAGGGAAAACAATGTTCCAACTAAACGCTATTAGTCTCTTTACTGATTACCTGGTTGCGCCGTAAATAAGCCTACACTGCCTAGTGTGGCAGGGCAGCATATATCAGATGTGGATGATACACAGGTCCATGCATCTAAATCTTAAGGCTCACTTAATCCTGGCTAGGACTGCAAATAAACACAAACCATTTGCAATACTTTGGCCGCTTCATCAAATTTACAAATGTGAAACTTCACATGAATCAAAACACAGGTAATTACACAACCCCTAAAAACACCCTGTTTTAGTTGCAAAGTTTCTTTGTTAGCCATTTAATCATTAATAATAAAATAACACACTGAGAAAAAAAAACAAAACAAAAAGAAGTTTAACAAGAAATGAAAAATCACACTGATAAACATTACATACCATAATAAACTGCTAAAAAAAATTACATGCAGAGATGATCAGTTTGTCCACAATTTGGTATGGCAGCACTACCTTCACCCTGAATGATTTCTTTCAGAGGGAAAAGCATCCGCTTAATAGATACTGTATTTCCTTTAATGTGGAAAGTTTACATATTTGAAAACTCCATTACAGTCATACTTGTCTGATCTCAATATGGCAAAACAAAGATATGACTTTAGTTTAATACACTTTCATAAATCAAGTGTGATGAGGAATCACTGTCCATTTAGTTCTCATGCATATAGTGTTACACAGTTCTACATACTGTACTGAGTCTGTATAAGTGCCTGCTAACAGTCAAAGAATCAAGACTATTATGCCTGTGTCAACCAATCTTAAACGCAACATGCAGTAACTTTGGCCACAAGTGACTCTCTGGTAAAAGGGGGAATGCAAATAACCAGCAACCAGGATTACTATTGCTATTGTCTCAGGCCACATATATAGGGCACTGTGACTTGAGACATTTAATCACCAGCTCAAAAAAGGCATACAGTATTTCTATACATCAAATCTCAGAAAATCACCTAAAAAGATTTCTTGCTAAAGAAGAAGAAAGCACTGAGGAATTGAAAAAGAGGTATGTCAGTCTGTTACAGGCCAGCATTAATGGCAGTCTGGTGGACAAGAGGAGGCTGCACTGGACAGGTGGCTGCTGCTGCTGGGTCCAGGGCTGGGCTCCGGAACAGGATCGGAGCTGATCTGCTCATAGATGAAGCCATAAAGACTGACATCAGGCCTCTGGCTGTGACTGTTTTTACACACTACATTAAAGTACTGCTTCAGGAGACCATACAAAGTGCCTAGAGATGACAAAGAGAAGCATTTTATTGGAGAACTGTGGCAAACATTGAATGTGTTATCATATACATCAGGAATCATTGATAAATCACAGGGCACAATGAAGACTCCAACTTAGCTAATTATAACAGAGCTTTATCAAAAGGTTGCCAATAAATGTCAGAGGGAAAAACCAAAAAACCAAAATGTAGACCATGGTAATGTTTGGATAAGACAAATGCACAGATGTAATTACATATAATAACAAGGTAAATGGAAATATCAGTGTTTTCTACTGGAAGGCGGTGTAGCCTAAAGGCGTTTCTCTACTTTCCCACAAAACCAATTTCTGCTCCTACTCACACATTTATGGATTTGGTTCTTGAACTACTTGAACTTCACAGCAATAAACAATGCATCAAACATGCACTGAAATTAGCCGCAAAGACACTGTAATATAATATTAATTTACTTAATATGTGAAATATTCATAGGTCTGAAGCCATCTAACCTAGATCCATATTTATTTGTTTGAGAATGAAAATGAGAGTCTATGTACCACACAGTTTATCCCATACAATGTTGTCGATCCAATACAAATTGTGATCTTTTGTGCTTCCAAAGCTATAGTTTAAGATAAGAAAGAGTATGACCTGCCAAAAAGATCACTTAAGAAAACCTGGCAAAACCACTGAGTAGAAGGCCTACATTTGGAAAGTATGTCCTGTTCTGACTGCAAGGGAACTAGTCTGTCATTAAAATGGCTTCCAATGGGAGAAGGGTGTCCTTACCCACAGTGATGAACCCCTCTGTGAGGAAGGTGTGCAGATCGTGAACGTCCCTCATGAGCTCAGCATCACCAAATGTGAAGTAGGCCACATCTCTGCCTGCCTCTGCTGCTGCCATTATCTGTATCAGGGCTGCAAAAAAACCCCAAAACACAGCATTGAACTGAATAAATGCTCACAAATCATGCAGTGCTGATACATCACATCCTGGGCTGCAATGGCTTAACATTCCTATATATAACTTCTAAATCTGATAACATTTATTATTTAGAAGAATTTAAGTTACATTCTGTTTGATCCACAGAAGTGTATTATCAAATACATACATTTCTTAAGAGATACCGAAAGACTGGCTTTTACTGTTGACTTCTGCTCTTAGCTGTTGTGAATATGACTGACAGCTCCATTTTTCAAAGGTAAATATTCCATGGCTAACATTCCTTATTAAGGGATTCAATCTTAGTCACACAGCATCAAACAGTCAGAGGAGTCTTTAAATATTTTAAGAGGCTGGATACAATTGATTGATTAATGAATAATGCTTTAATGAGAACTGCTACTTACAATGAGTTTACCTCCCTCAACATGGAAACAAAGTCCAGTGCATAGCTGGATAAAATGCATTATCATTACAACCAAGATATAATAACTGTAATTTCAGCTCTGCAGACCAAAAAAGCTTTACATTTAAAATTGGATACATCACAACCGTCCAGTGACTGCTTACAAACAAGAAGGCCCAAAATTAACTGTTCATTTTCTTTCGAAAGGAAATGTACAAGTGTGGAAAAGCAAATCTTTTAATTACTTTTTTTTGAAAACAAATGTATGGTAAACTGAAATGTAAACATAAATCTTTTATGTAAACATAAATGAAAACTATCATGCCATCCCTGATGAACTGTAGAAAACAATTCGCTGATCAATAAAATGTGAGCAAAAAATATGTCCTTTCAAAATGAATGGGAGCAATGTAATGAGACTATAGAGCCAAGAAAGCCCCTCTCAATCTCTGGTTATGGAAGCATGGAAGCACGCACCCACGCACGCATACGCACGCGCGCGCAAACACACACACACACACAGCTACTCACAACTCAGGGCAATTAGGTCTGATGGGGATATTTTAGTGAAGCTTCAAAATTATGAATACAGAGTCATTAACTATAATACAGTCATTAGCAATAGTGGGGGACGTATTGATTGCGATCTCAGACTCTAAGGTGTTTATACTTTACTGGTTTTAATTTGCTGCAGAAAACATGACTAACAGGGAATCTGTATTAAAGACCAACACACTGAGATAAGAAAATGAGAATAAAAAAGATCTCATTATGTACTTAAGATAGCTTTATGAGCAGATCACCAGCCAAGCAGATACAAGGGGCACCTCAGCCGTACTTACGACTGAATCATTGCTTATTCACGGGTAAAATTATTTAACATAAAACAACAGGTGGATTTTGTATTTATTCCTCATTAACTGCTGAGGATTAAAATAAAAACCAACAGATGTTTCTTTTTCATTTATCCAGTGTGCCAGGAGCTCATCAGCCGCTCTACCTTTGAGTCGCGTGTCTCCCCCGAAGGCTCCGCAGCCCCAGTTTCCGGTGGCAATTGCCGAGAGGTTCTGGGTGTTGACACCTTGCCGCACAAACCCACAGTACGCCTTAGAAAAATTCACACAAAGCAAGAGTAAGCAGCAGCTCCCTGTGGGAGAGTAACCATGGGTACACAACAAAGGGGACACATAGACAACCCTGGATGATAAGCACAAATACAAACATGTAGTACCAACAAGAAAGAAGAACACTTTAGGGGCATTTCTGCCTAAAATTAGTTTAGTGTTCTTTGTCATACTGTGTACCATTCAGTAGAGCAGCACTGTTTCTCTCAGCCACATTTTGACAGAATTCTTAATTTTGTATGTTTGCATTTCTCACACATGTATTGTTCTCTGCCTTTCTGCCTTAAAATTCTTAAAAATGATGCACCATCATAGGCCAATAGAAGGGCACTATCAGTAAATAAATCCATGTATAAAAAGGAAATATATAACCTGCTCCTAATGTTACATTTGCACAGTAAAATGCAGAGTTTTGTAACTCCGGGGAATCTGCACTATTGTTTATTGAGCTCTGGTTCTTTTATTGTAGACTGTATTCATACATTAACCTTAGCAAGATGATGTTTGCTGCACAACTACATTGCATAAAGATTTATATTCTTTCTTCTAGCATTCCATAATGCTATGAAAAGTTGCGTTTAGTGCCATGCAGGGACCTTTAGAGGGGAAGGTGCTCATATGAAGGAAATGGGTGGCGGTGTTGACAAAGTTCAGCTCTAGGAAAGGTTTACTAACTGCACCCTTAAGCATCTGACAAATCATTCCTGTGCTCTCGTTTCTAATGATGGTTTGAAAATTATTTACGAAGTCATAAGATTACAATAGGATATTTGGCTTCCTAGGAGAAACATTACTTGCCTGGCTCCATGCTGTGTTTTTTCACAGTATTAAAAACAATCATATTTTCCTGACCTTGTTGAGTTCCCTAGTGATTTTGTCTGGGTGGAACTGCTCCATGAAGTGCCTGTACTTCAGCGCATCCAGGGCCACAATCTCTGTACACCTCCTCTGCCACTCATCCCTAAGCAGGAGAAGAGGATATTGAGAGCAAACACAGAAAAAGGAGTCCTACATTTATAATTTAATAGGTAGCAAATTGCCAGGAGATCAGATTCAAACAGTGACACCAGTCAGTAACGATTCCCTATTTTAAACACAAGAGCTTGAAAATCAGAAAGGTTGACAATATTGAACTGTGCAGTGTAGAAATACTTTGAGTAACACTGATCTTAGGAAATTGCAAATGAAATTTCTTTCTAATTATGTGGAACTTTAAAATGTCCCGCTTCCAATATGTCAGGTCAATTCCAATGTCCACAACTATAGATCGTAAACTCATTAATATTCATATTGACAAGAAAGAACACAGTTGCGACTGCAGTTATTGTGTTAAGCATTTCTCTTGTTTTACTACACATAGTAAAGGGTAAGGCTTACTATATTATGCTGCATTTAAAATGTACCAGAAAACTTAAAAAAAAAAAAAATACAACATACAGAAGCCTTTTTCAGTTTATACCTAGGTGTGTCATCTTTGTGATTGTCCTTCCATTTGTAGCTCTCTGCATAACCAGAGTATTTACTGTACTGCTCCGTGCCTGCAATTAAAAAGCAAAATGAAACAAAGCAAAGAAAGAACAGAGAGAAAAGAAAGAATGGCAAGTAACTGTTCTGAAGATTACTTTTTTTATTCAACTATAGTCTACCAGCATGAAGTGGATTAACTTGAATATACAGGTCATTTATATCAGAAGAAAGCAATCAGCATGGGTCAGGACTAAAACCCTCCACCACAAAAGCAGCAGCACTCAAGATTAAAGTAACATGTTGGCAGAGGGAACACCAACTACCTGCCAAATGTATCTGAGGTACTGGTACAACCTGCCAGGCTGAACTTTTAAGTAGAGAGACATGACTGACAAAGAAAGAAGAAAAGAAGGGTAAAATATTAGAAAGCGGATGAGTAGGCTGCAGTTTCCAATTCCCTCTTGTTTTGTCATCGTTAAAATCTTTTGAGTGGTCCTGCAGGAGCAGATGTTCCTAGGTAAGGATGGGTCAGTCGCTTTGTGTTTGCTCTCGTCTCTGAGGAGTTCCAGGCTAGACAGCACAAGAGCATGTCTTTCATTACCACTCATTAGCGTTTGCAGCTGCTTATCAAACCCAAATAAAGTCCAGTTACTAGACAACTAAATCAAAGTGGATCCACCATCTGCAGAACAGAATTCAGACCCCACTGTCTCAAAGCCAAACATTTTGAAACACTGTACCATATTAGTGCTGTGAAAGTTAGGGTGCTAATAATGCATTTTTGCAATTATAACAATGCATTAAAAATGCATTTTTGCAATTATGCTTCTAATTTTTAGATGCCCATAGGACATTTTCCTAGTTTGGTCCTTCTGTTAATAGTGCAGGCTGAAGCTTTTCATGATTCTAAACAGATTCTAAATGTGGATGATAATTAGAATGTTCTATGAGAGTCACATGATTTTCATGGTCAGACAAGAATGATCTTACTGAAATAATGAAGGTAATAAGAACATTATGATTATGCTTATTTTGTCCACTCTAACACACACACACACACAACACATTCGTTCAGAGACAAAATTGGGCAATACGACAAATGTAATTAATTGTTATTGATTATGTAACATTTTGACAGCCCTAAACCCCATATTATGTAGGTAAAAATTAATGATAATTTCAATTGCCTAACTTCTCTTTTCCCCAATGGTACTGTTTTCGGTCTTGCGACTTTGGCCGCATGCTTGAATGGGGTGGAGCGGATAAATAAATAAATAAATATTGGAACAGGCACAGCTCCAGACAGTGACGTGAGTGACTGCCCATGCCACAATTGCCTACAGCAATGTCAACCTTCTGGATCCAACAGCAGAATCAGCATTCTCCACCTTCATCCAATTTGCAGTCATAACCGGCCCCAACGGCATCCAGACAAAGAGCAATCGCGAGATTAAAATGTAGCCGTGTTTCCAACGCTCAGGCTTTTCTGCCAGCTCCACTGACGCAAGAGTGCATTAAGAACTCTGAATTATGACACATCGATAGCGGAATGTGATTTGCTGTAAAATAGTACTGGGTCAGTGGTGACCCGTCTGAAACAGGGACTACAATGAATATTTAGTTTGTTCCAACAGCTGTGATGAAACGGCTGGGTCCATTAGGGGAGCAGGGCTAGCCATCTTTCTTTATGCCCTTTAGTAATACAGTTAAGAATTAAGATGGGGAGGGAAAACAAAGAAGGATGTAAGATAGAGATGGTGGGTGAGAGAGAAAGAGAAATGTGTTCAATAAAACTTTAGTTTTCAATGGAAAAGAAGACATAATTATATATATATATTTAAATGGTTTTGAATATTTCTGAGTTTAGCACAACTATTGAGGAAAATAAAAAATAAAAAATTCAAACAATGCCGTGTAGCCAGCCTTTAGGCAACCTGAAGTTTAGTGAGTGGGAGAAGGCATGGGTGGATGAGGAATGGGCAAGAGCTCTTTATACCAGAAGCCTGCCTCTTCACACGCCTGCACACGCTATGACATGGAAGAGTGCATCTAACCATACAGCTTCTCCCACTTCACATTTTCTAGCATGGATATCATTTATCTTCTCTCCTTGGCATCACTTCAAAGCTCACCAAAGTAACAGGATTAATCAACTGGACAACTCGAAATCTCTAGCTTTCTCTCCATCACCAGTACTGGTTGTACTGCTTGAAGTAAGACTAATTAATTGTATCTCATGAGGATCACGAAAACTAATGTAGGCAGCGTCCACAATATGGAACATTTATAAGGCAGTCTGGCAGGCTAATTAGCAAGACACTTGTCAAATCTTTGATACTCTACACATGAACTGCCAGAGACAACTTAACATCTTACATACTTCATAAACATGTGCTACCAAAACAAGTGGTCATAGTGCAGCATTGTCCTACTAATGACATATGAACAGACACATGAAACTAGACTATAAATATATACACACCACAGAAAGGATATCTGCTTTGAATAAGGCCTGGGAAATAAATTAAGTGTGAGAAAAGACATGGTTAACATTGTCTCAGTCATAATTCTTGTAGAAAATGTCCTGAAAGGGGTGCATCATACAGGAGGGATTTAAATCCTTACAAGCTAACAATGTCCAAAGTCCTGGACATAAATGTCTGGTTTGGTTTGGGAAGATTGCTAGCAGGGTCTCTCTCTCTCTCTTTCATGGCTCTGTAAGAGCGGTAGTGGGAGGGGGATCCTACAGGCACCTGGCTAGGGCGTGGAAGCTGTAGCAAAAGATTGATGTGTTTGGGATAAGAATGATGCAGGACACTAACTCACAACCTGGGCTTCTCTTCAGAGCTGCCGCTCAGTCAGCTAGCAATCTTTACTGGGACACAGCAGTGGATGAGGGAGCGATAGAGGAGGGCAGCCGATTTTAGTGTGTTGACTCAACACAGTGAGTTGGAGGGTGAAAAATAAGGCAATTCGGCTGGGGAGAAATGAGGAATAACTGGGCAGCCTGGAGTGAATCAATGTAATGGATTTACGTTCAAATTGGATGGGGAAGGGAACGGAGGAGGTATGAATGGAGCCCAATGAATACACAGGCCTCAGCAAAGAATGGAAAATAACTTCCAAAGGAAAAAAGACAGATGACCAACTCAATGTATGAGGAGAATAGTTTTTAAAAAGCGATGAGTGATAAGAATGGTTTGGGCTAAATACTATTCAAACTGACCTAATCATTAATTTCAGAATAAAATCTTGTTGGACTGACAACCCAGTCAATGTACAATTGCCCAAATGTTGTATAAGAACAGCATAATGAGTAATTAATGACTGAAACAGGTTGACATTTTACTATGGGTGAAGACTAACCTGCGATCCTGAATATATGGATAATAATTAGAGCATTTTCACACAATAAAAAAAGGACAGGTCAAAAAAAGGACAGTCATGAATAGTGGATCAAATCAATCAAACTAATGGAGAAGTAGGAAAGGACAGATGGAGGGGAGGAGCAAATTGTGAACATGTATCTGAATGTGTTTGCATGTGTCTGAGACAGAGAGACAGACAGAGAGAAAGAGAGAGAGAGAGACAGAGAGAGAGAGAGAGAGAGAGAGAGACAGAGCTGTTCAGAAAGAATGGCTGACCTGTGATGATGAGGCATTCGTGATGATCCAAAGCTTCAGTAAAGAGGCGTGAGACAATAAGCTCTGGGTTGATGAGGAAGCGGATCTCCTCCTGGACCAGCCCCAGTCCTGTTACTCCTCCTCCTACCATCCTGTTAGCAAAGTCCACCTGTAGTACATACACATTCTATTACTATATAATGTTTATGAGCACTCATACCATAGAAATCATTAATCACTAGCCCCAGAAAGATACGCAAATTACAATCCATTTTAAATCATACATGCATATATTATCTATTAAATGTTACACAATGATGAGTTATTTCAGGGTGAAGCAATTCACAAAATGAATTATTTGATCTGATGCAATACACTGGTGTCAACACATTTTTACAAATAGAGAACATATGGAAAGTCTAAAAATGTGTTAATATGCTAAAGTTTGATTTTTTTTAGTCTATTACAACATGTAACATTATAAAAATACAACATTTAAATAAAAGTTGCACACTGCTGTATACCAATTAACACTGTCCACAATTTTTAAAACCCAAACCAACATTATCTACAAGTTAGCTCTAGGTTAACACACTAGCAACAAGCCAGTCACAACTGTATTACGATACAATATAATACTAAGTGTTGTACTGTTAAATCCCTAGTATTAATATAGACCAGCGGCTTTTGACCCAGGATTGCCAATAACCCAATGGCCCTGTTTGTGGTTGTTGTTTCAGAAGCTAATGCTATAGTCTTACTTTTGGGGTTTCTCACAGCTGTCTCATTTCAGACCATTCATTGATGCTTTAATTCTCCGTCTACTGTTATTAGCCCTACCTTATTTTATTAGGTCAAGCAACGTCTGCAAGATCAGCACTAAAACAACAAATCAGCTAAATGTAAACTTCATGAAGTTCTTCAATAGCACTGGGGAATACAATTGTTACAGTGGAATTTAAATACAATTTTGGATAGCTGAGAGCACATAAGATGACAATACATGCTGACACCAGTCACTAGGCTTTGTAATGACAGGCGGCTAGATAAGATATTTTAGCAGGTGGTACTCACGAGCAATATCAAGCTTTACTCAGAGACAAGTTGGATGAGGTTGAGTTTAGATCAAAATTTCAGGTCCAACTAAAGCTCTAATCCTACTGGCTTGCAGAGCACTACAGCGGACATTCTGAGCAATGGTAAAGAACATCCAGCTGCAGCTCTGAGTGAACAGAAGCGGAGAGCTGGTGTGAAGCTGTTTTGCAGACTGTCAGGGCAGGCTCAGTGGCCCACAGCCTCCTCAGTGAGAGGAGGAGGGAGGATGTCAGGCTGCCAGCTGTTCTCGCTGATCAGGTCACTCAACTCAGGCTCGGGCCATGAATCCTCTCCTCAGCGCCACTGACAGCCTGTCAACCCGGCCCCACCCTTCCGGAATCATCCGTCAATCCGGCCAGTGGGACCCCAGACCCACGGGACCTCCCAGGGTTGCTCATGTGTGTATGCATCAGCTGTCAGAGCACGGCCAAATAGAGGAGAGGTGAGAGCCAGAGAGCCAGACAAACTACTCCCAGCATATACGCTCACTGATTGGGCTCAGGCTGTGCCAAGAGGGCCACAGTCAAGCCACGAGGTCCACCCGATCTCAATCAGCCAGGAGAACACTTCAGCTGATTTGATGCTTTAATTCATCAGCCTGCACTTCACTCATACACAGCTGCCAGAGAAACACCAAGTTCTAAGGTTCTAGCTGATGTTTCACATTCACCACTAGAAATGTACAGTTTAATTAGGCAGTAACTTAGTAAACATGATAAATTGAGCCGTTTGATATTAACACAAAGCTGTAATTAATCAAATAATCTGCACATAGGGCAGACTGGTAGGACACAGAGTTTAAGAGGTGCAGTAAAACAGAAGCCATGAGCAAGCATGACAATAGAAAATGCAAGTACAATGACAGAGGTAAAGGTTTTCCTTTCCCCAAAAACATTCCAAAAGGCTGTAATTCTCATCCTGTCAAATTCTTGCAAATACATAATCTTTGAAATGCTCTTTTGTCTTTTTAATGTGTCTAGTTGATTTGACTGCTAACACTGTTAAAAAAAAAGGTCTCTCTCACTTTTAAGCCAATAATGCCAGTCCAGGCATGTAGTTAGCTTCACACACAATAGCTTCACCTATTTTTGTGCAGTCTTCCCACATTGCCCATGAATTGCAATAAAAACAATAATAATAGAACTAATAATTTGTATAGATCACTTTTCATACACACAGCAGTAAGGCAAAATCACAATAAATAAAATGAAAAAGGAATTCAAGCGCTTCCATTGTATTTACCCTTACAACTAACACACAGGTGTAAGTTTATTCGGCCCATAGTAAATAACCATTAGTGATTAAGACTTATTCGTTCATTTCAATCATTTGTTTATTAGAATTAAACTCTCACTCACCTGAAGCATGCCATAACCTTGATCCTCAATAGTCCCCTCACAGGTGATATGTAGCTGTGTGAGCTTGGTAGAAGAGCTAAGAATAGATCAAATACAAACGTAATTTAATGGTTTAAAAATGGTTCATTACTGGCTACATAAATACAATTCTATAAACTATTTAATGAAACAGTGGTGGTCAACATTTCTTAAGTACCCAAAAAGCCAAAAATCGGCAAATTCAATTATTTTAAAATCTGCAGTTTCTAAGCAGTTCCAAGCACAACTATTTCAGTGCAGTGAGTTTTCTAATAAGCTAAAAAGACAGGCTGTTGAACCTGAGGTAAGTACATTTTCAGTTCCTGCTCCTTCACGCTACTTTAAGGCTGCACCCATGGAAGCAATTGACCTGAGTGTCTACACAGTGCCATGCTTCATTTATCAAGTGAAGAGCAGTTTGAAGGAATGGTCTCAAAATATACCGGAATATATATCACATTTTCAAACAGAACACCTCTGATTCACAGTCCAAAACCCTAAAATGTGCTTACACTTTAATCTACTATTTTTAATTATATAAGCAGAGGTAGGTACCTTTCCCAATTAGGAAAACTGGTCAGGCTTTGTCTTGTAAATGTCACAAGGCCAGTGGGCCCTAGGGGCGAAGCAGAAAAAAAAGTAAGAGCACGCCATGTTCATCAAACAAAACTTCACAATCATACTCCAAAAATGTGATAGAGTGTACATGAAATCACAGCACATCTATGGGTTGAACTTTCTGAATGCCAGGCTTACTTGAACTTGTGACTCTTCTGAAATAGCAGAGGAGAGTTTTCAGTTTCTCAATCTTTCGAGGCGAGGATCCCTCAAACAACCTATAAGATAATCGAGATACACAAAAAACAGGCAATTCAAAATTTCAACACAACTCGGTGACAGATAACAGTGAGAGGCTAATGTCTGCCTGGTGGTAGGGTGAGCCAAGACCAATTCAGAGGACCAATTTAGAGGCTTTTTCAGCCCAGAACTGAAACACAAACTTCTTGACTTCAGTGCTGTGCTTTGGCCCCACAGACACGTGAGTTAAGTGAAGCTTTCAGGCCAACCTAACTCTGCCACTTTCCCTCACTGCTGCATGCTCACAGAGCACGCTTCGTTCAGTCAGGACAACAATGACAGGGCTCCTGGCCTGAGGGCTGAATGGTGCATTTGTGTACCACTGCACAAAGGAAGACAGCCAGAGGAACACAGCCTTCTTCCTTTAAGAACCATTAGAGAGCTTCGGGTCTCCTTTAAAGCTCCAAAATAGCCAGTGTTAACGTTAAAGCTATGCCCCCCCCCTCTTACAAGGCTTTCTCTATTTAGGACACTACAGTCTTCAAGCTAATCATGCACTTGCATTCATCGTTCCACCCACTCAACTTACAAGGCATAGAAAGGGAAAGAAAAAAAAAAAAAAAAGAGTTGGGGAGGGACAAATGAAATGAGAAAAGGAAAGCCGATGCACTAAAAGCCCTTCAGGGAGAAAGAGAGAGCTCGTTTATTAAAGCCAATTCCTACATGGCATTTTTTTCTTCCCTACTAGAGCCAATTTTGAGTAAAGCAGCTCAGGAGGCAATCCGTCTTTTGTGTATGATAGCTGGTGGTGTGAGAAAGCAAGCTTTTTAGTATGAAACAAATTACTAAATATAAATATTAAAAAAATATAAATGAAATTAATATTTTATATCAGATTAATAACATTAATATGATGTCATAAAACTTGTGTGTACACAGCAAGCATGTATCATGCATCTGCGTAAACGGTAGCAAAAATGAGGTGGAATTAACAACATTAAAATTAACCAAATGAACAAGAATGGTACAACAGCCCAATAATGCTGTGTTCATCATTCTGGCACAAATATGTAACTTGAACTGCAATCTGGAAAATAAGCTACAGAAACAGCCAGATTTTCAAATCATGGTTTTGTGACCTCACAAAAACTGACATTTAAATATATATCTCTTGATTCTGGTTACAGCAGTTTAGACTCGCCAACACATGAATTGATCTGCCAACATTTTTACAGAAACACTGGGACCGGTTAGCGCATTTGCATATTACCACCTTTTGATATCAGTATTGCAGAGACCAATACTGTGATGACGATTAGCAAACAATTTCCTGTGCAGCCCGAGTGATGAGACATTTATATTTAATACATTGGTAAAATGATCAGAAGCAACCAAACACCCATGCGTACATGCTGGCAAAACCGTAACTAATCTATGTCTGTCATGTTTTGTTTAGAATTTGTGCATCAAGCAAGAAAATTTGATATGCTGATTGCTAGATTTTGCTTAAAATAAGACATTTTAAGATTAAGTTAAAAATGTGTCAAAAACTGCTAAAGCTTTAACTTAGCCAGTAAGTAGTTTTGTCTAAAACTCATATTGTAAGTTATGGATTTCAAACACTTCCATAAAAAATTTCCCTGAAGAGATTTTATGTGATAAAAAGAAAACTTACGATCAAATTACACTATTACACTACAAACTATTACATTACAATATTGGTTTAAAAGATACTTTGCTTAGATATTCTGCTTGAATCATTCAGCCCTAGCCTGAAATTGATTTAAATCGTGTCTTGCTTGAGTAGGCCTTTCCGGTTAGACACAGACGATTTTCCATGACAATGATGCTTTTTCAAAAACCATTCATTGAATAAGTGCCTTAATTTTCACCAAAAAAAAATTGTGTTGACATGCATATGTTTAGATTAATATAAATTCGTCTTTTGAGAGCCAGTCTATCTGTCATTTCACGGAGGGAAGACCTTGACAGGTCTGCCAAACAAGCAATCTCTAAATTGCCCGGTGCTCGATTGCAGCAGAGCACGAGCGGATAAGTAAACTGATGGACAGTCACTCAATTAGAGTGGGCTGCACTATAACGATCCGCATGTCTGGGTTCTCTGCTGTCTTACTAAAACTTGTTTTCTGCTGGCTAGCTCCTGCCACAGGGCAGAATGGGATGCTGATGCACTGGCTCAAGCCTGCGTCCCTTTGCTGCGCTCATCTAAATAAGCCATCTGACTTAATGCGGCAATCACTCAAGCAATCACAATTCAAACCACTTTAGCTATCTCTAGCCACGGGAGATAAAGCCCAAAACAAAAGAAATGGCTGTAAATATGGGTCCAAGATATCGAAGCTGTTTCCAGCCTTGTGAGCAAAAACACAGCTACTTAAAAGATGTCACGTTCTTTGAGCTGAAATTCAAGCAACATAACTTTCTTTCACCTGCTTCTTTTATGCAAAGACTAGTGACTCCCACTGGACCAGAAGATGTGAGCCACCATATCATTGTGCTGATTTAAAAGTGATATATTACTGTTCAACTCTGTTTTCACCTTTGTGAATGAAATACATCCCAGTATTATTGCTCCAACAGACATCTCTTCCCAGACATGACCACCAGCCAGACACAAGAGCTAAAACTGCATGGTGTCTATACACATCAGCAGAGAAATTAAGATAGTACGAGACAGCCAGTGGATAGATGGCTATGCACCTTGCATCAGTCACCCTACAAATCCATCTATCTGTTTTAATTAACTTTTAAAAGCGTGGGGTCAGTATTTTGCCACATGAGCAGTTTTGGTGTACAACATGAGAGAGGGGGGACCCTCCTACACATTTTATCCAACACCAAGGGATACACCAAAAGGAAATCCATCACAGTGAACAACACAAACAAGGAAAGTTAACCACTGACGATCTCATTTTTTCAACATCCACAACACTATTGCAGGCTTACAATCCTAATATGTCTTGCTATTTATTTTGAAACATTTATTCTGAAAACATTTTTTCAAGAACTTGAGAAAGACACTGCCCATACCATAATAACCAATTTTACAATTTCTGGGGTGGAGCTGAGCAGTGCTCATTCATAATGATGTTCCCTAAACATTACTGCCACCTAATGGACAATTATTTGATAATTACAGGCATTAATTACAAACTCTTCCCAAAACAGGAAAGAGAAGAAAAAAAACTCTTAGAACATTAGAAACACTTTTTATAATTGATTTTCTATTACATTTTCTGCATGTGAGTGGATGAAAGTGACAGTGAAAGTGACAGTAATTTGATTCAAGAGCTCCACCTTGACATATTGCCATTTACTCTTACCCATCCTGTTTAACGAAACACTATGTTTAGAGGTGGACTGTACCAAAAAAAAAAGTATATAAGCTTATATTGATGGGGTGAATAACCTATTGCTTCTGAGGTAAGGCAAAATGAAATCTGGGAACCAACTAAACCTCTTCAAAAAAAAAATCAATACCTATATCTTCCAATGTACGACAGATTTCAAGAGCATCGATATCTTGAGCAATGTTAAGAAGGGACAAGTTACCTGTAGAAATTAATCTCAGGATAGTTGGAGTACTCAGACTTGCGTGAGTTGCGCCTGGGGAATGTACAGAAGAAGGCGTTGGCCAGCAAGCAGGCAATTTGTTCCTGTGACATGGTCAGGGACTGATTCATGTTCAGTTTAAGCAGTGGGATTGGCTGCAACAAAGAGAGGGTGGGATGGGGGGGTGCAAATATAATTCGTTTAGTAACTGACCAAACAGAGAGGCAAAATTACATTAAGCAAATGGCCAGGAGTAATTAAAGTACCCTGCTGGATTCTACCATAAGCCAGCAGCACGCATCAAGTTCCATCCATCTTCACTGATAGGACTTAAAGACCCTCTTAGGGGCAATACAGATGACTAATCCATACAAGCATTAATAACAGTACACAAATATAAAGTGCCACTAAATCGGGGAGACTAGATATTTTCTTTTTAAATCAGCAAATCTGACATCCCCATGCTGTATAAGCATATTGTCTATCTTATTATCTATCTATGTGTAATTTCTAAGGAATGAGAATTAGTAGAGAAACTATTTACATGAACCTACAATGCAATCCAAAGAAGTTTCTTTGTCAATATACATGCATGATGCATTATAATATAAGAACTATGTAATTTGTAGAGCCATTAGCTTGAGCACGCAGTTTCATTCAGTCAGTGAAATACAGTGACACAGTAGATTTTTTTTTTATACACACTAGTGCCGGCTCTACAGTGGGTAGCACTCACAAAGTCAAGAAGAGGTGCTACTTGTATTGATCAGACTGAGGCTGTTCAGCCCAGCTATCACTCCCATTAGAGCAAGGTATCCAAACATCTGGGATAAAATGGACTCATTATGTGGTGGTGGATCTCGACTTCATTCCCAGCAAGACCTGTGAGGTTTCTGTTGCCTGTCTAACTCACAGACAGTGAATAGTCACTGAGAATATTTGGGGCAAGTCAGTCAGACACTCTAAAGGGAGATGCTATACTATACTGTGTTGTATTTCTCCATCACACACATACAATTTGACATTATTTAACGTCAATTACAACAGGTATAATGTGCTAAAAACGAAAGAATATTCAAAATGATTTATTGGATTTTTAAGCATTTGGCAAATAATCTTCAGGAAGCAGTTTTCGAATGAGTGCACACGGCAGTATAGTGCTTGCCGGATGGCTTCCTTTGGCCTCCATTAGCTCTGCTCCTAATGAGGCTGCTGCTGCTACAGATGTGGTGGTGTCCTTCACCAGCCAGCTCCTTCACTCAGAAGCCCTGAGAGCCTGTTAACCTGCCAGGCACTTTCATCCCTCTCCCTCTGTCCAACCAAATCAGCATCTGTCCCACTCCAACATGTGCTTCTTAATGAAAAAAATGAATACTACAGATCCTATATTTCCCAGGCAGGTACACATGGATGTCAAGCTTACCTGGGTGCAAATTTTGGGGGCACTCAGGGCTAACGTTATCATCCCTCGCAAGATGACATCAAAGAAATACTGCACCTCAGAGTGCTCCAACCCCTGTAGATAAAAAACAGAAGGTTTGGTGGTTATAGTAACTGGTGATATGAGCTCAACCTGCATCTCGGAATCCATCTAAAACACAATGCTGCAAATCCAATAATTAATAAACAAGACATCATTTGCAGTTTTATACGTTAAAAGCAAACTTTATGGACATAAATTACAGTGATGTTGATCTGTGCATACCTAAAAGGAACTAGCAGAAACCATGTCTAAGATGTTATTTAAAAAATATGTTCACCATACAGCATTATGCTGCAAACGACACATTGTAATACACCTCAGAAAAATGTGTACATTTTGAAAGAACAATGTGTATTGTATGTACAATGCGAACGGGTTGTAATACAACAAATGGATAAATACCATTTTACCAACCATTTCTATCAGAAAGCATTGTCTCAACACTCCTTCTTCTCCAATATTTCTATTGTCAAAGGCACCTAAAACTAAATTTCAGCTTTCTCAAATAAAACCAACAGTCTATCTCTTAAACCAGGGAAAAACAATATCAAAGTTCTTTCATATCTGGAGAGAAGGTAAAAAGTCAACTGTACAGAGGTTACAAAAACATTATTGTGCAATATCAAAGGATCTCCCAAAGGGGAATGACATCACTGGAATGAAAATAAGAAGAGGGGGCGCAGGATAGCTTGTAGTTCACTTTTGCCACGGCTAAAATATGGTCAACCACCCACGCCATACATCTCAGACCAGAAAAATAGCACTGCTTAGCAATAACCTGTCTCAGGGCAAGAGAATTCAAGCTGTACTAGCTGGCTCAGCAACCCAGCATGATTTCTGCAAAAACAAATATGCTTCTGTTTTATCATCACAGAGATTTACAGCCTAGTTATTTACAAACATATTGGCTGCGATCGTCCTAGCGATCAGTCACCAGCCTCATTTCATCAAGGTTACTGGGCATGCTCTGCTGATTAAATGGGATTCTTGGAACAGATGCAAATAGCTAAGGAGCTAAAGGCGGTGCAGGGCACTTCTAGTCTGGAAGCTCCAATGGACAATTTTGCCAAGGAGCATTTATACGGCTGCATAGAAGACCTGACTAAACACTGTCATAAGTAATGACCCGGCTGACATCATAAAGCGCTCCTCTGGGCATAATGAATTAGACTGGTTGACAGGGCGAACGGGACCGCGCTGAAGTAGCAAGAGTTAGAGCTTTCTAAATCAAAGCGTCCTCATTTCCGCACCCTGCCCATGCAGCTCTAAGAACTGACTAACACACTTCTCTCGTGCTTTTAGAAAACTCTCTCACCTTCATATTCTGCAAATTAATCAGGAGGTAGATAGCCATTAAATAAAGCTGCATTTTAAAAGGAGTATTAGCCCCTGTCCAGCCATCCCAATCTCATGACTGTCCAACACTCAAATGAGCACTAGCTGAACTCCTTTCTTTACAGTACAGCCCAATAATTCTGCAGTTCAGGGGATTCCCACTGAGAAAGGAAAAAAAAAAAAAGAGTGAGAAGTATTCATATAAATGTTTTATGTGAGCAGAGGGCTTTCCACAGGGCAGGTACCGTTGACATTTATCAGAGACCACCTCACTGACACTTTCATTTCAGCAGCGCTTTCACAACAATTTACAAGACAGGCTCCAATTTGTTTTTTGCTTCTTTCCACAGCCACTACACCTCAGCTGTCAATCAAAGGTCTCTGTGACAGTTACTGTATTTGAGTCTTTCACAACTGCTCCAAATTTAATCAAGTCTTTGAATCTTACGATTAGGCTGTAGAGCCTGGCATTTTTAGAAACCGTTACACAAACCCTACAGGCATGACATAATTTAAGCCGACAAATATGGGAGCATGTGCAAATGTGCTTAAGAGAGGGAGAGAATGGGCATTTGTACGCTGCAAAAGCTGCGAATGAAACTCGAAATATGAGTAGATACTCTTGAACTAGCACCATAATCACCAAAGAAAGTAAATTAGTTATTCAGAAACCAACTTTAATTTCTTTCACAAAACCATAAGAATACAAACACCATCGTTTTCCCTTTTCCTGCTATTGAGATAGCAGTGCCCTCTGTTGATTAAATGGAAAATTGAAAATCTGCAACAGCTTATATCCGGTTTCAAGTCACTGCATGTGTTATCCTATCCACACATCTTGAGAATTATAAGAAATGAAGAGAAAGAAAGAAAAAACCACTGCTCAAGTGCTTAAAGACCAAATCAGACAACAGGCTGAGAAGTGGTAAGTGATTTTGTGTGTAATAAGAGGCAGAGGGTTGTAAACCCTTTTATTTCCAAGCTATGAATGCAAGATTAAATTTCTAAGGCTCCAAATGGTTTTGTTACCCTCCCTTTAGACAAATATTAAAGATGGTTCACACATGATACATGGCAGATAGCATATATGACATCTAAAAGGGCTTTTTCACCAAAACTTCAGGAGCATATATTACCACTGCAAACGCTTAGCTGTTACTAAGAGGCCATTTAAAAAAAACGTTCAATGAATGTTCACTTCCTTACAACAAACTGCACTTTGCTTATGGCTTTGATTAGACCCTTCATAGATTTAATGGTTCAGTTTAATTGAAGTGGACAGAGCCATAAAATAATAAGGCTGGCTATTGATCTACAGAAGGGTGACGTTATTATTTTAAACAAGAAGGAAGAGCTGTCAAGTTCTTGGCAGAGGTACTTGACTTGATTAATGAAAAAGCACAGAAATGGCTTTTACCATTAATTTATGACGTGGTATATTTCACCAACCTCCATTTCCAGTATACACAAGGATTCTCTGGGAGACACTGCATGATCACTGTGTCCTAATGCTGAACCTTTCACGCTATAATTAAAAACCGGAACAGGATGCTCTAAAGAACAAATTCATTTAAGACTATTATTATTTAGGCTTTATATATACTAAAATAAGTAATGTGAAGCTGAATTTCTTTAAATAACAAGCACAACAGATAAAAAACAAAAGATTTAACGTGGTGTCACAACCACCCTAGTATTATTAAACTGAAAAAAATACTTTTAATGAAACATTGGTCTATTCAAAGTATTTCTTTAGGTTGAATAAAACATGTTAAACTTCTTACCACATGAAGTCATTTTAGGTTGTGTCTTTTTAGAACTGATTCTAACTTTGTCAGTTTAAAGTAATGTCATCTCATTAAACATCTTACACACTAAACCTTTCCTTAACTCACCTCCTCATTAAAATGATCCGAGGCCAAGATCTATGTGAGAGTGAAGCCCATCTGTTGAGCGTGTTTACTGGCAGTAAGCAGGTAAACAGGGCCCCCCTCTCTTTGCCAGCTGTTGCTCGTCACACTGAATGCCCACCTCTGTCTTAATTGGCTGGTCCTGAATGCCAGTAGGGCCCCCAGGGATCAGGCACCAGAAGGGCCAGACGCAGGCTGGCTGCTACGCCGCCACACAGAGGTGAGTTGCTCTGTCACTATGACTGAACAACGCAACGTCCGTACTGTTGCACTAAATTAACGCCAGACTAGAACATCAGAGACTCACTCTCGGCTCATATTGGCTTAAATGCTTCATCTATCTGCTCCAGGAGCCTAGCTAGTCATGCAGTGATACAGCAATAAACAATTCATGTCTCATCACTGTAGATTCACGCCCCCTTCGTGATTACAAAGACTCAAAACAAATTTAGTTAATTTATGAAAAGTTGTTTTGTTCTAGTGAGACTATTTAGCAGATAGGCTGTGGCCTACTCTTTCAAACCAAAAATTATTTTAAACAGTAAAACACTTTGATAAGAATATTAATACATTCAAAAATAAAACATGCATAGTTTTCAAAGGGTAACAGCACTTTACTGACGTTTGTCAACTGTCAACTGAGACTTATACTTGTGCTGAACAGCAGGATTTTTGTTGCAAACACATTTCCATGATGTCAATCTCAACGGACATTACTAGCGTACCGATTTATCAATCGAGCCTCTGTTCATCTCTTACTGCCTTATAGGCGCTTAATTAAAATAAACAAATGTACTGACCACTGTTAAGTCCTTTACACAGTGATGATTTCATTCGGTTCTGTCTCATTTGTTTTTCCATTGACGGCACTATGAATACAGTGTTAGGGACCAGGTGTTGCAAAATCTACAGTGCAAATGCAGTCATTTAATTTTTACCTTGCATGTGTCCTCTTAGTTTCTATATTAATAAATGTTATCCTTGCATACTACATTGCTTCACAACAATCTGCATGTAATTCATCACCATGAATGGATTATAAAAAAACCTCTTTGTGATGTACCTTTACGGTTTAAATAGTTCAGCTGTCGGTTTCTGTCACTTGAAAAAGTACAACCGGACATGTTAGTCCAGAGTAGCTTGCATCAAACTACTCTGAACTACTAAATGAAGTAGAGAGAAAACATGCAGAATTCCTCTTTAATTACTTAACTGTAAGTTTAAACGAACACATATTGCGTTAGACGTATCTACTGTTTATATTAAAGTAGACATAGATACTCACACAAACAAAAGACACAAAACTTCAACACAAAAAACACAGGGCATAACTTACCTCAGTGCAGAGAACATTTAAAGCTGTAAAGTCCCATCTCTTTGCATGAGCAGTGTTGTAACTCAATATTGCATCCTGCAAGATCCAAAACATAATTAATCTAATTAATCTACTGAAATAATTGAAATAACAGCACAAAACAAAATCTTAAATCCCCAACTCTTTTTCTCAGAATCAGACATTTAAGAAGAATGCTGCCATCTTCTGGTTATTTTTGTAAAAGCTTTGAAGACAAAATGAATCTATCAGGAAAAAAGAATCACCTTTCAATATTTTAGTAAAAGACACCCTTCTCACGGAAGAACCCGAGAACTTACCCGAATGTCAAGTGAACTTTTGCACCCACTTTCCAAGGCAGAATGAATTAACTCCCATCGACTCTGCACCACACTTCCATCCTGAAATAGCATGGAAGTTATTTGACACCAATATTAATCTGAAACAGTGCCTACTCATGCCTCCCTTTAGTAATGCAGAAATTGCCTTTACTTCAGTTAAACTTTGCAGTCACTTAACCTAAAGGTGAAGGATACCTCATTCTCCACAGGAAACAGGTTCTTTTCTGAGCAGGGCATCTTCACAGTCATATCATCCCAGGCATCTCGGAATTTGCTGGGGTATGGAACAGGGACGTCACCTTCTTTAAGCAAGTCTGTCTATAAAACAATAGGAGCTAATTACACACTAGAGTTCTTATTTTCTCACTTTCTTCCAATTCTGTTTTTTCCAGTTCCACCAACAAGCTAACACTCTCCCAAACATACAATACCTGCAACCCTGTGAGTGTAAAGGTGAGCATGTGTGAGCATGTGATGCCAGCCACTGCATCTGTATGCACAGATTGACACCCTTGGAGAACGCCAACCACCACCACAACATCAGCTAACAGATGTTCATGCTGTCCAGCATTGCAATGAGTAACGGGAAGAGAGAAGGCCAGTCTACCCACTCATTAAGAGCAAACCAAACTGTGCTCCCCTGCTTTCCCATCCAGGGCTGTAGCATCACCCTTGCAATCTCTCCATGAAAGTACTTAGATAGTTGGAAATTTAAAAATCTATAAATGTGTGTAGTTTTACCCATCAAGTGTACCTAACTTTTTTCATGACATGTAGTTACATACATTTACAACAGTTTCTATCAGAAAAACTGCATGACTCTACAAGAACACCGCCAGAAACTTATTCAACAGATAAGAGCAGGTTATGTATACATGAGTTTGCTTTGGTTCTTACTAAAGACAGACACTAAACTGCTATGTTGATTATCGCAGAGTCACCGCTGGTTTCTTAAATATTCTCTCTCATCAATAAGTTGACAACTTTTGTAAAAATTTACCGCTAACCCATAATCTTCTATCTGTGTGTAAAACCACAAGTGTAAAAGGTTTACACATACAAAATAATCTGCTTCATTACTTCACACACATGGCACATTAAGGCATTCTGTTGTGTACATGCAGAGAAGCAGTCTAATAAACTGTGAAAGTGAAAGTGGCCATTCTGTCATATGTGAACACACCACAGCACACAGTGTGAACAGCACGAAATCCTTCCTCTGTATTTAACCCATTCACCAAGTGAAGCAGCGGGCAGCCAGGAACACAGAGCCAGGGGAGCAGTGTGTGAGGATGGTACCTTGCTCAGAGGTGCTTAGCAGTCTTAGGAATTGAACACACGACTTCCTGATCGCAGGGCGAATGCCCTAACCACTAGGTTACCAGCTGCCCCTGTTGATATGGATGAGGACACATTCCTTTCTCTCCAGAGAGCACGGCTTACCCTGATCAAGACTCTGTGGTTGTCTGTTGCCCTGAGGTGTGGTAAGACTTGACCACACTGTGGCATCCTCTTCAGTTTCTCTATAGGGGTACCCAACCACTTCTTCTCACTGTGTGGCAACGAAACCGGCACTGGATCACTGAACAGAAGAAATAAATGAAATACAATCAAATGATTGATCTTTTGACCATATATATGGGAAAACAACGTGTTTTGTTAACTTGTGAAATTCTGTATATATACACAAGTGTGTGTACCTCATCTGTGACTGCTTTGGCTGGTTGTCAGCAGCTTCTTCCCTGGCTTTGTTTTGGGGCAACATAGAAGTGATACCAGCGTTCTGCCTATCGCAATCTTCAGTTTCCATGGCAGTGACCTCAGATTTCTCAGAGAGGCCTACTGGGCTTCCAACTCCATGATTAAAGTAGGGACTGGACTCCACGGATTGAACACAGGATGACCTGGGTACTGTGCACAAAGGGGCACTTTCCCCGGAGTTGTGGTATACAGGGACTTTGCATGTGGGACTCTCTGGGCTCAGCATCTCCACATCAGCATTTGCACTCATATTTAGAGATAAACTGATATTAGTCTTTGTTTTCTGTGTAGATGTGGCAGTTACCTTGCTAAGCTTAGCATCTGGTGAGTTAGCTGTATGAGGCTTTTCTCCATTACTGGACTTTTTCTGCATGGTAACATTATCACTGGCAATGGTATTCACATGACTCTGTCCATAGATCCCCTTTACATCCATGTTAGAGTTTGGCAATGAGATGCTTCCTTGAATTATGTCCAGTTTGGCATCATCTGGATCTTGTTTTCTTGAAACACCAAAAAGCTTGTCATTTTCCTTCGCACTTGACTGACAATCATCCTTTCTATTGCACTCAAATTTGTGAAGACTGTTTCTTATATCGTCCACCTTCACATCACCAGTAGTATTGCTGTGAAAGGAAAGGGTATTCTTGTTATGAGGAATAAGCTACAACATAAATTTCTCTAAAATGAATTATGTAAACCTATTTACCTGTTTACTTCCTTTCCAGTTTCTTCCATATTTGGTGCTAGCACATTGGTGGCCAAACTATCTGCATTAAAGAGCAAAGACTTAAAAAAGGTGTACATCAAGTCATTCACTATGTATCTGGGGAAAAAAAAAACTAGAAGCTGATAAAACAGTTCTGTGAGATGGCAATGGACAAACATGCGGAATACAATTAAACTAACAGATAATAATGATTTGCTGTACAAGTGCCAATAACTCTGTACTGATCACCAATCAGTAACAGCGAGTCAAACGACTTTCCAAACCTGGATGATGATGATGACGCAAAATGTTCCAGCGACCTCCTGCTCACCTTTTGCTGTCAAAGTCTGAGTGTGCTCTGGGGAGGAGTTGGGACAGTCAGCTTCCAACTTCAACCTCTTTTCAGTGACTTCAGCAGAGTTATCAGGCAAAGCGGTCATTATTTAATGGCCAGATGGCTCCACTTCATCTTTCAGTAGGTCGATTTCCTCAGCAACAACTAACTTCAAGGCAGGATAAAAATAAGACAACTTTACTTGCAGTTTCAGCTTTACTCACCTTTAGCCAGTTAGCTTAATGAGCTAGGTGCTTAGCATGGTCCTTAAGAAATGCAGGCTGTCTTTAAAGTAATACTGGTGCTGGAATATACTCGAAATGCTACCAGTGTGTGAGCTACATTCCGAACAGCTGCAGTCTGTGTGTGTTTCACTGTGATTAATCTAGTCTGTAGGCTATTGTTTTGGTTTTAGCTCGTCCGTTAGCAACCCGAGCTAACGCGACACTTACTACACACTCAACCAGGATAAACACTTATCTCCCGGCCACACAGCTAACATGAGTGTGGTGGGTGATTTTTAAAGCGAGACACTCTAGCTATAAACAGCTGTGATAAAGGTTAGTCTGTATTTTCCTCCTCACATCCACACAGCAGTGATCAGCTCCTCCAGTTCCAGCCCGACTCTTTTACTTTCAGTCTGTCTGGATTTACGGCAGCAGAGAGCAACCAATCACAGCGGCAATTTCCAATAGTGGGCGGGATTACAGGAAGTTACCCGGCAACCGTGACAGAATTTCTTCTGCCGTATCTGGTTCACACTGTCGTAAAGTTTATTTTTCATAATAGTTATGAAATATACACATCTACAAATACATTCACACACACACATACGTACACACACATATGTACATTTTTTATTTTAAAGGTTGTGGCTTTTTGTGCTCGTATGTGTACAACATGCAGCTCTATGTCTCGTACATGTCAGGTAACTTACATAGACTTTCATATGGAGTTGGTTCCCCTTTGCAGTTGCTATAATGGTTCTGCCCCCCATCATCTGGACTCTGGCGGTAACTTTTTCTATAATAAACTAGATAAAACGTGAATGCCACGCAGTGGCTAATAGCTTTGGTTTTATATTTGATGTGATCACATAAACCGATATTAACGGAATTATTTGAACTCTGTTAAAGGGAACACTGTTGTTAAAAAGGTCCTTATTATTTGTTTAAAGTGTTTGCAAACCAAATGTTATTGGACTGGCTCCGGGCGGGCCAGTCAAGTTCTTCCACACCGAACTCATCCAACCATGTCTTTATGGATCTTGCTTTTCTAGTCATGCGGGAACAGAAAATGTTCTTCCCCAAACTGTGTCCACAACGTTGGAAGCATGGCGTTGTCCAAAATGTATTGGTATGCTGAAGCATTAAGATTGACCTTCAATGGAAGTGAGGGGCCTAGCCCAAAACCCGACAACCGATGTGACCCAGTACATTTTCCCACATAGTGTACATATGATATGTATAAATGTTATAGATGTTGTACATATGATATGTATATATAGAGCTAATGTACCTTCGCTCCTTCACAAATGTAATTTTTAAAAACAGGTTAAGATGAAATATTCAGAAACCGCATCAGGAGAAGTGTTCATTTGTGATTGATGTTTGAGTTCATGGTCTTTATAAATACAGGGGGAATCCAGTCTGAGATTAAGCCTACTTTGAGCTGCTTTTGTGAATAATAGCAATTATGTCTTGAGGCCACAGAAATGTACTCGGTTTCCAGTGCTGATCCATGTAAATCTCATTCTCAGGCTGTGGTGGCAAAAATGTATTTCTTTTTCTTCTGTTAACAGGCTACCTCGTGTGGGGAACCGCCCGCACTCCTGGACGATTTTTCAAATTTAGTGTGTTAAACACTATCACCAGTATTCAAAAGGGCCGTTAGACTTCTAATACAAGATTAATGCCCTACACTAGAGCCAAATTTTCGACCCGTCTATCAACGGGTCTATCTTACAGAACTATCACACAGGACTGTGCCTGTACCTGCACGTCTTAATCTGTTAATCATTAGATATATGCTGTCCTAGAAAAAAATTTATCAGATGTGAAATTAAGTTCAGGGTTCAATAATCCAGTCATGATGAGGTGTTGCTTGTATTTCTTCTCCTGCATTTATTTTCTTTGAGGAGTTTGAAAAGTAAGGCTTTGGCATGTGTGCTGAAAGTTCAGTGGAAGATTACCAAATATACAGTATGTGTGATGTATATAGTCTAGTGTAAATCATTTCTGTACATTAGTAAAGGAGAGTAAGTGGATGTTCATCAGAGAAAAGGACCTCAGGATCTTTAGACTGACAGTTTGATCTGAATGATGACACCAAACACCAAAGACTTGTCAAGTCAAGTCAAGTCCAGTCAACTATAAATACATTCTTTGAAAAAGCATAGTATTACGAAGGCCCTATGACTTGGAACAACATTTGAACTCTTTTTGGTACTATACAGAACCATTTTTAAAAGTTATTGAAGTAACCATATACACCAGGTTTTCCATTATTAAGAGGAACAATTGTCCTCCTAAGATCAATATGTCAATTAAGATGATTGTAAACATTGTCTTTACTAAAAAGCCCTTAAAGAACAATTTTATAGGATGTATTTTTACTTGTCAATGAAATTACAGTGACTGTATTTCTAGGAATAGCCTAATTAAAATAGCATAACAAATTAGTGCAACTGAAATGCAAGTGGAATCAGGGAACCACATTGCTATACAGGCTATATGCCTCAACAGTGTTATAATACAAAAACATTCTATTTAAAATCTGTGGCCGAATTTGAGTGAGTATCATTCCTTGCTGTCGCATTCCAAGGACAGTCCTTTTGTCTCCTTTTAGAAAGGTTTCACAATTTTCATTGAAATGTAGTTCTGAAAAAAATGAGAAAAAAGTGCTCAGTCTCGTGCAATGCAATCACATAATATTTTAGAGATCCTTTCATTATTACTTACAGGTAAAGAGTACAGTAGGATTCCAATGAACAGGAGCACTAGTATGAGAATGATGCTTCCAATGAAGACCCATTTAAATCTGCGCCACACAATAAATTTCATAGTTTTGCAGGGATTAGTGAACCAAAGGAACGACGTATCTGGGCGGCTAAGGAAGAAATAAAACAAAGATTAATTAATAATAAAGTAAAGATTAATACATCAAACATATGTTCAGTTGAATGATTCCGTATGTTGAAGGTAATAAACTCTCACTTAGGAGGCTCCAGTCTGGGGTTCATGTTGGGCTCGTCTCTTCCTTTCCCTGCAGGCCTCTCCTCTGCCTCCTTCTCCTCCACAATCTCCAAAGTCATCTCCACTTTACCCTAACATATATGAAATGAATCATATAATGCACTACAGTCATCAATACAACATAGACATTCTTCATATTCATCATTCTTCACCATAGGGCTGTGTGATATGGCATAAAATTCATATTGCGATATAAATTGACCCATAGACGGTAGACGGTATATATTGCGGTATATAATTTGATCTGAAAATTTAAATCCATAGTAAAGGCATTGCTGAACTTACCTTAATATTTTTTTTATTCCTGAACAAATACTGTCTACACAACCAAATCAGAACAATTTAGGATCAGTTTTTTTTTTGGGACGTAATGGCGTTCAAAACTAAGGTTCAAAACTAAGGTTGAGCAATACTTTTTTCTCCCCTCCCTATCGTTCAGGAAATTGTTGTACAGGAAAATGAAAAGACATTTTAGCATAGTTTTTATTTTGTAAACCACATTTATTCTCATTCTTATTCGTTAACAATATTACATTATATATTTTATTATGGTTATCGTCACATGACCAGCATTTACGTTGCATCTCGTCTCATTTTTGTCATATGATAAATGTTCATTGACCACTCTTTTTAACAAGCTCCGTGCGCTCTCTGCTCTCACCCGTTTTCCAAAACGAATGCCTCGTGCTGCAAGTAGACGTGGTTCCGCACAGGTGACGC
>JBBPCY010000150.1:17609548-17643191 GCA_037974405.1 Brachyalestes nurse
ATACTAATATTAATGTTCTTTAAAATTAGAACTTAGAGAATGCACACATATATACATATGAACTCTAAATCTAGATCTTTGCAAGACTAGCCACACAACAAAGTACCATTACATACTTTATCTTTCAGCAACAGCTCAGCGGCCACCAGCATTTCTCCAGCACTTCGGCCCTTCATGGTGACAGGGAACCAGAGCAGCTTTGGGATCACTTGTGAGTTAGGCTTCAGCTTTACCACTGGGGGACAGGTACACCTCCCCATCGCTTCATCCTTCCCCTGTAACAGAGCACAATTAGCATAATACAGAAGCTTTCCTACTTGGTCAAAATGCACAAATCTCAAAACATGCTTTACATGCTGTATAGTTTTCACTGATTGCACAGGTTACCAGGTCAAAATCGTCAGAGATATGCTCATGTGGGTTTTGTAGTGTTTTTCATGCTGATTTCAAATCTGTGTTTAGTTTTTCCCACATGTACAGTTTTGTGATGAAGCTAGTTATATATTGCATGATAGTTGGTATAATTAGCATACATTAATCATATGCTAGGTGTTTTTGAAGAAACAGTGGTAGCTGACTGACACTGATCATTATATCTATGCCACAGTGTGAGTGTGCACCCATTTGATTTCGTACTGAAAATATTGAAACAGTTACCTGATTGGTGCCTGTGGTTTAATAAAAACCAGAAGCAAGTCTATTGCTAATCTAATATTACTCATAATTAAGTTGATGTGACTGAAAAAAACTGAAAGCAGATCTGAAACCTATGTTTTTAGCATCACATTCCTGATGATTGTTAAAAGTGTTGACTGAGTGTGAGCATAGACTAGTCGTTGATCACTACAGTCAGTACTTTAATAAAGCCTTTGTTTAAGAAGGTCCATACCACTTGGTCGCTGTCAAAAAGCTCCAGGACTACGCTGGGTGGATTATAAGCAATAGACTGAGGATCTCCATAGATTTCAATGTCATTAAAGATGAGTGTCTGATCCCACGTGGGGTTGAGGCTGGCCTTTATGATCTCCGTGGTCTTGCTTACGTGGAGAAAAGACACATGGCAGTAGGGATCTGTAGGGAAAGCAAATGCAAATGATGGAAGAGCTACGGTGCTAAACTCACACATTACTCTTGCATGAAAAGAAGTGCCCATTTTCACCAATCGTTTGAAGGCTTTACAGACTTCTCACCTGAAAAGCTGTCTTTGTCCATGGGAAGAAGGTTTCTGGCTTGATATACATACACTCTGAGATGGTACATGTATGACCCTGAAAAAAGTGAAAACACTTTGTTTACAGAGTATGACAATGCAAATTGTGTGAAAAATCTAACGTAAAGCAGAAATAAGTGAAAATAAGTTTGTTTTTTAATGGAAATTCTCCAATAATGATAATGAAAATCTAACAGTCTCCTAGAAAACAGCTTAATGTTAGTTTTTAAGTGTTTTCTTAAATCGTGGCAGAAACTTTTCTTTCTGTAAAACATTTGTGGGCGGCACTCTTGGGTTTGGCTACAGGAATTTAAATGATATCATTATTTAATCAGTGCCATTCTGAGACTGAATTAGCACCTCTAAAAGCTGTTTAATCTAGCCTGTTTCCAGGAGTCCAGACATCCTCAAAGGAAAGGGAGTGGTATGTGGGAGTAGGAGCAAATCAGCAGCAGGGATCTATTGCACAGGGCTTTAATTATGTGGCATGAATCAACGCTGCACTTACTGTTGAAGCTGCAGGAAACGGTGGGCGTGTTGGCACCAAAAAGCTTGGCTGCATCTTTCTTGCTGGTTTTCTCATCAATGTCTACCCCCTAAAACATCAACACAATGAAAACAACAAGGTTAAAGGCAGCCATTCATTTTTATCATTTTTGTTTTCATTTCACCCGCTGCCTTTATTTCATGTGAACAGCTTGTGAGAATTAATGTGTGTTGATTTTTTATGTGTGTTTTTTTTTATCATAAACCTGTCAAAAACATTTTCTAGCTACATTATCAGATGTTAAGGACGTTTCTCCTTCTACTTAGTTATAACTTCTGAGATTTTTGAGGTTTTCTTACAACAGCAATTGCTTAATACAACCCTCACATTTCTCAAGTCAGTTTTATATGTGGGCTCACTGAGGTCAGGAACTAGAGCAGTTGGAACAGCTAGAGCCGTTCTTGAATAACTAAACAAACCTGACCAGATTACCCGTATCACAGAGTACTGTTTTGACAAGGTTCCAAAACAATGACAAGATTCCAAAAAAACTGATCATCAGGAGTAAAAAAACTCCAAAACGGTCTCTTAAAGGAGTCATATGGTACCATTTTTTGTGCTTTTTTTCTGAAGTTTAGGTTTTAACGTGATAATTTGCTAATCTATCTTTATCTCAGGTGTTGTGTTATGGTGCCGTAAGGACTGATAAACATAACTAGACATGTAATCCTTTTTTAGAGTTTCAGTGAAGGGCCAGTGTGACTGCAGGTTTTCACTCCAAACAATTAAGAGCACATCAGAATTCACTTGGTCCCAGTGTTCAAACAGTTAAAGTGTCTGTAAAGTGTGTGATTTGCCATACATAAACACACCAGAGCACATAGTGTGAAATTGCTCTCTGCATTTAACTAAGAGAAGCAGTAGGCAGCCAGGAACACCGCTCCCGGGGAGCAGTGTTTGGGGATGGTACCTTGCTCAAGGATACCTTAGTGGTGCCGCTAGCTGTCCTGGGATTTGAACCCACAGCCTTCTGATCTCAGACACTTCTGCTTTAGAACTTCAGTGTGAATGGGCATGAATAAACTGCAGTAGACAGAATAGGTAGATATTTGTGATTGTGTTTGACATCTGAATCCACTTGGTCCCACCGTTCAAACAGTTAATCAGGTTAACTCTTGTTCATTTAGAACAAAAACGTGCAGCTACACTGGGCCTTTGTGGATATGACTTGACACCCATGCTTTATAACTTCAGTGTGAATGGGCTTGAATAAACTGCTGTGGACTGAATGGGCAGATATTTGAGATTGTGTTTGACATCAGTTTGGATATAACAAAAATAACAAAAAGTTATTCATGAAGCTTAGTTTCTGTATATCAACTTCATGGACCAAATGATACTTGCTGAAACAGTGTTTTCACATTACACATTGTTTATAACCATTATTAACAGTGTTCTCACCAATGCCCCCTCTAGTTTGAAGATGGCTGACGCGCCCACACTGTCAGCCGGGGCCATCTTCCTCCTCCAGCGCCTGCGTCGGAATGTATCTGAGGAACGCTCCTTTCTGTGGAACTTCCAGCCAATCAGGGAGGAATATTCCCAGCCGTCAATCGATTCTTTCTTCTGAAGAGACATGAGAGTAATAAAACATAATAATTAATTGTATTTAGAATGTTAATTGTCTAAAAAATCCTAAAGATCCTAAAAGTCATAAAGATTATTACAGGAAACAAAAAAGCGTTGTCACTGAAAACTACAATGGACCATCTGTTACTTTATCTTTGAGTCATGCTACTGTCCAGGTGAGACAAGGATGCATAACAGACAACACATGTGAAAGAAGCTTATGAATCACACTGGTTTACACCACATCAGTAGTCTGAGTAGTAAGCCCATGCATTTAGCAAATTGCTACTGATGAAATCATACAACACTATAGTTAGGTTCTAGACTTTTTTTTTCTTTAATTACCTGTTAAAATACTCTTCTATTCATTATACTGCACATTCTCCATCATGTTGCTGCTATAATTGCATTTATATTTAGAATATATTTATTGCTGTTCTGCATTTTTGCACATGTAACTTCTGTTCTGCATCTTTCCACACTGCTAGAATACAGTACCTGTCAAAACAGTGTATTCCTCCACACTGTAGCTGTTGTCAGTTGCACTGAACTTTGACTTGTCTTGTCTCATCTAGTTATATAGTTGCTTGTGTTCTTTTTTTAGCTCTTTTGTCCTGTCTTCACTTGTGGTCTTGTGTTCTGTTCTGCTCTTGTGTTGCACCGTGGTCCTGGAGGCACGTTGTTTCGCTTCACTTCTGAAGTGCTAAGACCCTCCAGGATTTAGTCACTCTTTGCTGTTTTGTATGGTTACCTTGACACTGTCTGTGATTTAAACCTTTAACACTAAACATGAACGTCAGCTGAACCATAGACATGGGGTGAATCACAGGGTATATGAGACATCAGCTGTGAGCAATGGCTTAATCACAGGTCCTTACCTCAATGGTGGGGGTGTTTGCGATCTTCTTACGAGGCCGCACAAGTCTCTTCCTGCGGTGTATATGGTACATCTTTTCTGCTGCCACCCAAGAGCTGGGCTTATCATCTGGAGGGATAGTGATGCCGTACTCCCAACCTGAAGTACAAAGCATACACTTCATCATTCTTTCACGTCACACACCTTCTCTCTATGACCCTTTAACACCAGGGAAAAGCAAATATTTCGAAAGTCAATTAACATATGAATTAATTAACAAGTGATAATGGTCTAAAGTGGCCTATAAGTGTAAAAAGCTGTAATAAGGACATTTCTGATTGCTTTTTCTAAAGGTAAAGTAATGTGAAATAAATGTAGAATAATCAATTGTATTGTACTTGTTTTAAAGAAAAATGTTACTTATAAGCAAAATGAGTAATGCAAGTTAATTAACTAGTGTTACATTACTTGCTAATTTATAGATGTACAAGGTACTGAAGGTTCAAGCATTAGAAGTAGATTGCCAAATACCAGTTGAATATATATCTTTGAATATTCCAGTCACTCCTGTTAATAATGTAACATGGTGAGCTTTAGTGCATTTTGTAAGAGTAATATTAACTCGTTCTGACAAATCAGTTACTTACAGCGCAAACCACAGAGATCAGATATAGTTTCAAAATGAAAACGAATTCAGCTCAAACAGAGCATGTAAGAGTGATATGATGATCATTTTCAATGATCTCAGACCTTTCTCATCCACAGCTCTGTTGCTATCAAAGGTCCAGTCGTCTTCCCACTTCCACCCTGCAGGACACTCGATCTCTGCTGGACTCTGGGCTTTCTCTCCATTCTGCACAACACGAAAAACATCATTTAGCACAAATACACACTACATAGCACACTGCTCTCCACCATCCTGAACCAGCAGCTGCTCTCTGTTTAATTGTTTCCCACATTGTTGAGAGGGTAAGCTCAAATTACAGCACCTGCCAACATCAAATTGTTTACATGCAGAATGAGGAATGCATTTACAAAAGCAGTGCAATCACACTGTGACTGTACTAGAGTTGTTAAAATTCAGATAAACCATGATGACTAAGCACTGATTATAAAAAAAAGACTCTTGGGCATGTTTTCCAACACTGCTGCTTTGAACTGTACTGACACTGAGTTCAGTGAAAGCCTATCAGAGGCTCTTTCCTGTATGGTGCCGACAGGCCTCTTTTCCTCACCACGTCAGTGAAGGGCTCGGGCGCCGGCTTCCACTCTCCACCAGGAAAACGGCTCTCGTTCTGGTACACCTCATCCGTGAACTCAGTGTGCCCCGCATCGGCCTCTGTCAGCAGACTGATCCAAACGCAAACACACAGAGACAGAGAGAGAGAGAGAGAGAGAGAGTTTTTGGTATTACTATATTTGCAAGGACTTCTGTTAACCTTCTAACCGTATCTGAATTACACTGCCCATTAACCTAACCCTAACCTTAACCACAGTAACCTGAAGACAATCCTTCCTCTCTTTTAGTTTTCTGGCCAAATCCTTCAATTCTACAGGTTTTCTGGCGTTGTTATCATTATGAAGACATTTGGTCCCCACACATAAATACAAGACTACACAGACAAAATAAATAAGAGACCTGCAAAAATGTTCATTTTCTCTTTTATAGGTGCAAGAATTCAACCAAACAGCTTTGCCTTAGTTTATAAAAACTGCTGACAATATTTCTCCCAATTTCCAAATAAAAACATTGTTCTTTAAAGCATAATTATAAAGGAAATGATGATACATCAAATTAAGAAAAATGATGCAGTGTTTACAGAACTTCATAATTCAAAGAAAACAAATCTCTTGTTCACTCTTAAACAAAATGGCAATAATTACCTCTGACCTACTTCTAGTAGTGTTTTGCCACCCAACTGGTCACAAGTGGTCACCTAATCAGGACCTCATAAAGCAGAATGTACCTCATAACAGACACGGCATGGAATGGTTGTCATACTCACAGAGAGCTGTACACAGAGGATTGTTTTTCATACAGTGAAGTTAAATTAATGCCCCTTTTGTGTTATATGTGCTGCTGTTGTCAAGACTAAATTTTCTTCTCCAAAATTGTAACTTTATTGGAGAAGCAAAACCCATTTATGTTGTCAAATGCACTTCCTTCTTTACACCCCAATGACCCCCTCCAACCAAGCTAGCAGGGCACAGGCTAGGATGTGGTTTCTTCCCTTCATGTGAAGCCAGTCACCTTTTTAAACTGCTGCTAACAGAACAGCTCAGTGCACTTGGAGGAGAACACTACTGACCGACTCTGTTACGTCAGCTACTATCGCACTATGCGATGGGGGAGAGGGAGGATCATTCTACCCACCCAAAGAGAGCAAAGCCAATTGTGACGTTTTGGACCTCCAGCCTCAAATGGATGTGATTCATCATTTCCTGATAAACACTTAGAAAGTTTCACCATTCAGGAACCCGCAAAACACACTATACATTTTAACACACACGTCTTCACAAGTTTAAAATCGCTTGTTATATTGATGAATGTTGTTTTTTTAAATTATAACCTATAAAAGTGTAGGTTTTAACACCAGACACAAATGAAACATGTTCATGTTTCAGGTTTTTGGGAACGCGGAAGTTATTATATGTTAATAATCTACTGTATATATATTTTTATATTCATTCTTTGTTTAGCTATCTGCTCAATTTAATCGCTACTTTTCTTTTACAAGGCATTTTAATGTGAATTTTACTATAATTTCATTATTAAAGTCTAGAACCAGTTGTGAGGCTAACACTCTAAAACTCAGTGTAGGACCAGTTGGCGTCACAACTGAATCGGTTTCACAAGTACCTGTAACAAAACTGGTTTCATGTTACAGCTATCACAAACTTTTGAATAGTAGTGCATGTCATGGTAAAATGGTTTTCTTCCAAATAATTGTTACTCTGCTTAAGAACATCAGCTGTCGTTTACATTTTGTGAACGAAAGCACACACAAACATAAACATAAAACATGGCGGTAATAAACACACAGAACATTCTTTTCCATGATCTCTCAAACATGCACTACTTTCTCAGCAGAAATGACCGATGGCTTTAACGATGTGTAGCTAAGAAGGGGCCGTCTAGTTCCAGAGCAGACTTAACAATCAAAGTGTGTTTATGATCTGAGCTGGCCATATAAACACACGAGAGAGAGAGAGAGAGAGAGAGAGAGAGAGACAGAGAGAGAGAGAGAGAGAGTGAGACTGACTCGCTGAATGTGTATGAAGCTCAGGCCAATGGCACATTTAGGCCAAGGGCCTTCATTTCCTCTTATTGTAAGCTGGACAGAGGGAATATTTCAGAGAGGTGTTGCCCAGCCAGTTAAACCAATACAATCTCATTTACAGGATGTTTCTAGCTGCAGAGTCATTATTCACATATCAGGAACACCGAATTCCAGAACACATGAATAATGCAACCTCACATTTTTGTATTTTGCAGTTCTTACCTCCGCTCAGGGTCGATGAACCACTCTCCCTCCCACTCCCAGCCACGTGGAGGCAGAAAGCATTCCTGCTTTAATTTTATCTTCCCCGTCACGTCAGAGAACTTGTGGCGGCCCACCAGGCCTGTGGTTCCCCACTTTCCAAACACTTGAGCCTGGTTCTCATACTGTAAGGAAGGAAGTGCAGAGAAACCACATGTAGCACCTTTTCATTAAGATAACCCACCACAGATGTTGTGGGTTATTGTACTTGTTTTAAGGAAAAATGTAACCTCTTACTCAGAAAACAAGCTGAAAATTTGTACCAAAGTACTGATTCTAAACTACCAGCTAAATTACCCTAATTGCGTTTGGTTATTTAATTATTATTTATACTAGAGGCAGACTGAATGTAAATAAATCCATTAAGTAATCAACTATGTTATTACTAAAGTAATTATAACAGCTTATTACATAATTATGCAATTTAAATCAAACGTATCGAAAAGCAACAGTAATAACTCAAGACCTCTAAAGGTTACATAAAATATCTATGAACTAAATATATATTAAATTCAACATAAACATTCGGTAACCCTAAACCTAAAGTCTAAACCTAAACTGCTCCTAAAATGGTAACTCTAATACTTCAATAACATTCACTATATGGTTTGCAGGTAATCTACAGGGGACCTTCAATATAATTTGGGATCACAGCACATCCTTATAAATGCTATGTAGCGCACACCCTCATTTTTCTATCTACACTGACAGTGTGGCAGTTTAGCAATAAACGTGGAGTCATTACCATTTCAGCAAACACGCTGAACGTTCCCTCCGCAAAGGTATTGAACTTCTTCTCGTGAGCTGACAGGCCCAGCCACATATTCAAACGTAGCTGCACAGGAATCTTCAGCCCTTTGTTTTTGTCCATTGGGTACTGGAAAGGACATGTCAGAGCACTTTATAGGTGTAGACTTGCCAAATCATGCAGGTTTAATTCACTCATACAAGATTGGAGCAACATGTTCCCCAATCACAGTATGTTTAGTCAGAGGAATGAAATGTACTGCTGAGTTGTCTGCACTTTACCTGCATAAAGTTCTGCACTTTACCTGCATAAAGATGGTCTGTTTTTTGCCACAGTATTTTCCCATAGCCTGTTCGCTGTGGGTGGAGAAGAGCACCTGGTTGGCTGGGATGCGAGCATAGGCTATCCGCTTCTCTCCTCTCAGCATCCAGATAATGATGTCAGGCATGCTGTTCTGAGGCTGGATTGGAAGACAAAATATCTCTGTATTAATTCATGTTTACTGTTCTTTATTAATATACATGGCGTAACCATCTTTAACCATGCAACAAAGATTTCCAAAGCTATTCAAAGCCTATCAAGATTATAAGAACGGCAAAGCTCATATTGTCTGTCAAAAATGAAAGGGCTCTTAAGTTTTCTCTTTTTTCGGTTACTGTTTTTGGAGATGCGAGGTTCGTCTTGCTTATTGCAGTTATTACTGTACATCAGCGGAATGGTACATGTAGTGCTGGTAGTGCGGTAAAAAGCTGAGGCACGTGTTTGCTTAACAGCATGCCAGCTTTGTGTGAAAGCAGCTTTGCATTTATTTAAAAGTGTGAAATGTTGAGAGACTTACATTAACAGCTGTAAATCACAGCATAGGGGAAAAAACACATGCTTCACACGGGTAAATTACGGACAGGGAATGGGTTTATATTCAGTGAAACCACTTTGACTTTACAAGACCTCAGATTATGTAGTTACTTTATAAATGTTTCTAAATCTTGGAAAAATCATTCTTTTATCTATACTAAAAAATTATGTCACCATAAGGACTTAAATAACAGGGTTCTTGGTTAATAAAACCTAACTGAGTAAAGCACATTTACATTCCTTACAACGCTGAAGTGCATCCATACTTTTGACAAGTAAAGTTCTTCCTTGTTCTACTGACTCTTCTGTTTTTAGAAGAAGCAAATCAAAACAGCAAATAAAAACAAGGCAGTAACCTCATCTGCAATCTGCTGTAGGCGCTCTAGCCACTCTTCTATGTCATTAAGTGTGGTTTTAACGTCAGTGGCCTCCTCCCTCATGCGATGGGCTGCCTCCCTGATGCCAACAACGGCTCGGTCTCGCAGCTTCTTGATCTGAATATCCAGCGCTGACAGGTTAGGCTTGCCCTCCAGATCTGGTAACTGGTAACTAACAAAAACAGAGCTTGAGTTGAACAAGGCCAACAGAAGTGACTTGAAATGATACAATGGCAGCCAGTGGCATCAAAGGTTTAAGTGGCATAGAACAAAACTATGCCCATAGTAACATAATGGCACTGTAACATTCTTGATGTTGTTGGTATTTCAGGTTTACCTGGTAAGGTCCTCAATCAGCTGGTCGATGAGTTTTAGCCAGATTTCAGCTAAGCGTGACTCAGGAACTTTAGCAAATATGGCTGTCTTTAGTGAGGTGATGTTGGCTTGCTAATGAAGACAAAAAAACAGAAACTTTCAAACACAACTAATATTTAAGGCTGTGATTATATGTTACTTACTGAAATTACGGCATAACTCATGATATCTTAAAAACCCATTAGTCAACACATCATGTGGAATGGCTAAAATGAGTCGTTTTGGATGTGAATGCCTCAATTAATCCAAGAACCCATATAAACTCATCTGGGGGTCTAAGGTTGGTTATGATTTTCACAGCATATTATAAAACATTCAGCAATTGATTAAGTGATCATTTAAATATTGCAGCCTTCTGTGACAATGATCAATACTGCAAATATGTCACAAGCTATATTGCACACGGAATCCTTTGATAGCTGGATTTGGTAGAGTTGATTAGGGTCATAGCTAAACTCTGCACGGTGGTAGATCTCTGGGATTGAACACCACTGTATGTAATAGACTTGTTAAAAAAATTACCAGTCTGTCAGCAATGAAAAGAATAATGTTGACTGAATCCAAACGATGACTTATGTCCTCCCAGAAGGAAGTCAGGATAACAACTGGCTTTGTGTCGGCCCAGGGCAAGTAATAGTAGCGATTTCCTGTGAGAAAAACATAGACAATAGGCTTTTAAACATGCCCTTGGGCATCCATATTAATCCCACATTCATCCCAGTAGACATAATAAGCCTCTCACCATCAAACACAGCACAGCTATACTGAGTAGTGGAGGCCAGAGGCTTGCATGTTGAATCCATCTTATTGCCATAGTTGCCGATGCTGACCTCAAACTGGATGGGTTCCCCAGGCTCCTGGAGCATGCAGGCACTATGGAACACTGCACAAAGGGAGTACTTCCTCTTCCGCTGGTACTTCTGCTCATAGAGACACATTCAACAATGCTTCACACTCCAAGTTCATGAAACTGCTCTCATATCCTCTTATGCTTTAAGTACCGTTACTGGGATTTTTTTTCACTTTCTCATCAGTCTTGTTTGTATTTTAGGCATATTCATGAATGAAAAAACTCATATGGGCACAAGCACGCTACATGGTATTACCTGTGCTACTAAGATGTCATCATTGGAGAGTTCATCCAGCTTCTTTTCAACCTTCTCATCCAGCCGAGTGGAAAGTTCAATAAGAACCCTCCCTCTGTACGCCACCCCCTCACCCTGTGACAAACACATGTGCTATGACACTCCCTTGACTACAGCCACAATGTTGATTTTTTGGTATGGGTCAAAGACTGCCCATAAAATGTTTCAAATATTTCTCTGTGTAAAGCAAGCAATCATGAATCACAAGGAAATCTTAAGCAAAGCACCTTGCCTGCATTGTGATTGCCTTTAAGAATGAATTCACTTTTAGAGTGAACTCACATATAGAACTTACCTTTCCCAAGTTGAGCTCATCGTATGGGTCAGGAAGATCAGAGAACTCCCTCGGACTCCCATACAGGTTTAGGTAACAAGGACCAAAAGCTGGGAGAAAGCCAACCTCAGTGCCAACTCTGTCTACTGAAAAGAACAAATCCCTTAGAGACATGAGTACAGTTACAGTTTTACATAAGTTCATCATAAAAGATGATTGATAATATTTACCATCAGCTGCTGGAAGCCCTCCGTTTTCAACAAATGGCTCTGTTGAAGAAATGTATGAGATCAATGTCAGAACATTTATTAATCTGTAATTTTATTACATGAGAAACTAAACTGACACAACAAGAATAAATGAACACAGACCAGATTTATCAATTACTTCTCTATTTTTCACCTAGTACTGTCATGATTGTTTTGATGTGTCATAAAAACAGTTTACTAGTTGTGAGGCAGAAATGGGGAAGACTACCTTCAATTTCCCCACCAGAAGATGCTATTTTAGTGAGATTTAAAAATGTGGTTCCAACAGCGTCATTGCTTGAGAAGCGATCCCTGCCAAAAGGGAAATAATGTGACAAAGTGAGGGTAAATATGTTGCAAGATAGAGGAAGGCAACTCATCCCACAGGTCACATACAAACTGGTAATAGAAAAATTGGTAAATCATGTGCTTACCAGTCAAACATAGTGAGTTTGATGCGCTCGCACATGGATGGGAACTTTAAAAAAAGGAACACAAAGCAATCACTCGCAAATTGTTACACTAAGTGAGCTCATTAAGATGTACAATTTAGTTAGACTTCCTACCTTAATCTGCAAATTTATCTGCTGGTTCCACTCTGGGTTTGCATTCTTTTCAATGATCTTGGTGCATAGCTTTAAAAGAAAGACAAACCAGCAATTCATCAAAACCCTTCAACTAAAAGTCTTCAACTTCAAAAGAGAACACCTGACCATGTGCTAAAGAAACTGTATTAGCTTGACTGTATAAAATCCAAATCAGTCTTACATACATTATAGTCTATCCATTCTTTCACATGAAAACATAAAATACTTCACCTGGCTTATAGGCCTACAGAATCTACCCAGGTCACAATCAGTGCTGTACAAGACAGCAGGATTACCCTATTCCCTCTTTCATATGGGGTGCCTCTGCATGGCTGTGTGGCAATTTTAAGCACTCCGTAGTGGGGCAGTGTTCCAAAATTCAATATATTTATGGTAGCAACTGAATTGTTTCAATAATACAGAGCATTAAAAAATTGCCTGTCATTTATTACTTAAGTGGCCAGTCTTGTCAGCGTCATGAGCAGGAAAGGATGCTTGTTCCAAAATCTAGACTAATGTTGGCTGTTTAAATTACATTCCATATGCATGTTATGGATGTCAACTCCTCGTTGCATACATTAAATTTGCCCACTTCCATCACCTCATATTTATTTCTGGTTTAAGCCACACCAACATTCTGTTTGTAATTTAAAGAAGGTATCAAATCATTTCCCTTCCATTTTGATTCTTTCAGTAATAACACAAATTCATAAAGTTGCTCATGGTAGGAACAGACTCTGCCTTGCTATATCAATCTGTTTGTGAACTGGGGAGAAAACCTTTACACTAGGGCCTGACCAAACTAATGGAAAATATCATCAGAATGTGTTTATCAAATAATTTAAATCATTAACACAGAAGTATCAATGACACTTGTGTTATTGTTTCTAATCTTTTCTCTATCTAATCAAAATACAAACATGACAATTGCAGAAACAATCGATGGAGATTAAGGAGAAACGAAATCACTGGACACTTGAAACACG
This sequence comes from Brachyalestes nurse, assembly GCA_037974405.1. Lineage (NCBI taxonomy): Eukaryota > Metazoa > Chordata > Actinopteri > Characiformes > Alestidae > Brachyalestes > Brachyalestes nurse. The sequence goes on from JBBPCY010000150.1 coordinate 17,622,868, forward strand.
TTTAAAAAAGCAAAACAAATCACGCACACTTTTACCTTTTTGCCTGCAAAGCTAACTTCCAAAAATGGATCCACTAGATTTTTCTTGTCACCCTCTCCTCCAAACATGTTCTTAACTGACTGGGCAAAAGCATCATCCACTAGACATTTGGACAAAGAAACAAACACACAGCCACAGTGTCAGATCCACTGAAAACAGCACCGAAAGACTACTACTGCTCTTGGTGTATGCTCACTCTGAGGCATGTCTTCTGCACGGTACACTTTGAGAGAGATAGTGGCCGAACGCAGGTTGACACCAGCAGGCAGCAGCAGGTTGCTCTCGATGTCATCCTGCTCCTCACTCTGTTCTCTCTTTTCCACCTGTAGAAAGCCACATAAAAAGTACATCAAACATGGCTCTTACTGAGAACGACCTTTGGGACTTATGCACTGAGAAGGTGACATTAATTCACTTTAGAGAACTTAGCAGCTCATATGCAATCAAAGTCCCAATTACTGCTTGCTACATGCACACCACTCACTGAGGGTACAGGGTACCCACGGAAATTACATCTAAATACAACACCAATATTTTTCAGCTTGATCTGTCACATCTATAGCATACACTCAACACTTTTCTGTTCTTAGAAAAGAATGAAATTCACAATACATTTATAAAGGAAGATTCTTGGAAGCAACGATAAATGTTTATGCAAAATGTATTTTCACAGAATACTTTCAGGCACATACTTTTTGTAAATTAAGCTGTAATAGATGCAGTTCATTGATGGGACTAGTTTGCTTAAGCAAGAGTCCAATACCAGCGTAGTGCTATAGTTTGTCTATGTGTGTATGCAGACATACCGGAGGGTCATCACCAGTTCCAACAATGACCATGCTGACTTTTAGGTAACCTCGAGCTCCTGAGCTAGAATCATCTGGGTCACTCAACAGCAGCCACTTCCTCATAACACCATGAGCTTCAGAAAGATCAGAAGATATACAGTGGCTATATGACACTGAATTTGCAATGGTAATACAGTGTTAACACCATGCACTTGCTAAATAATTTAAAAAGCTTCCAAAGGTCATGTGTGATTGTTCCTTTGCAAAATATAATACAATAAAAGGTCTACTGCAGAGCAGAACTGAATTTGGGAAGTAATCCTCACATACCGGGTTCATCATAGACATAGCCCACATCTAGCTGTTGAAGTAAAATAAATAAACAGAAACACACATGGATGTTAACATCTTAAACTTCACAGAATTAAGTGCATCCAGACTTAGATTCCTCACTCTTGTAACTGCACATTTTACAAAATGCTTTCATAGTAGTTACTGAGTCATTCATGGTTATTTAATAATACACCTTAATAACTGAATTAAGTGTTAAGGAGTTAAAACTATCGAGAGAATGGATCATACCTTAAACTCGCCCAGAAGACTGTCTGATCTCAGGGAGAAAGAGTTGTAAACCTAGATGCAGAGATAAATGCTCAAATACTAAATCCTGTGGTTGTTAAGGTCAACCACAATCTGGTTATTACTGAGTGTAAGCAATGCTTCCTCTGCAAATTCAAGCCAAACATCAAACACAGAGAATTACATAAGAGGTTGTGCTTGGTTGTATTACCCGAATATAGATGTTCTCATCGAAAAGCTCTGATGGCAGCATGTTGATATTGTAGTAGAATATCTGTTGAAATATTCATTTCCATCGTAAAAGAGATAATCAGTATATTCTGTATCATCAGTCCTGCAGTTTAAAGCAGCAAATTTTTTTATGGGCTTAACGTGGGACACATCTGATATTTAATTTTGACCCATATAACACACATAATGATGACACAGATGCACTTCCACAACCCAGCTTAACATTCAGCTTAACTAGAGGCCTCCACTTCCACCTTTTAACCACCACTGCCGCAACTGACCCTTCTACTCAACCAGTAGTTGAATCACTATTATATCTGGGACACATATGGCAAGGTAATGACCCAGTTGTTGTACTTGTGGTTGAGAAGTTGGTCGGGTCTGGAAGAGGTGGTCTTACTCCCTTGGTTTCTACATTACGTTCTTATTATTACACTATGACACAGTAATGTAAGCAAGGCGTACAAAGTTAACACAGAGGCAGGTTTGTGTGATACCCTTAATACCAACATGGTTCAACAGAGAAGATAGACTCACTGAAACAACTGGAGGAGGACAGAGGAGCCATAAGGAGAGGAAAGCAAAGAACCAGCAGGTTTAGGAAATGACAAGAGCAGGACAGGTCAGAGTAGAGCCGTCCACAGAAAGCCAGTAAGGACACAGAGCTGTGAAATTGAGACTGTAATAAAATGTAGTGACATTCAGTCTGAAAGGCTCTGAGCTGTGCAGTTCCACTGATTAATAGTAGCCTGCAATTATCATACTACTATAATTAAACCTAGTGTTTAAATGTACTTCAGGATAGTCTAATATTATACAGTATATTTCAAAATGTGGCTACCAGTAGGTTCTATAGATAATACCACTATACCTCATCGAAGAATGGATTGTTTCCTCTCCTGATCCTTGTCCTGTGTGTTTGCCCACAAACACTCACTTTGACTACTGGTTTGATGTTATTGCCAGGGAATTGCCGACCCTCTATGACTCGGATGCGAATCTAACAAACAACCATCCAATTAAGTCAAAACGTTCTTGAAACTTGAGACTAATTGCATAAATCATGCCTGAACTATATTGGAAGGCATACCTGGAAATCCTGAGGTTTGTTAGCCAGAGCTTTCTGCCTCTTCCGACTCGTGCGGATCATCTTTTGGGGAGGTTTTCCAGGCTGTCCTGGCGTGGATGGCTCTCCAGGAGCCCTTGGATCACCCCAGTCTCCAGTGTCTTCATCCCCCTCAGCGGCATCCTTTCCACCAGGTGATACACCTACAGTGGGAACAGTGGGAATTAGTAAGCATCCGTTTAGTTCAGCTTCACTTAAATATGTACAATGAAGTCTTATTGTATGTTTGCCAAATTGTTACCAGAAACTATATACAGCACTTATATGATCTGCCTGAGATTTATAAGGATGTCTCATAGACATACACTATATGGACAAAAATATTGGGACACCTGACCACTACACCAACAGAGACTTTAATGACTTTAATATGGATTTGGTCCCCCCTTTACACCTATAACAGCTTCCACATTTCTTGGAAGGCTTTGTGCCCATTCATTCTGTAGAGCATTTCTGAGGTTGCTTTGTGCACTGGGGCACAGTCATGCTGGAATAGAAAAGATTCTTTCCCAAACTGTGTTCACAGAGTTGTAAGCATGGCCTTATCCATTATTTCTTGGCATGATGAAGTATTACAATTGCCCTGGAGGTAAGGGGCCTAACCCAAACCCTGAACAAACAGGTGTTGCAATACATTTGTACATATAGTGAATGTCAATTTTTCAAAGATAATCTAAACAAACAAACAGATAAAGAACTACCTAGAAGTACCCTAAAAGGACAATTATTAAAACAATGATTATGCTTCACACTGTGTTTAAATGTACAATATACAAACGCTATAATTAAAAAACAATGCTTTATGTTACTGAGTGGTTTCTCGAAATGTCTTAGTTGCTTCTGGGTATCCTATATCATGGAGTCTGTTGTCCCTTTGTGTTTTTTCCTCATGTGTGTCCTGTCACTGATTTGCATCAGTCATTTCCATGCTGTATGAAAACACACTGACTCAGTGTAAAGCAGGCAGTGTTCAATCTCTTGTTTCTGCAGTGCATCCCAGCTCCCATGATCCAGAACAGCTTAAACAAATGGGAGCTGATCATGAGCAGATAAAGCCAGACAGGACAGGTGTTATCTAACATGTGTGAAATTCTTTCGAGCAACACAGCAAAAGTTTTATGCCCAGAACAAACTTCTCAGGACATCTTGTGCACGTCAAATTTCAAACACAGTAAAACATAAGATAGTCAGTAGAGTCTAGAAAGCAGAGACAGAAAATATAGCAAAAGACCTGCTTCTCCAGTGGATGTTTCCCCATCAATTTGACTATTAGGGTTAGGAAGAGTGCTGGCAGGAGGCTCGTATCCGATTACTAAATTGATTGTTGCCTAAAACCAGAACAAACCAGTGTCATATTGCATGTAAGAAGATCCAATGATGTATGCAAATTTACTGTTGTTAAACAATTTTGATGATTTTGCCTACTGCGAATGGTAAGATGTCCTACCCCTGTATCTTGCTTCTTCTCATTAATAAGAGGGAGATTTCTCGAAGGCAGAGACTTGGCCTGACCACTGGCCAGATCCCGGAGGGAGATTTTTGTAGAGCCAATTAATCTGTGAAACACAAGAACAACATGTACAAAGCAAGCAGTGCATAAGGCAAGCAGTATAAAATGATATGCATAGTCAACATTAGACCCTACTATACTTTATTGCGACACATATGTGTGTCGTTATTATGAGTAATATTACTTCATTACTATGAAAATCATCTACAAATTTGAATTAAGCAAATTCAGTGCATTACTTCACAAAACAAGCAACCTCATTCTGAAAAGAGTGCTCTAAATGTTTGGTTGACTTTCAGACAATATTTGGTTTCACTTCTCTCTCTCTCTCTCTCACTTTCACCTAAAGCTGGGCCTCTTGGGGCTCAGTCTCATGTTAATGGCCATCTTTGAAAGTCACTGGTTCCAATTATGCAATAGTAGTTGTGTCACAGTGACAAGGCCCTGGTGGATGGAAGTACAGGGTGGGCTCAAAGGATGTATTTCAACATTTCCGTATTAAGTAAGCCATAAAAACGCTCTGGAGCTAAAATTAATTAAAACCATAAATAAAAATATCATTAATTAAAACAAAATTATGAAGCCCAATCTAAGCCCCCCTTTATGAATCAGCTCCCAACCCCCCACATTCACACCTCTACAAGTTTTCCATTTCACTAGTTTATTCCACAGGCACTCCTGACTCTCTATCACTAGTGGCAGTGTTCTATGACATTACACATAACCCATGACAGTTACATGGGCACTGAATGACTGTGGATTGTTTGGCACATACATACATTGCATATCAATCATTTTTTTCCATCTACCATATTTAAAGACGTACCACTTTTTAGATATGGTTAAAGTAGATTTAGTACACTAGCAAAATAAGAAACATTCTTTTTCTCTTTTCTCCATGGTCCCCTTAGTGCCCCCACTGTTATTTTTTTTAATGTCAATGTCATAAGCTTAATTTAATGTTGGTACTGAATATTTTAAGCCAGTACATACTGATAAATAAGGCAGTGGAAAAAACAATAGGAAAACATCATGCCACAGCCTTCCTGCACTGCAGAAACTTCCGTACACCACAAAATGGAGCTGCCCGAGGGAACAGCCAGTAATTCTCCTGAGCTAACAGCACGAGTGCCAGGCAGGGAAAAGCACAGGAACACCCAAAAGGGTGGAGCCAAAGGCTCAAGGGGGCTCAGCAGAAAGCTCTGTAGCTACACTCACTTTAATCTGTGTAATCAATCTGCGTCAAACGGTCTTTAAAGTCATTAACATGATTTTGTTGGCATCCACCAGCTTTTGTTTATGGTGTAGTTTGGATGACTTTGGCAGTATTGATGGTTTGGAGAAAATGAAGAAAGAAGCTCCCTCGAGGTTTGATCTGATTATGTTTCATATTACTGTGCACATCCCTCCGCAATAAAGACTCTGACCGCCACATTCCACATCCCAGAGCTCAGACAGATATAATAACAAGTCTCTGAAACAACACAGTCCAGTTCTCCTCGTATCAGCTGACCGTGTGTTGTAGAATCGTGTGTAGAATACGTGCCAGAACTCCACGACATCCTTTTCAAGTTGTTCATTTTTGCTCAGAAAAGAATGCAGAAGTTGTTTGATATGACTATGAATTGCTGTACCAATTTAGCAAACTGGAATCCCCAGAGGAGCAGCAGATCTTTGCTTATGAACACACTGACAGTCTCATTTCTGCATGTAAGGCAGATGTGCAGAAGCAGCTGGGATTCTTTACACTACATCTTGTGCAAATTGTGCATTGGAGATATTTTAGGACCCTTTGAAAAGAAAAACAGAGTTCAGTCCCAAGTGGTCTTGCCTTCCAAGCTATGAGTCATTTCTTAACAAAACAGCAAGCTCAAATGTCTTTCCAAGAAGCCCTCTAGAGCACACTAGATATAAGACTATGAGGATAATGTCCATGCAAAGAAAAATCTGCCAACGTAAGGGCACTTCTGGCAGAATGCTTCCATGTGGTGCACTGTGAAGTTTCAGAAATAAATGACCCATCCAATGGAAACAGGTCTTCACAAGCACCTTCACGTTGCTTATTACACCATAAAGGCTAGTGACTACCCACAGAGGATGGAAAAAAAAGTCTGCATTCTGAAAATCTTTCCAGACAAGAGATCTTGAGAATGACTCAGTGTGGAAAACTCTTTTAGGAACTGACATTTTTGGGCAAGTAATTCCAACAGAGGGAAAAGCCCCTCTGCTCAACCAGTGCTGCTAAACCAGGAGTTACAATGTGAAGCTATATCTGCACTTCCTGTGTAAAAAACAAAATGAATTCACATCTTTCATGCACCAGAAAGAGTCAAATTCAAGTTAGCAAGTTATCTCATCACATGAGACTAAGCCAGGGAAAAACAGGCTCTTTTTTCTTAAATGAAGCTGAACTATGTGCCGTAACTGTTATAGCTTACCTTAACAGTGGAAACAGGCTCTCCTGTTACACAGAACAGCAAGTACAGACACGGTGCATGGGTGTGGCAGTGGGTGCTGGTTATGCAGACTGACTCTTCTCAGACACTGACATTAAACAATCTCATTGCTAATGTTACACTGTGAACGGTTTCCTTTAGGAGGCTTTAAAGACAGATTTTCACTCTCAGCGGAGTGGAATAAACTAATAAGCACCTTTTAAATGACAATCTTGAGTGCGCAGATCAGGCAGAAGAATATACAGAGTGCCTAATTCCATATGAGACATGATTGTTGAATGTAAATGTTAAAAAATGACCTGTAAAAAAAGAGCTAAATACAATGTACATACTTGTCCTTTCCAATGGTCTCATAATCCTTAACAATCACTTCAATGAATGAGGAAGAGTCCAGAAGCGACCCTTTCAAATCAAACTCAAGGACCTAAAATGGTGAAAAAAAGGGAAAAGAAAGAAAAGAAAAAAGAGGAAAAAGAACAGAGATTTGTTTCTAACAACATAAGCAAGGTAATAAATATTATGACAATACAGGAGGTATAGCAGGGCATCACTGCATTGCACTGACCTCATTCCATACTGGATTTAGCTCACTGGAAATGGCTTTTGTTTTCTTTTTTTCACCTGGAAGAGTTAAAGCAAATGAACACAAAAGAACATCTGGCGCCTCAGCCTGAAGTTCAATCTGTCTTTTATTCCAACAGGTAAGAAACACATCTATTGGTGTGTGGATCAGAAACAGGATCCATTCACTTCACTGTCCACATATCTCCTAGTGTGTGAATTAGAAACAAGATTCATTCACAGCCTGTAAAACCAGAGTGAGATTTAAGAGTTTTTCCATTCCAGTCCTTATAAGGAAATGCACGTTCCTCAGTGCAATCATGAAAACGGAACGGACGAGGGTCACAGAGTGACCAGATTTAGGACAAACCTGGCAAATGCTCCACGATCCACAAATACAGGTTAAATGTCACCGGTTATAGGGTTTAAACGCGATAATTAATGCTCGATTAATGCAGGTTCTGGTGCTGCATCAGGCAACGTTTTAAAACGTCTCAGTAGAACAGAAAAGCAAGCAGTAGATGATGCCATGAACTCACCTCTAAAGATAACCCCTGCTATGGGGTCTGGGTTGCCAAGAGTCTTTTTGGGGATCCGCTGGGCACTCTCAACAACTACCTTCAGCATGTTGCGCGAGTGGGGGGCGAGTCCTCTGGAGAACAGGGGTCTTCATAGGCTCTGAGAGCAGACAGACCGAGCGGTGGAAGAGAGGAGGAACTTATCCACCCTTTCAGCCCAATTCCTCCTGCCGTGACTCCTCATCTCTGCACGTGCGACGTGTGAGAGTTTCTGTTCTGTGTTCATCTCTATGATACAGAAAAGTGCATTCATACTCAGCCCTGTCACTGAGTAACGTTATAACTAATTAGAAATAAACTGAGATTAAGTGAAGTGTTTATTTATGTGTGTTTGTGTACATAGATTTCAGTGGGTTGTTACGTATAAAAACCCCGAGCCAGCCACGAACACAGGCACGAAATAGCCAAAATCATTAGCGCCACCTAGTGGACATGGAAATATCCCTCGGGTGTAGCTCACCAGACCTGTTCGGGCAGTTTTATCTTCAGAAGATAAGCACAGGGTTTGCATTAATACATGAAAGGCAGTGTATGTTGAATGAATCAAAGTGTGTCTCTTTCTCCCTCTCTCTCTCCACCCCCCTCCCCACACACATTTATATACACATGCACACACACACACACACACACACACACACACGTGCGAGAGATGTGTGAGAGATGTGTACACACAGATGTGTGTGTATATATATATATATGTTTGTGTGTATGTGTGTGCATGCATATGTGTACTCAATATATATAAATGGGTGTGTATGTATGTATTGTATGTATTGTATGTGAGTATAGTGTAAATGCATATAAATTTTTTATATGAGTGCTAAATATTAAGTATACTGTATACTTTAAGTTCTTAACAGCCACTTCAGTGAATGAGGAAGAGTCCACAGACAAACCTTTCGAATCAAACTCAAGGACCTGAAATGGTAAAAAAAAGAAAAGGAAAAAATACGTTGATATCTATGACATTGATCTCTTATGTGTGTGTGTGGGTGGGTGGGAGTGAGTGTATAACCCTCTCAGAGTTCCAGTGCCACCAACTGTACAGAGGGACACAAGCACATGACCAACAAACAATCTACAGCCCACCATAGGAGAAATTACCTTCAGAAAAGGTCTACACGAAACAGACTGCCCCTGATGATAGAAGCTGGATGCGCATGTCAACAGGGAACACTTGAACTGATCTGATTTCACTCCTGTTAACTTTTACTTTAACTTCTGCTTGGCTGCTGGTTTCACTGAAGTAACACTCTCTTTATCTGAGACTGTTTTAGGCCACTTTGTATACTCTGTCTATTGAATACATTATAGTGAAATAACCTCCCTGATTTTCATTGCGTTAAGATCCACTCCTTACTTAATTTCCCATAGGGTCTCTACATATAAGACGCCTTTAATGTACTTTATTAATCAAACTCATTTTTATTACACCCCACGTTGTCTGCAGTTCCAGCCTGGTACCAGAACTACAGGCACAAGCAGGAGCACCCTGCTGATAAAGACCATTACAGGTCTTAGGATTTACACCTGCTTGCTAGCAGAAATTGGCTTAATGAGTTCAAGTGGAACAAACTAGTTTCCTGTAGAAAAACTCAGCAAAAAAAAATATAAATCAGCCACAGGTCACCTGTCACCACTAGGATCCTTTACACTGGGATATGAACCCAGCAAAAAATACGAAACGTCATTACTAAGCATTAGACATCAATAAAAAACCACCAGGATTCAGGCCCCCCCTTTTTTATATGATTATATATAACAGTGTATAACTGTTATATATAACAGTGTATAACAGATTATGAACAGTGAGATATTAGCCTAGTTGGCATGCAAGCAAAATCCAGTATGTGTCAAAATATATAAATATTGAGACTTGAAAACGTATGATTATATACTGAACAGGCCACAAGCTGTGTGAGTGTAGTGAATGAGCACGTTTGGCATTTCTAGCAATTACAATTATCGTCCAGTAGGTGACACTAAAAGATAACCTCTTACTCTCAGCAAAGGACAAACTGTTGATCACTTTGTGTCAGTGAAGTAGGTTAGGAGAGGCTTCCTCTCTGGTCTCCAAACCCCAACAGGCACTCTGTTTTGTTCTAATTTAGTTCAGAGCACAACTAAACCAAGTAACATGTTTCTGTGGCTCTGACTACCTGGTACAAGTGAGTTTAAAGCTAGAGCAGATCCATAGATTCTTTTATTAATACGTTTTGCTTTAGGAACATGGGGCCTTTTGATATAAATGATCATAGATTGTACCTGTAGTATGACCTGCAAAACTGCAAAAAAAAATATATATATATATTAGCAAAATGAGTATTATTAGATATATCGACTCAATGTAAGATAATTCCATTTGATAGGAAATCATTTTTGCAGTGTACTTAACATAGATTTAGAAAGAACTGCGAACTGAGAAGAGAGCATCGTATATAAATTTAATAAGACACTTTAAGCAATATTACGGACCTCGAGACTATTTTATCAGCGGATGAAACATCTTTTATTTTCTCTCGGCTGAAACATACACTAGAATACCCAGTAGATCCAGATTCAGAAACACTTTCCCCCTGTTCTCCATCTCTCTGCTCCTCTCGTGGGTACTGTGAAGTCTTTTATCGTGAAGATAAATCGAAGAGAGCCCGTTCTCCACTTCTCTGTAACGAGGCTGTGAGGACAGAGGGAGAAGGCTGTTCACCCTATAGCCCATTTAATCTGCCTGAAAGCTCCAAGTGCCTTCTTTAAAACCTTGTTAGTTTGAAGGCAAGACTAGCAGTTGTCAGTAACAAATGTTAAAAAATCCCTATGGGCACTTTATCTGCACAAGGTTCAGGCCAGATTCCTACAACACTCTTAAAGAATGCAAGTGAGCTTGAAGCATACCGATGTTGCCTTCAATTCTGCTCAGTTTCTTCCTACATCTACTAGAACTGCACAATATATTGGCTGTAAATCATTATCATGGAATTGACCTTTGGACCACTGATATCACTCAAGGCTGCCATATGCAGAAGAGACTCACATTACGCTTGGAGCATCCAATCCAAGATTAGCTAGATGAGCTCCTGTTGGCGTTTTATTTAATGAAACTGCGTCGATGGTTCAGTATAAATTAGTTTGACAATATAACACAGGCTGATTATTAAGTCAAGGTGTCACTAACATGGTTGATATGTTGTAAGTTACAGAAAAGTGACAAAGGGAAAACCTGAATCTGGTAAATGTGTGCAGAAATATAATAAATGTAGATGCATGATAGAATTAAGTCTTACTGCATTCTGTTTTAAACTGGAGTAGGCTCATCTTATCTAAGCTCAAGATCACAAAACAAAAGATCTAAAAGGGGCAGAGCCTCATTCGCTCACCTGGCTTGTGTTTTGATTGGAACAAGGACTAAAGTGACCTGTTTTCAGATTTGCGTGAAAGACATCAATAAACAGGGCTGCAAATTGTGGTCAAAAGCACACAAAGTGGCTGCAGGTTTTCATTCCAATCAAGCAGAAACTTGTGTGATATAACTAATCATCAGTTTCAAGACTGACCAACTGATTAAACAAATAGAAGCTGGGCGTCTCACAGCCATGCCAGAGTCTAGTATGTCATACTATACTATATTATACTATACTATACTATACTATAGTGAAAATCCTAGAGACTGTTCTACAGAGATGTGATATGATGATACTGAAAAAAATAATTTGTTTAAATGAGTCATCCTTGACAATGTTCCCCACAAGTGGATAGGTGCATGCGTAGTGTGCATCAAGAGAACAATACAGGCATGAATGCTTGACCCCTACAGTAAAGAGCCTCTTTTATGCTGTTGGGTGCATTTTACTACCATGGTTTGGATCCACTTGTCACTGTAAATCAGTACAATTTTTCTGACTCATCACTGTGATAGAACATTTATATCCTGTTGGTTTGGTCTCTTCCAGGATGACGAGGCCACAGGGCATGAGGGGTTCCTGAATAGTTTGATGACTATGCAAATTATGTTAACCATATAATAAGGCTTTCACTCGCTAGATCTCAACCTTATTTAAAACTTGTGTGTGTGTACCACACTCTCCTGCAGCACCCTCAAAATATCAACAGAGGGAATATCATTTCAAAGAATGGCATTCCATCCTTTTAGTACATTTTGTCATCCATCTGTATATTGTAAAAACAATACTTAGCAAAATATTTGCAATGTGGGATTGTCATTCATATTACAGTAATCCCTCAGTTTTACAGTTTTGCTCTCTCTCTCTCTCTCTTCTGGAAAAGTCCAGAATGGCCGTTCTGACGTACTGAATTTGAATCTCTCTCTCTCTCTCTCTTCTCTCTCTCGCTCCGTCGGCCCGTTTTGCAGCGCACCGGAATTTAAAATGAAATAAAAGTGTTCTGGGAGCATATTTGGGGGCATATTTAGGGTTTACACTATAAAAATAGTATAAAACACAACAAGGCAGTTTTTCCACTATACGCGGGTGCTCTTGGAACGTAACCCCCGCAAAAAGCGAGGGATTACTGTACACCCTTTCTAAGTATTTTATTAGTTCCCATCTGACATCATTCATCACCTGAAAGGGCATTAAGACAGAGACAGGTATTTTTTGTTAAACTAGGAAATATAATTTATTGCATAAAAATTATATTTAGTTACAGTAAGAAGGCTAAACATTTATGTACAATAGAACTTTAAAAAGATCTGAGTTCTGGTTCACCCTCTCAAAGAATTACATCTGAACAAAATGGGGTCATTTTCATCAAGGGTGCTCCACTGAATAGCAACCAACAAGTAGTGACTCCCGATCCCAGTAGGCCTGAAGAGAATCCATGTCTCGAACATGATTGACCACCAGAGGCTGCGTCTGCCTTGGGAGAGGGTTGAGCTCATGGGTGCGTCCAGAGCTGAAGGCTACATGTGCTTATGAGCTTCCTTTACAATCTTCATCATCTCAGTTGCCTGTGAGTGTTCCAGTGTGGAGGTGCTAATTTAATCCTCCTCATAAACTATGTTTATGGTGGCCTTTTCTTATTGATGATGACATGCCTCCACACTGCTCGGGCAAGGAGGAGAGCACATGGAACCCTCTCATAAACCCTCTCCCAGGAGTCATTTTGGATTATTTGTTGCTGCTGAGGGGCCTCTGAGAACCTTTTCGCCCCTAAGCCCTGCTACAGCATATGCCAGTAGTACAACAAGAAAATAATTCCCAGTCTCACACTTACACATCAAACAGAAAACTTAAAGAGGTCTGCAAATTCACTCGTGTTTTGTACTTGCATAGAACTTAGACATAAAAAAGAAATAACTACAAAACGGAGGCCCATTTAACCAGCACACATTCAATAGCACGCGTACACGAGCGCGTGGACACACACAGAGCCAGAATCACTCTTTCAGAGAGATGGACAGATACTGCTTGTATTTTTCTTCTGGATATCTGAACACTTTTACAAAGAAAGTGTATGGAAAAAAAAAAGAAATAAGATCATAATGCAGCATCAAAAGACATATGCTTCAAAAATGACGGCATGGATAAGTGATGATAAAAAAGGCCCACGACATCCATGGCTGTTAGTATTACACCACAGTAACATTTCTAACCCACAATCAGAGCAGGCAGCCAATGTGACAAACTGTGGTCAAAAGAGCAGCCATGCCATTTCCAAAGGCTATATTTTATAACTTAACAGAAGGCCTACAATTGGCTGACCTTAGAATCCAAACAGTGATTAATGCCACCAGCTGAGTTGCAATAGTTAGGTGTACTTTCCCAAACCATCATTTCAATATACTTTACACTTTTTTCCATGCCTGCTTCAATGTCTAAACTGACATTTTACTCATTAAGAATTATACAGCATTTAGAAAATCCAACCACAAAAACTGAGCTCCTTTAAGCACATTAAGACCACTCCCTGCTGGTCTGCCTGCCAGTAGAAACGTAATGCAACAGCAGTCAATCACAGATGCAAAACAGACGCTATTCATGAACATATAGCAGATACAACAAGGAAAGTGAAAGAAACAACGATCCACTAATATGGACAATAACTTAAAAAAGTGCGTTCCCTATAGGAAACTTTTGTTGGAAAGCTCTTCTGCATTATATATGATGGACTGAAGAGAAGATTCAATTAAGAGCAACCAAGATACCATGGTTCATAGAAGTATTAGATCAAAGGAGAAAAACAGAAAATCCAGCAAATACAATTCGGTCCTCTAACAAAGACAATTCTGTACTGTCAGGTTCACCACTTGCTTTTCTTGATATTTTGCAACTGAAAAGTGAGTAAAGATGAAAAGAACTCCTGTCTGGGTAACATGGGCCCTGTGGGGCTTGTGACACTGCTCAGATTGGCCTCAGAACCTGCCCATTAGCTGGTTAATGGTGACTTCCTGTGATCACTAGGAAACAAAGCTTGAATGATGTTTAATGATGCGCTTTCACATGAGTCTTCCAGCATGTAAGTACATGGGACTGGGTGTTTGTGGGAGCGGTGGGGTGGGGGTACGAATAAATTACGCATGGAAAAAAAACTAAGAGTAGGAAAAAGCTTCCTTGGATCATGAGCAGGCACACCAGATTTTAAATCTTGCCATTTGGATCTATTAAAAATGACACCACTGATTTCTGATTCACCAACGGGCCCCAATGGTGTGACTCCATTTGCTACAGCTGAGCACAGCAGTGTATGTCAGACTGGGAGAAAATCCAGCCAGTGGCAGCCAGCCTCATGTGCTTGGGCACAGCATCCTCTGGGGTTCTGTCCGCACGCACTGGGGTTGAGGTAATATAGGCAAGTCATCATGGTGTGTGGGAACAAGGTTTGTGCATTGGATGTAGTTTCCTTATGCCCTTCCACTGGCATTAATGATTGTTTTTATTCGTAGCGACAAAATTCTCTCCTTCTCATGCCTTCTGATTACCCAATCAGCAATCCCCATCTGTCGTCATGACAACTAAGACCTCACTCTTGCCCATCTCTTCAAGAGCGGTCGCCAGGGAGACCAGATCTGCGTCACCCTGGTGACAGGCTTCCCACAGGTCAAGAAGCACACCTGTGGGGCTGGGTTTAGTTGCAAAGTAGTTCAGGTACCTGAGTAGGAACAGGGCACAACAGCATTAAAAGAAAGCACAAATAAATCACTTTTTTTTTTTCAAAAAACATGGTTTTATATTGGAAAAGCAAGCAGTGTGTGTTTAAAATTTCTGTAAGCTCTCAATGTTTTAATTTGTCAACCTCTGCTACAAAACACAGCATGCACACACACATAAACACACACATGCTAATGTACACACCTGTCAAACCCCAGGCTGTGTGCAAGCAGTCTCCAGTCACAGCCGCGGGCGCTGGGGGCATCCAGACTGGCACATATCTTTTGGCGGATGGAGGCTGGCAGGCGGAAGGCATAAGGGCCCACCTGAGAGGAGGGCAGGCATGTCCCTCCTGCAGGCAGTGGTGAATGGGGGGGCAATGTCTGACAAAGAAGCACACACAACCAGACAAGACAATAATAATGAGTATACTAAGAGATAAGTAAAAACAATAAACTCAGGCTGCTATTCTTCAATACAATACATATTGAGAAAGAACAGCTTGGATTCAATTAAATTATGACAAATCACTTTTTCTTCTGTTCTCCCTACCTCCTGAATGTCAGTGTGCAGTTGGAATATCTGTCCCTCTCCCTCCACCTGTCTGACACAGATTTTGCAGCTGAGCTGGGACACAGCTAGGCTGCCTCTCTCCAGGCTGAATGTGCAGTGCAGGGGCCGCTGGTTCCCACTCCAGATATGGTAGAATGGGATCTCCTGGAACACATAGGGACAACATCGATAAGGACTTAAACAATAATGTTGATTTGTGTAATGTTCCCTTTTAATTAGCACATAAAGTAAAATACAAACAATATGTACCAAATTCACAGAACAATAACACTTTAACATACAGATGAAAGCTTCACAAAGCAGACTGCAAGCAATAACTTTATTGCGACTGGGATGATATGACCCTCTTAAAAGACAGTCACGTACCTGATACTTGGCAAGAAGTTTGCTCCTCCAGTGGGAGTGTGGGATGTCATGGATCGACAGCCGCAGGTTATGATAACTGTCTTTAAAGAGAAGGGGTTTGGGATCCTCCAGCAATACCCCGCCAAGGCTTCGCTCCAACTCTAACACTTCCTGCAGATGAGGGGTCAAAAACATCAACGATTAAAAGAGGCTTGAAACATAAAATGGGAGTCAGTGAAGTCTGCGAGGCTTCTATTTAACTAGTAAATCTATGAAAAAGCAGTGCTAGCAGACTAACCTTTAAAGCCTGAGGAGTGTCGTGTATGCAGTAGACTCTCAGGCTGTAGTCCAGAGAGAGGCAAGGGGCTCGGGGAGCAAACAGAGCCAGCTGCAGCCTCTTACAGGCGGGCTGAGGAGGAACTGACTGACCCACCAACCCATAGGTGCCTAACTGCTCCATCAAAATGTGACAGCTCTGCTCCTCCACCTGCAGGTAACACGGAGATGACAGACTCTCCTCTCCCACTGTCAGCACCTCCTAGTGACAGGGGGAAGGAAAACAGAATGCTAAGAATCTCTGCGGTGAGTTTTGAAATTGGTAATTGCCCTATTGTTACTCTCACAGACCTCCCAGGCTCCTTGGTTTGTCTGAGTCTTCAGGGTGAGGCTCCAGTCGGGGGGCTCCAGCTGGGCGCAGTGGGGTAGGGTAAGGATGACTGGCCGGCTCAGCAGCATGCCTGACGGCCCACAGCTCACCACCGGACTCAGCACTGTCTGACCACCCTCGGACGGCAACCTGACACAGACCACGCACAACTAATGAGCTCTTTGATGAGTCCATCCATGTAAGCAATGGAATTTTAAAACATTAAAAAACATGACTACATGTGACTACATACTGTATGCACATTTGTGAATAGATAAAATATGCAGTAAACAAACTGAACTCCAAAAGAAGAAATCCAGGACAACTAAAAACACTATCAATATGGTAAGCAGGGCACAGAGAGACATGGGCCCTGTGGAGTACTGAGTGTGCAGACAGAAAGAGATCCTGCCCCAGCTAATGCCAGTCTTGATAAAAGACTTTAATGAGACATTCCAAAACAAATAAAGTGCGCCTCAGCAGTAAAGTCCTCACCAACACATCGGTTTGACTACATTCATATTAAAACCTCCCCAGATTTTGAAATGCTGTCATTTAGCACACAGTGTTTGTGCAGTTAAAAACAGCTCTGGAAGGCCTGTACAGATTTACTGAATTAGGCTTTCTGCAATGGCAACAAGTGAAGCTGTAAATGTCAGCTAAATGAAAGCCCAGGCTATGACAACATAGAGAGAGGGAAGACAGCGAAAAGCCTCTCTGCCACAGTATAAACAGCAGAAAAAGATTTTTGAAGTGTTAACTTACGTAGTCTTTTCCCATTTGTTGATGATAAGATACATCTCATAGAACTTCCCCTGAGGAATTGTGCCTGGAGGCACCAATAAGCTCACACCTGAGAGACAGATGCAAAGAGAGAGACTTAACCATTTTTATCCGGGGTTGTTTTGCCTCAAGTCATGAGTCCTTTTAAAAGTGAGTACTTGCTGAAACAGGTTCGCAGTGGGATATCTGTATATTCACAGATAGTTGAGCTGTAGAGTACACTGTACAAGCACATTAAAGTTAGTAAAACTAATCCAATCCTATTTAGGTCAGACATTTCAGTTAAAGTAAGTTTTTTAAGTGTGAAACAGCTGCTTTGAAATAGTTCACTTTAATTTTCCACTTTAAAATACTTTCACATTGCAGACATTTAGACTGCTCATTACCCTGTGAACTGTCCATTATTATCACCTCTATTACAGAAGTGTAACATGAAGTGGAATGGGATAAAATGGCCTTTAAAGAGATCAGGCTGAATACAGCATATATACTCAGAAAAATATGCATGGCCTGGCTTTGATACTGATATTTTAGATCAAATTAGAACGTCCCTGGTAGAAGCTCTAATAGCTCAGTATGTTCAGAGTGTTTGTGGATTACCTGTGTTAGGGATAGCAAGGCGTCCTCCGAGGCAGCCCAAAGTGGCGCTGGCGCAGTGTCCCGGCTCTCCGGGTAGAGTGTGTCCATAGACGTCTTGTAGCCCACTGCCGACCATCTTCAAGCTCATGATCTCTGCATCAGAGGAGCTCAGGCCTGCAGGTAGCTCCACAGAGGACATGGTGGAGGAATCGTACACCTTTATCTTTAAGCCTGGCAGGGGGTCCAGCAAGGGGGAGGTGGTCATGGGAATCTTGTGATGGGAGTCCAGCGTGCTCTGCTGCAGTGAGGAGAAGATCGGCCCACGGAATGTCCCGGCACTGGCCGTCAGGTCGGGGGGAGCTGAGGGGTGCAGTAGATGAGGGTTATCTAATGAACAAGGAAAGACAGAAAAACAGAAAGGAGTCTTCCTCTGAAGATAGGGTGAAATAGAGAGTTTTTGGCGTAGTTAAAAAGAAAAAGTTATGGCAAGAGCTGCCTAAGGAATGAAAGTATTAAAAAGAAGGAAGGATTTGAAAGTACGCTCATATAGAGGAGTTCAAGGAGATTAAATGCAGTTGAAGGGAGAGAAAGAGCCGCAGACAGCGGGAGGAATGTGACTGAGTAGCTGAAGAGGATTAAAAAGCTAAGATACAGCTGAAAGGGAAAAAAGAAGCAGTTTATACTGAGTTTGACGGAGTGAGAAAGAGAAGTAATAATCTATAAAGAGGGAAGAGAGATGGGGTTGAAAGAAACAAGACAGAAGGGTGTCACCTTGTCGTGGTGGTTTGTAGTTGCCAGGGTGGAAGGCAGCGGTCAGGGCAGATGAGGAATCGGTGATGTCGCCGTGGAGATGGCGGCAGCTGCGGCGGTAGGCCAGGATGCCCACACACAGAACGAGGATCACACACAACAACAGAGCCCCCACCAGCCCTGCATACACTGCTACACCTGCACCAGACTCCAGCGCTGAGGCAAAAACACAACACATATTGTGTCAAAACATATATCAACATAATTTATTTAAAAAAAAGTGACAAACTGCTTTGTGCACATGCATTCAAATACACATTATTTCCATATAAAGATAACATAACAGCAAACATTTCTCTCCTTTAGTTTTGCTTACTCCTGGCAAAAACTGTGCTGAAATATAATCTGCTTTATGTCTATGGAAATTATGTACACATCACTTCAGTTCAGTGATAATTGATACAGTTTCAGTCCTGGTGTTCAAGGAACCTTGCTCTGCATACACTCTCAAAGCAGACATGTCAAATAAAACAAGAAACATGTGCTTCCACTAAGCCTGTCATGATCATCACATCTTAGCTGACGGTTAGCTGATTAGCTGATTGCCATTTAAAAGACTACAATTACAATTTATTTGGCTTTTGTGCATTGTATGTAATTATTAAAAACTAAACAAAGTGGTAAAATCGTCTGATTAGCTATGTTTTGCTTCCTAGCTATCCTCCCTTTATAGCTCACACTACGTTATACTAAGATAAAATGATGGGCATACACTAATATCTACAATTACACAGAATTCTGTAGTCAGTGTTTCTTTGAGAATGTGAAAATATGAACTGAAGCTACATTATCAGTAGCTACTTAGATAACAACAAAACCAATCATTACTCATGTTTCAGTATATACTGTGTTACAGTTCAGTAAAATTAAAATTGAAAAATTATCTATATTTATTTGTCTCTACCTGATCAAACACCAAATTTGCATGGTGCTTATGACACAATATAAGATTTCACAAGTGAACTTGGTCAATCTAAAAAATTATGATCACATGATTATGTAACAATTGTGACAGGCCTAGTTATCAGTTATGGAAGAACATTCTGTGTTTACTTTTAATGCAATCAGCATATCACATGTATTGTGCTTGTATTTATAATGGCAAGATGCTAATTAGAGAATGTTTTTTTCTGGTCAGACAAAAATGTGTTAAAATAACCATAACACAAAACTCTACTTGAATTGTTTTCTCTGCTGTAACACACCTAACACAGCTGGTCAGCTAATTACCAAGCCCTTCTTCAGCTGAAATGGACGTTAGAGCAAAGAAAACAATTATAGCTAAAGGACAAGGTTACTCTGACACCAGGATGTATTCCAAGATCACTGCTACACACCATCAGCACTCTTGTGTTTTTAGTCATTTATTTATATGGCTTTTACATCAATGCCGGGAAACAGATCTGAACATTTTGAGATATGGACAAAAAGGTGGATAGCATAATGTGTTGATATAACTCTGGTCTGCATTCCTAATTCTCAACCAGCAGGGGGGAGTCCATAATCCGACTATAATAAAGTCACATGATCCCCCCCAGCCCCTACACACACACACACACACACACACACACACACACACACACACACACACACACACACACACACACACACACAAAAGAA
>JBBPCY010000150.1:17643393-17662766 GCA_037974405.1 Brachyalestes nurse
ACACACACACACACCCACACACACACACACACACACACACACACACACACACACACACACACACACACACACACACATACACACACACAAGAAGGAAAGAGGAAAAATGGGCACAGAAGGTATAAAATGGAGAAAAAAAAAACTCAGAAGAAAAAGGAGACGATGCAAATGAGCAGCAAGTAAGTAAGTAATTCCAAAGAAGACAAAAGTAGGCTGGGGTGTTGAACACTGCCTACATGAAGATGACAGAGAGGCTGGAGCAGCAGGGTATGAGAAAAATAGAGGAGAGAATGAGAAGAAGAAGAGAGTCAAAAGAGGAGAGAGGGCGGCAGCGAGGGGCAAATCCACGGCAGGACGGAAGCAAATCCGACAGCCGTCATAACTTATTATTCTAAACAGAAGAGTGGCGAATTAGGTGCATTACTTTTCAGCCTTGCCAATTCCCAGTGTCACATTGATCTCTGAATATTAGCATCACTGCAGCTGTAAGTTACACTGCTCAATGCACCAAGCCAGAGAGCTGCGCACTCATTAGCTGCCACATGTCTCAAAGCACTGCTCAATTTCTGAACCAAGCTGGCATATGCATTATATATAAACCTCCCAGTATGTACATATTTATTTTTAATGCATTGATCTGCACGGAAGGTTGATTCAGCCTCTAGAAAAACGCTGATCTTAAGCAGTTCAAATGTGGTCAAATGTTTGCTAATTACTTTTTTACCTTCTTAATAGAAAAAAAAAATGTTTTACTCTAATTTTACTCTTGCCATTAGTCTTCCAGTGTTCATTAACCAATGACTCTTTCTTTAAAATGGCTAATGTTTATTTAACAGTCTTCCTTGGCCAATAAAATGTGTTATTGGGTCTTCCATTAGTCAAGAAATCTATTCTTAAACATGGTTAATGAGTAAGCAATTCATATTTATTTTAGGATCAAATCATCCTCGGACACTAACAGTGCTCCCTGTCTGCAATACGGGCAACAACTGAAGGTTGTGGTGCCTCTTGCTATAAAAGGCGTCCTGTTGATTGATTTAATCCTACTGTCAGCTTTTGCAAGTGGTATGATCAAGTTTCCCCACTTGATTCAAATGATTATGCTTTGGATATTTTTTTCTTCTTTTCAGTGCCTGGAGTCAGAGTCATTATCACCATCATCCAAAACATTTGCTTCCACACAGGAAAATTATGCAACACAGGGGACCATTATAGGATTACACATGGAACAAGGTAGAACAGGGCAGTGCTGTGAATCCAGTAGCGAACGAGATTACGCATGACATGAATGCACTGATGCGAACACACAAACACACACACACACACATACACACACTTACACACATATGCATATTAAGGGGGTGATATTGCATGGGAACACTTTGGCTCCTTATATACAAGCATGTGTATGCACACACACACACACACACACACACACACACACACACACACGCACACATAAAACCACACACACACACACACACACACACAGATGCATATCAAGGGGTAATATTGCATGGGAACACTTTGGCCCCTCACATACACATTCACACACACTCACAAACACACTCACAAACACACATATGGGAGTGAGAATTGGACAGACATTCTGTGCAAGAAAACAAGTACATGAAAAAATGAACTTACAATGGGTCGTATGTTCAACAGAAACCTTTTTATCTGTTAGAAGAAAACAAATAAAGAAAAAGGAAAAGAAAAAAATGAACATATGAATGGATGAACCTGGAAATCTGAAGCTTTGAATTAATGAAATGAAACAAGATAACAACATAATGAAAATGAAACAACAGAAATGAAATGAAGAAACGCTAAGGTGTAATTTTCAGTACGTAAGAAACGTACAAAACAGCACTGAGTGAACTGAAGTAAAAGTTTATTGAGTAAACTGGGTCTGCAGGAGGTGAACAAATGAGTGGGGCTGCATTACTGATGCTTTACTGAACCCAGGAACTCAAAATACGCACACACACACGCACACACACACACAAAGCTATCCACCAGTGTGTGTGTGTGTGTGTGTGTCTAGGGTTTAGGAAAGTACGATTGTACATGCAGTGAGGTAGTTCTGTGTCGTCAGCTTGGCTCATCCCAAATCAGCCCTAGGACAACCACTGAGTGTCAGAATAAATCTACTTCATTCCCACATGTCTAATACAGCTGATCTCTGCATTGTCCTGAGTTCAGCACAAGGCTGCCTGGCTCAAAAACCAAACTATTTACCTCATTCACAACCTCAAAACACTTTACACGTGCCAAAGCGAGCATGACTCAACCAACACAAAAATAACACATACTGGCACTTTTAAACCCTAATGTTTTTGTGTTTTGGATTTACAAACAGCAATTTATGGTTGAATAATTAACATAAAAGCTGAATGATTGACTTAATTTTTAATTACATTTTATCGATCAATGATTTGATTAAGTATATGAATCCAGCTTCTTTTTCAGAATCTGTAAACTGATGTTGAAGTACTAAATAATTTATCTAGCCAATTTTACAAATTAGTATTTTCTGCTTTTATCTCATTATTGCAATCCATTGACAGCCACTGAGGTCAACAATATCCGCAAATGTGGACAGTAATCAGAAATAGTCTAAAAAGACTAAACACTTTAAAAATAGATACATGAATGTTTTAGCTGTTCCATACAGACCTACAACTTATCTACTGAATTGTATGAATACTGTTTATCTGCAAGATGATTATGACACTCAAATATTCACGGGTGTGGTTTGAGGTTTCATGAGAGTGACTCACATATTTACATGTTTCTGTTGTAGCCATTTCTCTTTAACAGCAGCACATCTTTACAATACATGCTCAAGGCAAGTGAACATCCAAATCTACACTGGTGTTTACTGGAATACGGATGAAACTAACTTTTATTCTACTTAACCTTTGGCCCTATGTTGTTCAATTTTGGAAGGTGGTAGATCATGTGACTCACTGCGCGTGCACAGTCCCTCGGTGCAGTTCTTGCTCTCCATCATGCTGCCGCTGCAGTGGCGTCCTCCGTTGCGTGGTGGTGGGGCCTGACACTCGCGACTCCGCCAGTGTGTGCACTCAGTCCCACATGCAGACCACTTTGCCCACTCTGTCCAGCCTCCATCCACTGGAAAACACACAGTACAGTAAAGAGCCTATCACAGATGGTATCACATCTCGCTGCACTTCTCAAAGAGCAAACTGTCTGTCATAGTGTCAGTTACTCTACATCATATAAGCATTTGTTGGCAATATAAACAGATGTTACCATTTTCCTCCTCCTTTAATTTAAGAGGCAAATTTTCCCTTCTTAAGTACCAAAATATTCTGCAGACTTGCTCAGTTTTTCTCTGTGGGTATTGAAAATTGATAATCGTTAGTCTTTTTCACCTGGACAGAGGGTGGTGCAGGTGACTCTTTGAAAGGGTGGACCCTCACAAAAAGCTCCTCCATTGAGCGGTGCTGGATTGGTGCAACTGCGTGTCCGTCGCTGCCAGCCACGCCCACAGTGAGCATTGCACTCTGACCACTCTGTCCAGGATGACCAGCCGCCACTCACTGAGGAAAAAAACACACACAAACAAAGCAGATGAGGAACATATTGACAGAACGTTCTGGATTCCCTAAGACTTCTTGTCAAAACAGCAGCTGGGTGTGCAGTTTTCTCTGCAGGTAAACAGCAACTTCAGCAGCTGGAACTGAACAAAACAATGTTGCAAAAACACACCTGCATTTGTCATATGTATCTTTATGCTTTGCACTTGCTTGAGTTTTTCATTGATACTTCTCAAATAAGAATTAAATACATGTAAAGGACTGTTAACATAGAACTATCTCTTACTAATACCTTTACAAATAAAGGAAAAGAAGAAAAAGACACACATAAAAATGGGTGAAGTTGTCATACATGTTATAGCTCTAAGATGACAACCATGAAAAGAAAACAACAGAATTGATATCAATCTTAATATGTTTTATTTATTATATTAAATGATCAAAGGCATCAACAGCTATGTATAAGATGAAACCTTCTGCATAATTCAAACTGTCTGAGTGATTACCATAGACGATGAGTGTAGCAGTGCTGCTGCGTCGCTTGGCAACCACGTTTCGTGCCACGCAGGTGTAGTTAGCCGTGTCAGAGAGGCGAGCCTGCTTAATGATGAGGTCATGGTCAACCGTCATGAGGAAGTTTGAGTCCTGTGCAGGATCAATGAGCTCCTCATTTTTTAGCCATTCCACCTATGGCACAGTAAAAATAAAAATACAGCAGCATTCGTAGTCAGAGAATAGTGGAATGCAAAGAGGTCACAGGGTGCAAATTTAAGTCAACATGCAGGGCCATTTTAATAAATTACAAGAAACAGTGGCTGTCAGAGACCTTTGCTTGCACTGAGTGCATTCAGCATTTAAGGGATGTTTATTCAGTTCAGGTTGCCTACATTACTTTAACAGTGCACCTGTGGTTTTTCAAATGTTTCAGTATCAATTTTGAATGAGTAGTGGAGAACACCGCAGCTAGCTAGGTAGCGGGAGTTGGAGACTCTGAAGGAATATAAATGAGAGGAGGAGCTGGAGGAGAGGCAGGAGGAAGGATGAAGGTAATGTACCTCAGCAGGTGGGATGCCCTCTGGTGGGCGGCACTGCAACAGGACTTCCTGTTCCAGACGCACCTCCCTGCCCAGCGGCTCCTGCTCAAAGTTCTTACGCAGGTCTGAGGAGCACAGCAGATGGTGTGAGAGGCTTTTATTCACACAATCCAACCAATGAGCAAATCATCTCTGAACCTTCCTAAATGTTTTAATGCACACTAAATATTACAGACCTGGCATCACTTGCTTGGGCTCATATACTTACATGCGATTCGAACGTATGCCCGTCGGCTCTTGGTGGTGCCCGCGGAGCTCCAGGCCACACACTGACACCAATAATCTTCTAACCCAAAGAGCTCCTCAACCTGTGTCCTGGACACAGAGATGTCCACTTCACGCACCACCAAACCTAAAACACAGCCACACACAACACATCAGTTATAAAACTCACACAGGTTTTAGTGTATAGCTCATTGTTTCTCACTTGTGGTTCACTGAAACTTTAAAATTCTGTAAGAGTAGATATTTTATGTTCATTTGAATCTGATAAGGTATGTGTATATTTTTGTTTTAAACAAATTCCCATGTTTTTGTCAGTTTTGAACATGGAAATATCATGTATTATTTAATTAATATAGAGTAACTGCTTATATTTAAATGAATGTCATGGAAATTGACATCACTGTCCATTTTAATGTCATTTTGGAGCATTTCTATTGGTTCTTTAATCACAAAACTTTTACACAATGTAATGGCTGTTGTGTTGACATTATGTAAGCAAATAAAATGGAAGAATTTAGATACTTTAGACACAAGGATCTAATTCTAAAATAAAAAAACTGCACAGCAACATGAGGAGAAAGAAAAATGATTATCTTTATGAGAGCTATATTTAGTAGATACCTATATTTAGTAGAGATACTGGAGTATGTGTTTTTATATCTAAGAGTGTGTGTGTGTGTGTGTGTGTGTGTGTGTGTGTGTGTGCACCTGTGATCTGGTCCAGACTCTCTTTGGTGACATGGTCGTTCTGGTTGACCCACTCGCCATTACATTTGAAGTAAATCTGGGTAGCAGGAGCAGCCTTGCAGGAGAGTTTAACTGGCCTGTTTTTTACAATGAAGGCGTCCTCTGGCTCACTCTGGAACTCTGGCAGAGGCTCGGCCGGCGCAGACGGGAAGGAGTCTGGTAGAACCTCGCTGTAGTCACTGGCATCTACAAAGACAGAAAAATGAAAATTAAGCATTTCGCAATGATGCTGCTATTCAAAAGTTTGGAATCACACTGGAATGTTTTGGAATTAATATTTTCAATATAAATTGAATTCTGTTGCAGACACATGTATACAATACATATAATAAACTTGACCTTATAATGGCTTGAATTTGGAAAGTGGCCCTCAAATCTCAAGCATGATATCTTGACAAGAAATAAGTATAAATATTTATCAACTACTTGTTCGAAAAAAAAAAAAACCCATCCAAAAGTACCTTCTGGTTGTCTAGCTAACAATGTTTGATTCTACAAATATTAAAATACAAGCACAACAAACATTAACATCTGTAATGTCCCTTTAGGGATTAAGGTGTTAAATTAACATAACATTTCTGGAACTGTAAGTAAATCTGGCTGAGGTAATAAAACAACACGAAAGCATAAGAAGGTGTGAGACCCTGTGTGTATGAGAACGGTTTTGCTGTCTTTGACATTTTAAGTGTACAGTGGCGTCAGAGCCCCAGTTGTCTGCAGCGCGCCTCATACCCTGCCTACGATCCCTAGGGAGTGTAAAGAGGCGCTGAGCCCAGGGGGGGACAGGCTGACCTTCCACTGAAAGGCCCAGTGATCACACATTATCCCTTGACATTTCCCCCGTGACACATCCCTCACAAAAGTGCAGCTCATCCAGGGGGCCGTGTCTGGCAGCTCCGTCACCTCCAACACCACCGTGCTCTTAACCTTTTAGCTTTAACAGCCAACAGCTACACACCCTACTGACCATCCCAGCCAAATGAGCTCCGGAGACACACACGCCATAGGGCAGAAGTGGGGAAGGTGTCAGTGTACACTTTTTCTGATTTACAGTAGAGCATGTTTTTAAAAAAAATGCACTTTTCATAGCTGACAATTTTTCACTTATAATAGCAGAATGCGAAATTAATTACAGAAAGTGTTAGCATAAACCTCTCATTTAACACAAAATGTCCTGCTACTGTTATGCAGGCTACTGTTTTTCGCCTGTCCCTGAAAGTGACAAAGGAAAAGAAATGGAAGGAATGAAAGCAACACTCTGTAAAGTCTCCCAGTGACAACAAAGCTACAAATCCTTTTTAATCCTGAAACCACTGAACTCTCTTTTGGCTCCTAATGCTAATCAAGACCAAAACAAAATAAGGGCTGGAGAACACCATTAGCTATTATAAAAGTGTCAGATCTTTCAAATGGCTTAACTGCTTGTAGGGAAGCAGAAAGAACATAGGTTCAGCTAACAATTTATGGTCTCACACACACACACACACACACAGCATATCAAGCAGTGAGCTAGGATAGAATTCAACTGTTAAATCCATTTTTCTACATTTCTGAGTAATGCACAGGTCAAGATCATTCAAAGCGTTCTGATGCAAAACACCCCATTCAAAAGAAACTGAAAGCCATGCAGAATTGTTCACAGTGGTGGTGAACCAGACATCTGAAGCAATTAATTCTGCTAAAATCTACCACCCAGAAAGTTATTGCATTAAATGGTTATGAACACATCGCGTCTGAGTGTCTGAGATATTGTTTTACTACAGATTTTTATCCAATATTTTATGTGAAAAAGGGCCTCATAAGTGAGTGTATTGAAGGTTTTTTGGGAAAATGTTTCTTTTAGGGAACATTCATGCACTCTCTCTCTCTCTCTCATACACACACACACACACACAAGCACTGTGCCACAGCATAAAGCACCAACAAGTGAAACTGGTGGCCAAATGCACTGCAGCTATTTTGCTACCAGAAGAGGTCCAGCAGACAGAGCCAGCGTGTGAACAAGTAAAAAAACAGCAGCAATCATAACAAACAAATGTAAACACACACACACACACACACACACACACACACACACACACATCCCATTGTGTATGCAGCAGAGAACAGTGGCTGGAAGGCCACTAGAAGGTCCTGGCAGGAGCTGTCATTTTCAATATGTCTCCATATGTGACAGCATCGTCCTTTTACCTAGTCCACAGAGTGACTAGTCAAGGAGACCCACACCCACAAACACACACATACACACTAAACACAACACACACATGCCAAACAGTAGCTTGAAGCCAAGAGACTGCATTAAATCCTCCTCCATTCTCCGGTCAGACATGGCACCCCCCCCACCCCCATCCGCACACAAACCCTTACCTATCACAAAGTACAATAGTGTACAATAAGTGGAATTCACAAAGAGACACAGTCAATTGAAATCACTCTGAAACAACGTCTCCTTCTGCACATTACAAACACGCATTGTGCCGTTGACTGACTCAGCCTCTCCGCTCCCTCCCTCCCTCCTGCTCTCCCTCTCTTCCTTTATCCTCCTCCATCAGCTGCCATCCTGTGTCTTTCAGACTTTGACTTCTCTGTCAATAAGTAATTGTGTTTCTCTTTTTCCTTGCTCTCTCCATAAGGCATTGATCGCACCACTCAAAACATGTGCCCAAAACACAGCCTGTCACACATGCACACACAAGCGGAAAGAGAGAGAAGCAGAGAGAGATAGACAGGTAGAAAGAGTGTGACTGAGGGAAGCAAAGGGTGAGAATAAGTGCAAATACACATGGCGAATGTGTGGGTGCCCCGCCTGCTACAGGTGTAATAACGCACAGTGATGATTATGCATTGATCTGAAGCCGATGAATAAACTGTGTTAAGCATAGAATGTTAAAACTGACTATATTCCATGACAGTGATGGTCAATATATGAAATAAACACAATTATTAAAAGCTGGGTCTTTATCCCCACCAGCACACTCAATTTATTCATGCCTGAGGCTTAAATGCTCTATGTATTGCCAGATACTGCTAAAGTAAGCTCTGCTATTAGATTTCCTTCTTATCCTCCCCAATTCAAACTTGTTTGACAGGCCTAATAATGTATGGATAACTAGGACATAATTAAAATTGCAGTTCTTCTATTTTGTAATTATGTTTCCCATATAAAACTATTTAATCATTCAGCCCTCCTGGAAAGTCAGGCTGAAGCCTAGGTGCTCATGTGCCACATTATTAAGCCTAAATTTTAAAGGCAATTAACTCTTCATACAGAAACAGTTGGAGCTGACATTTTTTCTATCACTACTTGCATATACCATTTTTTAAAAATATGAAATCATGAAGGAGTCATAATAATTTTATAAATGTAATAAAATCATTTTTATGTTAGTGAGACAAGAAAACTGATTAACCTTTCTGATAAAATACTCTGATGTACTGCATTAAAAAAAACAAACTATAAAACAGTTTTTTTGTCGTAAACTCATGATAAAGCCTAAAATATCAGCCATAATTTCAGTGAAGACAAAAGCAGTTAAGTAGTTAATCTCAATATTTAGGATGCAATTTAGAACCTGATAGGGTAAATTTCATAATTAAACTGAAAACTAAAAACGCAACCACAGGATAGCCTTGACATTTAGCAAATTTGGAAAAATTTAAGTTTTTGCACAAATTGTTTCATGGAAATCCATGACATAACAATCCCGTGAAGACTTGGTAAGAATTACCTTTCACAGCTAAAAACGGATATATCAGATGAGAAAAGCACTGATAAAACACAGTACAGCGTAAATAACAATATAACATATAAATATGAAAATAAAATGGGTTAAAAAAATAATAAAATGGGACTAAAATGGGTTATTAGAATTTTTAGCTTCCTGAAATTGGTATTATACACAAAATTTTCACATTGACTGGCTAACACAAATCCTACATCAGGGTCCCATTTGGTGCACTTGCTGTGTCCCAGTTCTTATAATGCCAGATGAAAGAGTGCTCACAAGCACACTCTCTGTACTGTTTAGTGAGGAACACACTGAGGAGGAGACAGCAACAGGCTTTTGCCCAAAATCACTTGCAATTCAGGCTAACCTGTCAGAGTGGCTGGATTTGTTTATAGCTGTGTGATCAACATGGTGAAGAAGAAGATTAATTTGCTGTTTTATGTTTTAATATATCGAGACACTTTAGATTAACAAATGAGCTCTTTAAAAATGCAGATAAAGTTGCCCTAAAGAATTCTGTCATGGTGGTTTACTGGTCTAAATTCAGTATTTGGAAGCTTCATTTTTTCACTTTATAATGGCCATTTATGCTATTTGGGCCAGCCCTACCAATAGCATAATTTCACTGGGTACAGCCAATGTGATTCACAGCTCTTTACCAAGTGTCTGCACATGCCCTCTATCTTTGCACACTGTTGACATCACCAAAGAGAAAAACTGCAGGGTTAAGTGAGCCTTTTGGAACCAGCCCAATGAGCGCTTTACTGAGACTAATGTCAACTGATTGGAAAATCTGTTTGGAAGTTTGTATGTTTTTGAGCAGGACGGCAGCAGTAGAGTAGATTGAATGGTGCTGATGATTGTGTGTGTAGCAGTGTGAGTAGATTGAAGGGTACTGATGCTTGTGTGTGTAGCGGTGGACTGGCTTTAATTAACACGACGCTCGAAGACAGAGACAGAGACGCTCCTGGCCCTCCTGGCTGGCTGGTAACCCAGCTTTAAGCAGAAGGAGGACACATGTGGTTTGGAGAGCCGCCACAAATATCCATCACAGGCCCTCAACAGCCCACAATTTGGCTGGAATGGCTGCGGCTCTCTCCGAAAAAAGAGAGAAGCTCTTAAAAGGCCCCGCCGCAAGTCTTTTATTGTCGTAATGACAGCTAGCAAAGAGCCAGCACACACACACACACACACACACACACCTTCCTGCTCCTACAGCCTGAGAACAGCAAACACACATTAACATGCACATACCAACAATGAAACACATAATATTCATAATTCACCCTCAGTCTAAGGAATGATTAGGAAGTACGTATGCACACTGAGATCTTCAGACCATCACAACATTAAGGCACACACACACACACACCACAATGTCACAGAGTCACAGAGGCAGTCAGACAGTATAATTTGGCTAGTTCCAGAGAGTCTGTAGTCTGTAGTGTCGTTCTTTGTCATTAAATTACAGACACTCATTATATGGCCACACCAGGGCAAACACATACACTCAAACACACACACTCACACACACACACACACACACACACACAAATGAGACAGATCACATATCATCAGTCCTAAGCCTTTTATTTCTCAAAGTAGTGCAAGACATGGTCTCTCTTTCTGTCTCTCTCTCTATATATATTGCCCCCGTTTTCCTCGTCAGCTCACAAAACTGTTTGTACAAGAGCCATAATCAACTCCTGCTGAGACACACACACACACACACACACACACACACACACACACACACACATAAACAAGTAACCACACACACACAGGAGCACATATGCCATTATCTTTGTCAAGAGAATGGGAATGTTCCACTTTAACCCCAAAAAGGATGAAAAGATATAAACGTATAATAAAGCGGAAAAAATAAAATGTAGCTAGTAAGAGGGGAACCGCAACCAGAATGGGCCAAAATCAGCAGTCACACATTTTTGCTTCAAACAGGAAACCAACAAGTGGCTGATTTTTAGTGTATCTTGTATTAT
This sequence comes from Brachyalestes nurse, assembly GCA_037974405.1. Classification (NCBI taxonomy): domain Eukaryota; kingdom Metazoa; phylum Chordata; class Actinopteri; order Characiformes; family Alestidae; genus Brachyalestes; species Brachyalestes nurse. The sequence continues at coordinate 17,654,754 of JBBPCY010000150.1, forward strand.
TTTGGCCAGTTTGTCTTGCATGTGTATGATATAAATAAATTCATTCACACTGCATGTGACTACTGCAACTACACATATCACTGCCGTCAAAACAAGTACCTCCAAAAAGTTATTGGAGAAGTCAAAATGTTCTTTACGTTTAATGTAAGACAACTGAAATCAGACATAAAAAGTCATGGTCAGTGTTTCAGAAGTAGGATTTTAGGATTACCTAAAATATTTTTTCCCACTTGGATTTGGCATTTTTCACAGTTATGAAGTGTGTACACAGAAAAGCTGACCTCTACATGACTGGAAAATGAGAGATGAGAGATGGCACAGAGCAACCACTTTTGTTTTTTTTTTTCATTTTCATAAATGGGACGTGTGAATGTGAAGAACCTTTTAAAGGTTTAAAAACAGTATAATATACAGGATCTTCACCAACATAAGGATTCCTTCAAGACCCTTAAGCTTAAGTGGAGGTTCTTTAAAGTTGAAAAAGGTTTTTCCCACTCACACATTTTTCAAATGGTTCTGTAAAGAACCCTTGCGTGAAAGACTCTTTAGGGAACCAAACGTGGTTCCTATGGGATCACACAAAGAACCCTTTCTGGACCCTTATTTTTAGGAGTGTAGCAGCTCCATAAAATCATCAGGTCACTACTCACTCTGGCTACTGAACATCATTATCATTTCAAAAATGGAGAAGAAATGTAGGAGATAAAAAGCACAATCAAAAAGTGTATGTGAGTGTGTATGTGTGTGTGTATACTGTAGTCTTCATCATCTCAATAGGAGCTCAGAGGAACAGACTGTGACCTAATGAGAGACAAAGATAGATGGATAATAGAGTACCCCCTAGTGCTTCTTAAAAAGACAATTACCAGTGATGGATATTCAGAGTATCCATTCAGGCACATATCTACACACACACACACACACACACACACACACACACACATACACACAGCAAAGGATATGGTGAAGTGTGAAGTACAGAGTAAGACTGAAGAGTGAACAGTAGAAGGAAAAAAGGGGCTACATAGAGATGATGGGGGGCAAAAAAATAGTGCAAACAAAAGTGCAGAACCAAAGAATGTGTGTTCATGTGTGTGTGTGTATATGTGTACACAGTGTAAGTAACACTTCTCCTCTTTTTTTCATTTTACAGTGCAACGCTACAGTGCAGTGAAATGCTAATAAAATGTGGGAACGCTGAAAATGACAACGACAGATTTGCCACTATGCTAGCTAAATTAGCTCAATCACAGGAATCAAGCGTGACCTTTCCCACAAATACACAATAAATATAATCTGAAATTAATAAGTCACTCTCCATTCAGACAAATATATGTGTGTCATCATTTCTTATTAGACTGAATTAGATGTTTTTGTCAATGTTCTGTAAAGGTTGGATTAAATGGTGCATATTTTAATGTATCTCATAATGCAACTTGCTGCCTTATCCTTATTTATCTCTCTCTCTCTCTCTCTGTATCAGTCCTTGTCGTGAATCTCCTGGTTCTCTCTCACAGTGAGCCTTACTGAACTGTTTGTCTTAATGATAAAGCTTATTATCACTTCAAACTTCTATCTCTTCCACACACACACACACACACACACACACACACACAAATACGTGTGAGAAATGTCACACTTCTGATTGAAAGTTAATGTTAACAAGCTATATCTGTCCCCTCTGTGTGTGTAAGTGTGTGTGTGTGTGTGTGTGTGTGTATTTGGGTTGAGGTTGGTGGTTTTTAGAGTTGGTGGCAAGTTTTAGAAGGGACAAAGATGTGAAGAGACAGAAATGCTTCTGTAGCTCTTTCAGCATCTTTTACTGACAAGAAGGCCTCAGGTCACACAACAAACACACACACACACACACACACACACACACACACACACACACATCCACAACACCAACAACTACACTTGTCCATGGGGACACAGATGTTGGTGTGTAAACATAAACAAAGAATGCATGTCCACACACACACATACACACAGTCACACACAACCTCTGTCACTGTCTCAGTCAAAGGACATGATTTAACATGTCATGAGCTGCCCTTTCTATACAAACACACACTAGCATCTCGAGCCCTGTAATCACTGCACTAAAGGCATTTGTGTGAGTGTGTGTGTGGATGTGTGTGTCTTTGTGTGTGTGAGAGAGAGAAAGACAGAGAAGAGAGAGCAAGCAAAAGAGTGAAAGAGAGAAAGAGAAAAAGGAGAGAGAGAGACAGAGAGAGAGAGAGAGAGAGAGAGAGAGAGAGAGAGAGAGAGAGAGAGATGTGTTTTAATAGCACCCGGGGGGCTGCAGTCACACCCTGAAACCTGACAACATACTCAGCACTTATGTGACCAGACAGCTCTCCACACACTCCAGTGGCTGCTGTTGTAGGATGTATGTGTGAGAGAAAGAGACACAGAGAGACGGAGAGAGACAGAGAGAGAGAGAGAGAGAGTTTCATAACACAGAATTGAAAGAATAACACACATGAGTAAACTGAGATGTGATTTTTAAAAAATATTTTGGGACTCACACACACTAATATGGCTCCCTGCACAATGTCTGCACAGATGTCAATAAAACAAAACCACTAATTAAACTGTCTGATGAAAAACCTTTCAACCCAAATAACATACATTGCCCCCCAAATGTACTCAGACATCCAAAATGTTAAGTTTTGCACTGGAGTGGTAAGTGTATGAGAATGATGGGGGCACCGCTGCTTTCATCCCCATGTTGCTGACTTGTGCATGGGCACAGCTAGGGGGCGCCACCCCCCACTGAGCTCATTTATCAGCCTCCATCAATAACTGCCCCATGCCACAGCATCCTCTCTTCTCTTTCCAGACAACACTCTACCCCCACCCTCATACACCACCTACTGCTTGGGAACAGAGCAAACAGGGCATACCACCATCAATCACATGCACAGCACATGAATATGGTGACTACAATGCAGGCAGTATTGTGAAAAAGTTCTTAACAATATGAGCAGCATACAGTCAGTGAAATGACATGCTGAGTCGGAGACCTTGAGGTTGAGGGAAAGAAAAAAAAAATCAGTGGCAGAGAGAATAAAAAGGGACCACCCTTTCTGCAGACAAGAACACAAGGCTTGACAGAAGTCACAAAATCAAGCACAGAGACTGTAGAGGACACCAAGTCAGGAGGCAGTGCTCCAGTCCCGTGTGTTTTGTGTGTATGCTCAGCACAGCTGCGATGCTAGAGCCGTAGAGCCTCTCTGTGTGTATGTGTGGCTGGTTGCCATGACGCTCAGGCACGTCACACAGACTTGATCTCCCCGGAGGCCTTTGGTCCACACACAGATCACCATGGAGCGCATCATCTCTCACTCTTTCCCTCTCTCTCTGTCTCTCATAAAACAAGACACTGAATAATAATGAAGACTTTAAACATACAGAACATGCACAACTGCCTGAAAAGATAACTTTATTTGGTCTTTTTCTAACCAAAAGAACAAACTTAGTTAACTTTATGAACGTCCTTTGCCTTTCACTTTGCATATACCCCCATGCACACACCCTGTCTTTACCCATAACCCCCCCCACCCTGGAGCCAGGCTGTTTTAAATGGGTGTAATTACATGAGAAGATGAGCAGCATTCCTTCCTAAGGGCAGAGTGATTACAGGCCCCTCTCTCTAGACTCCCTACAATTACCCACTCCTGTCCACACAAATGCACGCACACACACACACACAGAGTCTCTCGCGCGCACACACACACACACACACACACACACACACACACACACACACACACACCTCTCTGGGCAAAAAGGCTATGCTCTCTCCTTCTACATGCCTCTCCAGCTGATTATCCAACCCTACTCAACAGGACATGCAGAGGACAACCACCCCACCACCCCACCCACACACACACACACACACACACACACACACAAAGCAAGTCTTCATGAAACACACACACAAAGAAAAAGCTCAGTCATACACTCATACATCCACAATTATAGACATATTATGATAAAGTGCGATGCCCAGATGTAAGAATATGACCCGCCCTGGCCCCTGTGACCCTGCCTGGCCCCTGATATCTCAGACAGACGCCTCCGGGCTGCCGAGGGCTAAGATTATCTAACTTGCTCCTCTGAAGAGTGTATCTCAAGCATTTCTGATGTCCTCTCCGCAGTAGTCCGAGGGCCAGCGTAGTAGGAATAAATGTACAAAGTTTTCTGTAAATTTCTGAAACCTACTATATGCAGTGATGAGGCCAAAGACGATTTGTGTATCTGAGGAATGCAAAACACTAAAATGTGTGGGGCAGAGGAACCTCCAGGATAAGGCATTACAGTTGTAGAGCACAGAAGATCACATCAGAGAATAACTGTCAGTGTTGCTTGTAGCCCCTTGTACAAATGGCTCTACATATAGCGACGTTATTGACTTCACATAGAAAGGGCCAAGGCTTCTCTGGCAGCAGCACTAATCACTACATTACATACTTACAAAGTTAAAATTAAAATCACATTTACAATGAAATCTATTGTCTATAATAAATGCTGCAATAATTTTAATACCATTTGTAATGGTAACTTAACCCTAATCCTAATATTAACCTCAACACAACATGATTTTAACCCTAAACCTGGTTCTAATCCTAATAGTAGCTCAACAGAATATCAACTGACCAGTTTGTTAATAAATTGAGCCTCTGTAGATTTATAGAAGGCTCTCCAGAATACCTTACAGATTGTATTCATTTAATTGAGGGTATGTTTAAATGTGTTTGATGTCAGCCATACTGACTGTGGCCCCAGGCCATTTCCCAAGAATCCTACTCAGCAGCACCGATTGCCCCTGCCTGCCTCGGGGGCAGTTTCAGTATCTACCTACTCCTGTCCTCTGTCCTGCTCCTTGACGCTTTCCATTTTCTTCACACTAGCAAACTTGTTCAACAACCAGTTCACCATGCAGAGACCAGACCAACAGGAGACACTGACCACAGCCTCTTTGTCACACACCTCATACATGGGCATACACACACACACAGTTGATCAGTTTTCTTTATATTAGCACACTTCTAGTTTACACAGTGTAAAAAAAAGACTTTCTTACCAAAGCAAAAAAACCCCTCAATAATCATATAATTTAAAATATCCAGTCATTACTAACACATCAAAACTAGTATATTATTTATATACCACTTGAAATTACCAACTCCCCTTTAAATTCAATATTTATAGAAGACGTTGCAGAGAGATGGTTCAACATTACTTGGAATAAATCATGCTTTAGTCTTCTATAAAATGCCTGTTTAGGTTTTGTTAAGATAGTGGCAGTATGCTATTGCTATTGCATTTGTTCTGGTTATTTTGATAGAACTGAAAAATATGAGCTGAACTATATGAAGTAAACAACTACGTTTTTGGATAATTAGAGAGTGTGATACACAGGTTTTCCACCTCTCCGCAGAAGCTGTTGTTATGGAGAAAGAAAGCTCTTGTTACTGCAGTTGTAGAATGCTTTAGCACAGCTCTGGCCGAAGCATGAGTAATAATTAACAACAAAAGCTAGGCAGTAATATTCCGCATGCAGGGTCCCCAGGCCACTCGTACGAACTCACTGTTATGTTGTATAAACAAAATATGCCAGTAGTCACTGTATGTTCAGTATAATTTTTTGTAAGTTGTAATTTATTTACTGCATCTTCCAGGAGTTTGCGAATCTCAGAAGGATAAAGTGTAAATAAACGTTATTAAGATAAACCTCAAGCTCAAAAACACATCTATAAAAAGTCCAATACGAAGCTGCAGTTACTGCATCATGATCGCTAGCAGTCACAGTCTTTCACCAGGCTAAACTATGTGACTCATTTATGCTGCAGGACGATGTATTGTCTGTACACCAGTATTAGTGTCACACAAGAGGCCAAAATGGCAATTGCACAGGTACGAGTAACACATGGCTGCTTAACTAGGAAACCCCACTTTCATGACACAATGCAGACGCGAACTGGCAAAAAATGGCCCAAATCAGCTGTGCAACGTTGGTTTCGATCACTTATTTTGTTCTTTGAAACAACCAATAACTTTCACTTCAAACTCCGATGACTAGAAGAAAAGTGACCAGTAAAATAAGCCAACACCATTTGGCCAGTGTGAAAATGACCATAGAAAGGAAAATACGGGCAGCTCTCAGGATACAATAACAGGCAACAGGACATTATGCAATAATAAGGGAGATGAAAAAATACTACAAATAAATATATATCACAATGATATTTGGATTTTAGGCACACTGAGCCACATTCTTTCTACAAAGAGCACTTATCACCTGCATTTGTCATTCTTTTTTATGATACTGAGTTGTACTTTATCTTCTGGGAGGAAGCCTTTTATATTCTGGGCAAAAGAACATCTCCAATATCTTTCCTTCTAGCTAGCCCCAGTGCTTAGAGGCACACACAAACAGATCTGTACAGTTTATAAAGAATATAATATAAACTCCTGTAATATACCTGGCCCAAAAGCATCCATTAGATTAGTACCAAAGGCATCCATTAGATTCCAGTTTCAGGAAAGATAAAAGCTTAGTATCCAATATTTTCTACATTATATAAAGGGCTCTTTATACCAGAGCAAGTTTATAAATAAAGGCTACTGAAAGAGCAAAGAGAGCATACATTATTGATTATACACTGATGGATATCATCACTTTCAGAACAAAGTCACGTGTCTCCATTTTTAGCATTTTTAACTATTTTTTGAACCATCACCTAACTTTTATATTGTGTCGAGAATGGACCACTGGAAATTCTCCAAAAAAATATACTTTGATTGTGCATGGGGAGGTTGTGAAGTTGAAGTTGTGAAGTTGTGAAGTTGCACACTACTGCTACAGTAAATAAAAGCTGCATTGGCACGGGCAGGCTGTGAGGAAGAAGAGATGTTAACGAATATAAAAAACACAACAACCAGTTCATAATCATCCACAAACTCCAAATCTCCAAATGACGACTCGTCTGAAATAATGGCATATCCGTTGTGTGCATGTGTGAATGTATTTGTGCACGTGTGTATGTGTATGTGAACTGATGAATCATCATAACACCAAAAGCGTGCACGGGGATTTCACATGAAAACACCCTCGAGCATGTGTGTTTTTGCTCATAGTGTAGCAAGGTCATGAAGAAAAGGCTGAAGGAGAAAAAGAGGAATAAAATGTGGCTGTGCTGGCTGGGAGATGAGAAAGAGAGAGAAGTGTGAGGGAGCTGTCTATGACTGTTTACAATAAGAGTGTGTGAGCAGTCTCTCCAGAGAAAAGAGATATCGAATGAATCAAACTTCCTGCAAAAATTACATCAGGCTCACACAAGAGGTGATAATGAACATGGAGAAACAGAGGGAGAAGTGAGTCAGAAAGAGAAAGTGAGAGGGCAGGGAAGACAGACTGACAGTCAACCAGCAGTAAAGCCAGAAGGAATGAGAAAACATTGTGATGTAGGATGTAGTAGTGATGCAGGGTGTGAAGATGAAACTACTGCGTCAAAAGATATTGGCAAGATTAGTCAAGAGCTAGATTTGTGCAGACATATCCTCTGGGTGGCTGGGATCATGCAACTCCTAGAGGCTAACTAACCATTCCAATTTTGATGAAAGATGCTAGTTATCGCCCAAAAATGCTTTGTGTCTACCCTACTTCGGGGAGTAACCACTTAGGGAAACAAACTTCTTATTCTATTTCAGACATGACTGGCTACAAATAAATGAATTAAAAAAATGGCAAAAAAAGAAGAGATAAATCAAAGATAAGATAATCAAAGTAAGACACAGACGCTGATGAAGAGAAATGAAGAGAATCAGGTAACTGAGAGTTCTGGTTAATGATATGGATGGGTAAGGAACAGAGGGAATGGGAAAAAATGAGTGGCACTGAAAAACAGGAAAGAGTGACATGTTAACAGAGAAAGAGAGAGAGAGAGAGAGAGAGAGAGAGAGAGAGAGAGAGAGAGAGAGAGAGAGAGAGAGAGAGAGAGA
>JBBPCY010000150.1:17662866-17676483 GCA_037974405.1 Brachyalestes nurse
AGGAAGAGAGAGAGAGAGAGAGAGAGAGAGAGAGAGAGAGAGAGAGAGAGAGAGAGAGAGAGAAAGGAAGAGAGAAAGAGAGAGGGCGAGAGAGAGAAAGAGAGAGAGAGAGGGCGAGAGAGAGAAAGAGAGAGAGAGAGGGAGAGAGAGAGAAAGGAAGAGAGAAAGAGAGAGGGCGAGAGAGAGAGAGAGAGAGAGAGAGAGAGAGAGAGAGAGAGAAAGAGAGACAGTCTATTCCCGGAGTGCTTTGAGCACAGCTAGCAATCTCTGGCTGTTTTTGTCTTGCTGCTTCTATTAGAAAGCTGTGCTCATGTAATGTGTTGTGACAGCACTGATTCTTGTGACTAACTGCTTTGGCAGCAGTGTTCCTCTGTCATGCTAATGAAGAGATGTGGAGAGCAGCCCGATTGACAACCTATCAACACGTTACCCTACGCACGCAAGTGCACGAATACTCACACTCACATGTGAGGAGATGCATAGGTGTACACCAACAATCACAGAAGCATCTAAGCTTTCGATAAGGGTGTGATGCTGCCTGAGCGTGCTGAGTGCCGAGCATGGTCAACCACAATGTGTAAAGGTAGGAGGAGATTCTTCTGTCACTGTAAACACACATAAGCAGAGATGCAGAGGGATTGGCGTCACTCCTCTCTGCCATTGCGTCCCCTTGCATCAGAGAGATCCCCTAGTGCCTGCTACAGACATACGGAAAGCACAGATAGCACCAACAGCAACACACACACACACACACACACACACACACACAAAAGCAGAGGGCAGAACATGCCAGAGACAGAGGCGCAAAAGTAAAACTACTGCCATTAGTGGAGGGTAAACAAAAGTCGTGTGAAGGGAAAAAGCGCTATATAGAAGATACAGTTAATAGATTGAGAGTGAGCGAGCAAAAATGGAGTGTTAGATCGATCTTCTGACCCTACACTGGCTCTGGGCTAAGTGAACGAGTCCTTTGCTCAGCTTAATTAAGGTTAATGCTGTCCTCATCCTTTATCTTTCCCTTCTACCCTCCCTCCTTGCATCTCTTACTGTCTCTCCCCAGCACATGCACTCCTCATTCTGAAGAGCTAGCGTCCATGCTACAACCCCTTTCATCAGACTCCTTTTAACCTCCATCTTCAACCCTGACCTTTGACTTGCTCCCAACCTCAGGTTTTCTCACCTCAACACGCCGAAGCCCTGCCCGCCGCCTCCATCGAAGTGGCCGTAAAAAAGCTCTTAATGGCCAAATGCTGTTTGCTCCCATTATTGCCTGTTTCCCACTCGTGTGACTCAGCACTTACATTTAAATTATTCACTAACAGTCAGTGAGGTGCTGATGCATTTTCCCCTCTTATGAACAGCTGTCATCGCAGCACGGGTGTGTGTTTCTGGGAGAAAGAGTGAGAGAAAGAGTTTATGTATTTATGTATTTAAGTAGCATGTAAGCTGAGCGACAGGACCAGCACGTATATGCTGAAAAATATGAGACGAAGTGTTGGATCAGAGATTGTCACTCATGTAAGGTGCTGTGGCAGTGCTAAAGCTTGTGACTAATTGCTTTGGCAGCACTGCATCATCAGTTTTGTTTGATGCCCCAGGCCCTAACCTCACTCTCCTAACCGTGTCCTACAAAAAAAAAGTGAAAAGGCCTTCATCCTCTGAGAAAAGTTGACAGCTGCCACTGATGCACGGGAGGGGGGGGCAGATGACAACAGTAAGATATCTGACCCCAACTGGAATGGAAAAAACCCAAAAGATTCATATTGAAAATACTGCAATTTGGTATTGCAGGAGTACAACAAAACACTCAGCTCAGGAACTGATGTGATATAGATATACTCATGATATTTTAACAAAATCTGAATGATGAAACATGATGACTTTATCAACCACTACTAACAAGATTAGAGCTTTAAGGGTTGAAACAGGGAGCATGTCACATGACACTGTTCATGCTGGGGTTGCCTTATACTGTAAATGTGATGCATGATATTAGATATGCTGGTGTGGATTAAGTTGTGAGAGCGATGTATGAGATTAGATGTGGTGTGGGTTTATTTGTGACTGTGATTTGTGACATTAGATCTTATGAGTATGATGTATGATGTTAGATGTGCTGGTGTGGGTTGAGTTGGGAGTGTGATGTATGATATTACATACACAGCAGCGGTTTAATTTGTGAGTGTGATGTACGATATCAGGGCTTCAGCTGTGAAAAAATGTAATTTAAAAAAAGATATTCAGTATCTTTCTTTATCATTTCCAAATATGTTTTACTAGTTTCTGCTTTAATTTTTATACTGATGGATTTGCAGGTAAGTTCTTTTGTCTGAAATAGCAGAACGTAATGTATCAAGTGTGAGTTGATGGATGTTTGATTACAACAAAAAGTAACCTCGTCATTGTCAACTGTTCAGAGGGCTGTTAAGTTTTACTACCCACATTATTAGAATTTCAACATGATTTTAACATAGAGTGGTCCCACATCACCTTTCTTCACATTAGCAGGTAGCTAGCCTTGTAAGCCCTTAAGCGAATACTAGAAGCTGTTATCCTAGAGCTAGCATCAGCAAAACTGAAAGGTGAAAAAAACCGATTAACTAAAGATAAGCTTGGCAAACTGCTAGTTAAAATACGTATAGAAGAAAATGAATATGTTTTGTTTGGCTTACGTTATATTTTTTGTAACAGAAATACGATACTGAATGTACAGGTATAGGATGCACTAAGAGTGTGCCGTATGACACTAAACATGTTGGTATATTTTATGTTTGACGTCTAATAGTGAATGTGGGTGAGCTGGTGTTCTCACAATGCAACTTCATTAGATGCCCAAAGATGAGAGTCTTGAATCAAAGCAAGTTCTTGGAGGCATGGTGGTCCAATTGCAGGGATTCTGATTGACAGATGAGGCCTGACAGTGTGTTACTGGGAGCTGTGGTCCAGGCACTGGTCACTGCCACAAGTCTGGAGCACCTCTTTCCTGCTGACAGTGAGCGACCAGCGTGAAAAACCTCCTGACAACCCTGACGCTAAGCAGAGATGACCTTCCAGCCCCTCCCTCTATCCCCTCCTCCAGCTCCTGGTTTTATCTTTTAGCTTTTCACCAGTACTGTGCTCTCCTCCCACCCTCCACCTCGTACCACCTACAGCCAAAACACTCAGCAGGGGCCAGAGCCCCTGTAACACTGATACAGGGCTACTCTGAGACACAGACAGCACGGCAGCTGCTATCTCTGCTATCTCCTGCCCCCCCCTTTCCAAATGCCAGAGTAGCAATCTGTTGCAAGTTTGCATTGTTTGTTTATTTCTCTGTTTTTGCATATGGTCTCGTCTTAGAAATACTTAATTGGATGTTGTTATTTTTCCTTGGGTAAATTGTCCTTCCATGGGTATAATCGTAACATATTGTGTTCACAATCAATCTGTGGTTGCAATTTTGACATGCTCTGCAGCTGTTTCTTATTCAGTTGTTTGTGCACAGTGGTGTACTCGAAGGTACATGGGCTTGATGCACTTGCTGTCCCCAGAGCAGTGGGGGCTAGAGGGGGCTGGCTGCAGTCTCCAGCGTGTAGAGGCTAGCTCTTCACTCTCCGCGGCTCCCATTAATATGATAAAGAGGCCTCTCATCAACCACTCCCTCTGGCCAAGAGCTGACAGAAGATTTACCTTCAAGAGCACATCCTGCAAGACCTACCAGAGATGGGCAACGGTGAAAAACTTTAGAAAGACAAAGGGTAAAAGGAACAGTAGGGAGGTTATTTTTGATGGTCTAATTTATTTTATTTTGAAGTCTATATTTTAGAGTTCTCAAACTGGACTTTTCCAAAAGGAGAGTTTCCCAGAACAATAGCAACAAGGCCTACAGGTCTATGGACGCTGTGAGAAAATCAATAAAGAGTGAGAAAGACAGATGAAGTGACACCTAAAGGAGACATATATAAACAGAACATGGCAGAAAGAAAATAATGCAGGTTGAATCTGACCTGGATTCAAAAGGACTGTATTGATTACCTCAAGACGATGGCCAGGCAAAGAAAATCAGCCTAAAAATCATAAAAAAAACAGGGAAAGGGGAAAAACATAAACTGGCAGAGACAGGCTAGACTAGGAACTCAAAGACAAACAAGGTGGTCACCTTGGATGACTCAACAGCTCAGTCTACAACACAGATTACAAAGCTTTGAGCAAAGTGCAGAGTGTGTTAAACATCCAACAGTCAACTAACACAAGCTATTAAAATAGTAAAGGCACCATATGGGGATTCTCTGCTAAATATCATAAGCTCAGTGGTTAGTGAGGGCAAAGCCCCCATACTGTTTATAGCTACAACCCCCCGGGTTGTCTAGATTATTACAGTCAATCATAATAGATTATGTTTCCATGGGCAACCATAATCGCTTTGTGAAATCATATCTAAATCACATGTAGAAAAACATGTTTTGAAGTTCTTACAGGAAAAGCTTTAACCCTTTCAGAATTAGTTATAAATCTTAATGCTTGTCCAACAACTACTTTAAATGATTTAGTGACTTTTGCTGTTGACATTTCATGTACTGTTTTGACTGTTCAATAAAGCTGATATGCGCCTGATGAAAAATTATTTGAGGTGATTTCAATTTCTTCCCCACAGTTGTTTGCATTGATTTCTTATGTGTACACACAATATAGTAAATTCTGTGGTTTTTATCAGTGGAATTGAGGTCAATACGTGTAAATATTAAGGAGTAACACATTTTATTTTATTACTGTATTTACCCTGCTTATACCAAAGAAAACGACAGCGCATACCAATGAATGAATTACAGTACAGTCTATACAGGGGTAACATCAGTATTTAGGTTCTAGCACTGCAGGAGTTCAGTGTAAACTGTACAGTACGAATACCTAAGATTTATCTTTACATTTTCTTTAAGGCTAATGAGTTTAAAATGAAATTAAAGTGTTTTGAGAGCATATTTGGGGGCGTATTTAGGGTTTACACTATAAAAAAGGCACTTTTAGGCACGAAAAGCAGGGGGTTACTGTACTTCTAAAACACTGGACAAGGGGTACCAGAATTTAGTTTGGTACGTAAAATGTTCAAAGATCATTTTAGTCCTATTAATGGTAATTGTTTGCACCAACTTATCAAATCTTAGAGAAACCAAATAACATGATACATATCATGAATATAAAAAATGTCAATTATCGTGACCTATTTTAATAACGTCCACCAGTAACTGCGAATATGAAATCTCAAAGTCAAAATGCTGGAAACTCTTTTAGATATCAGAATCTCTAAGCCTCACCACTTATTTATTTACTTAAAATTTACTAGATCTATTGTGATTTTTGTTGCCTGCATACTAGCGTTTCCTTTATCTTTTTAATGGTTGTCACCCTTGACGTTACTGAGAAATTGAGCTAAAATATTTATTCCAAAATCTTTAAATGGAACTGCCATTTAGTTAATAGGTTAACGCAACCTACAGCATGTTCAATAACTGCTTCCACCCCCTCAGACACACACACACACACACACACAAACTCAGACAGAGAATCCAATATTCATTCTTCACATAAATAAAGAAATATGTTTGCACTTAGGCCTCCATATATACATATGTATCCATGCACAACCTGAAAACAGACTCTGTTTCTCCCAGTGAACATGCCTCTTCTGTGGGTCAGGGGTCTTTGCAGAGTGCCTATCAGTGGTAAGTAGAAAAGCCTGTCTGTCTCCTGTCTCATGGGTGCTATAATCAACTTGCTCCACTCACCCAAGCCTCTGTTCAACCAGCGGCACCAGAGGCTGAGCTACAGTTCCATCCTCGATTATGAGATATGCAGGGGTGCTGCAAAGGTTGGTGGGGCAGACAGAGGCCATCAGAGGAGTGTAATCACAGCCCAGACGTTAAACAGCTGAAAGTCATCTCAAGCAGCTACTCTAGACCCTGTTATGGCTTCAGTCAACTGGATCATTTATGAAGCACAAAAGCAAAAGCCCACTTTGATGTGCCCTCCCCATAATATGAGCGTTCATCTTTGAATATAGTGGAAATTAATGTTGGGGTGGGGGAAGAGTGTTTGGAAAAGTGTCCCTAGACAGTCTTTGCACTGCTCAGTCTACATGCCAAACAAGAATCTCAAGACAAAATCCTTAAAAGCACCCATGAAAGTGCATATGAGTTAAAACAATTACTTACAAACAAAACAGAACCTTAATATACACCTGCCCCTAAGCACTGCTAAAATCTCTGTTACATAACCATTTAATAAATAAAATACTACATATTTGGACGCGATAGGTCAATGTAATCAATGCATGGTCTTAAAATGAGATAACCTTTTGGGTTTCTAAAGAACTTCCATTCATCAGAACAGATGTTTTTTCTTCTTCAATATCCCGTTGTAATTTCTACATCAGTGGTTTTGGCTCCAGTAATTGGTTAGCTCAAGTCAGAACTACAGAGTGAAAAGAGGTTCAATGTAAAGGTTTTAAAAGACGGTATGGAAAGTATAGGAGTACATCAAATTATCCAAAAACAAAAAGGTGGTTTGTTCACTGTGCAACTGTTTGATAGCAAACCACAGCAGCACTAATGTTGCGTACGAGCACCTGAAGAGAAAACACATCATCGCCCTTCTGGATGATGGAACGCACAGGCCACTAGAAATGACATTCTGGTGTTGTCCATTTGGGTTTATTAAATCACCAATAGTAGGGAAAGTGTGTATTAATTTTTGTTATTTATTTACTTACTTACTTATTCAATTACTTACTCATTTATTTATATTGGTGTTGAAATATAATTTTATATTAGAGGAAAATTAATCATTAAGATTAATCAATAGAAAAAAGTCACTAGTGGTAGCCCTCTTATACATTTCATACAGATGTAACAACCAAAAAAAGACGTGTCACTGCCATCAGCCACCAGAACTGACTTCTTTTGAATTTTCTGTGGTCTATGCTATACTGTACTATACTATGACTAGGATGAGTATAATCATCATAGTTCCTTTTTGGTTTTATGTATTCTAAATTTCAGTTTCCGTTTTGGGTGAGGATCATTTTGATATGACACTAATAATAATAATTAAAATTTCTCATTTATCAGCGAACTATAAATTGGCACTTCTATTAAAATATGAAAAAACATAGTGAGATAGAGAGAGGTCTGGGAGAAGCAGGTGAATTAGATAACGCGTGGGCTGCTGTCTCCCCCTAGTCACGTGCCGACGTGTTTTGCACGATATTAAATGGAGTGGTGACCAATTACCTGCTAGTGCTGTCAAATCTCTCACCTCATAATCTAATACTGCTCTCTTCAGCAGGGCCTACCACATCCTCTCAAACGCTCCCTGGAGGAGGAAAGACTAATGAAATGTACACCCCAGCCATGGCCCAGGCCTGGCACAGAGGCAGCCAGTGCAAACACACACAGGCCCCTCGATCCCCTTCATATGAGCAAATAAACCACCTCTAATATCCAGTTAGGCCCTTGCTTTCATTTGTTTGGCTTCAGTGCATACTATGTAGTCCACAGTGAGTTGATGTATTATTAAGCTAAAAGAAGAAGAAGACAAAAATACTCCTCTTTCTCCCGAACGGACTGTGCACCGCTGTGCCTGGGGCTGAGCACCTCCACGCTCCCTCACTCCAGCTTCCCTCTTGCTGCTTGCCCTTCATAATTCATCTCAAATGAGGGAAAAACAAACAAACAGCAGCACATCGAAAGGATGGTACGTGCAAAGCCCAGCTTTCAGGGGAATGTGCTTATGGAAGAGAGAGAGAGAGGGCGAGGGAGAGGGAGGAGGAGAAGAATTGAGCGTTTGTGTATTTCCCAAGGAGTGGGGTTAAAGGGGCATTTTTGCATATTGTAAGACCCAACACACATGGCAAGATAAACACAGCACGCTTAATTTCACAGGACACCAAAGTAGACGAGTTGCATAACCATCTAAGCCAAGACCAATTCCACATTTACCGACACAGTCCTAGGAATTCGGTGCAGTCGCAATCATTCTAAATACCTGAATAAAAACTCTAGCCTAAACACAAATTCCCTCTCTCTCTCTCTCTCTCTCTCTCTGTCACACACACACACACACACACACACACACCCCAGCTTAGGTTATAACAAACACATGCAAAGACAATCATTAGAAAAAGGAGAAATTTGTCCAACAAATGACTTCATCTCTCACTAATCTATTCAAAAATTGTTCCCTATAACAGTGCCTACCCTTCCGAGCTCCACCCCCCCAAGCTCATTTGCACACACTCCTACAACACAGTAATTCCTGATCTGCCATAGGTATTCATAGTAGCATATAAAAACACGTGTTGCCGGCAGATGTCAGGGTTTTTTTTTTCATTATTATCATATTGTTTTTATTTATCTTTTCACCGTCTGTGTCCTTGGAATCCGCAACAGCGGTCAAGAGTTTTAATCAATTTTCCGAGTAGCGAATGGCTGCCCAGTCAGTCAGTCAGGCAATCCCTAAGGGAGAGCTGGGTACAGGCCCAGCAATAAAAATAATACAAAATCTAATCTGAATTATGGTCGAAAGAGATTAGGGTACCGTAATCCAGTGAATAAACAGAAAAAGTGAGGGGGAAAAACAACTGATGTGGGGGGTGGAGTTGTGTTCCTCTGTATGTGTGTGTATCTATATCTGTGTGTGTGTGTGCGAGGTGAAAGGGTTCTAAGGTGGACAGCACTTTTTAATCAAAAAAACTCTAATCCGTTAGACATCCCCCTGCCTCTGTCCTTCCCCCCCAGAGTCCTCTCTAGTTCTCTTTGACCATCCACCCCTCCATCCGGGCCTAAAGCTAATCTGGAATTCAGGGCTTAAAATCCTCCAGTGGCAGAGGATGAGTCCAGCAGGCTAACCCCACTCTCACCCAGCCTGACATGGAACGAAGCCAGCCCTAAAGGCCTCCGGCCTCCTGTTCACCACAGCCTTCAGATACAAGTCAGAAAGAGTGGGCGATAAAGCAATATAGACAAATTCTGTTCCGGTATGCTTTTCTGAGCACATCAAGGGTATCACCAGTACCTACAGGGCACTGAACAACTGTTTCATTATATATAGGCTTAGAAGAGTCTCAAGAGCTCTTTAAATGTTTACACTACTATCAGGAAATCATAAATTCGAATGATGCTGATACCGGAAATACAAGACCATGTATTATGAAAAAAAAAAATCAGCGTACTAAAATTTTAAGAGCCTTTTTTTTCACTGTTTCGCTGATGCGCTTCAAATTATGATGACACATCTGTGATAAAATGGATTTTACTAAAATAATTATAATTTAATTTAATAATATAACCCTTTAAACTATTTCTAGTTCCATCCTGAAGCTCAGCTATTTGCAAGCTGTTGCTCAGACTTGACGACTGCAGCCCTACTGTTCAAATACAGCTTTAAAATGAAAAATTCCATTGATGAAAACACTGATAAAAGTTATTTCCAGTTATTGCCGAGGTGAATTTTTTTTATCACAGTATGTCTGAATCATTTCATCATCATATCAGCGACATTAGTACTGAAGGATGGCTTTGGCAGACAACATTAGACAGTGCTTGCAGGCAGAGTAATGGATAAATCAGTAAGCCATAAACTACCTGGAAACAAGAAGTAATGGTGCAGTATAAGAGCCAAACTGTCAGTTGCTGAAGAATTGAAACCTGCAGCCATTTTTGCTCTCATTCGACATCAGTGAATAAAACTTTTATGACTATGTTAATAAATACAGTGTGATGAAGCTTATTTTGCCCACTCATGTGGCTATAACTAAATGCACTGCAAAATATTTACATAGGACCAAATATAAGCTAATTAGTAAGCCTACCACTACCGATTCTATTGCTAAATAATGTAGCAGCAATTTTGATGATTAATTTTGATGAGTAATCATGTATGTGCAATTTAAAGCAAATGTTCCAAAAGCCGCTTGAGTATTAATAGATCCCCCTTGTGGACAATCGACTAAACACGACATTTTTAATTTGATAATTCATTTGATAGAGCAATTAAGTATTTCTGACACCCCTACAAATAAGTCAAATGGGATTATTTTAATTGTTTGGCAGTCCTATCATTACACATATTGAGTGTCATTAAAATGGTTTCAAGTGTTATAATGTTTTTGACGGATCCCTCCAAGGGTAAAAGGAGCAGCAATCATGTGAATGTCAGATCACACAAGTACAACTGAGGAGAACAGAAGAGAAAAGGCCTCTTCAGCTACTCTTTTTTCAGTTCCTCATCAAAGCAATAAATGCAATGCTGAAGGAGCAAATCACACTCTCTTGACTCCAGCTTTATTCTCATGTTGCAACTCACCACTTCAGCTTTTCTCTTCGGGCAGTTTCTTAAGGGAGGTTAAAGGTGGAGAAAAGGCACACTAGGAGAGGAGAGGGCAGGGGAGGGGGGGGAGCAGCGCCAGAGTCCGATAACGCACACAGGCAGCCCTGGGTCCACCACTCCAGCCCTATCTACTAACTGGCCTCTTTTCATGCTGAGTGGCGTTTAGGCCATGCTTCAGCTCTTGAGTGCAACTCCATAACAGGAGGTAACTAATATGATTATGGACAGAGACAGAGACAGACACTACACTTCGATTCTCACAGACAAGACTGAAACCGCCAGGCTAAGACTGAACTCTGACCTCTCTGTGTCCACCCCTCCCTCTTAATTTGGAGCTCCACCCGCACACAACTGCCTCAATGAGCAAGTGGCAAAGTTCAACTTGCCTCAAAAGAAACATTCTTGCAGCGTCACGTTACATTCACCGGATAAAATATGACGGTCATAAAAAAAAAGGCCATGTGTTTTTGCAATTATGGTAAAAAAAAACATCAAAACATTTCAAAGAAAGTGCATGGGAGCACTGACTACAATCCCTTTGAAAGCAAAACAAGAGGAACAGTCAGTAAGGGTTTGATGTGACCGCTCCAATTACTGCCCCATCAGCGCAGGTGAAATAAGTATGAGATCATGCTTAGTAACTCTTTCTAAGCTCGGAGACAGAAGACACCAATGCCCAGGTGGATCAAACGAGTCAGACTGGTCTTTTTATCTCTTCCTATATCAAAGGTATTTAGGGCTGTTTTCAGTTATGCACTGCGACAGACGCCCTCGTCCAGGATGTCTCCATGTAATTATACGCAAGAGGACCTTCATTTCACCACTGCTCCCCACGCCAGATGAAAGACATGCAAGACACAGCCATGTAATTGTCTCCTTGCGTTGAAGGAGGAGGAAAGAAAGAGCAAGAGAGAGAGAGAGATAGGGAGGGGTGAGGCTCAGTATTCCTGTGTATCCTGTTTACTGTGTTTCTCATCCCTCCGTTTTTCTCTCCTCCCCTCCCTCTGTTTCTCCTCTGTGGCAGTCACAGTGGCTCCAGCCGATTGGGGCTTCATTATTCCCCAGTGCCACTGTTTCCAGGACAGATGTGTAAATTGTTGTGTTAATGCAGCCGTGTAGTCTTCCCGCTTTATGGGTCCAGATTTATGCACTCTACATCACTGTATAACTGTCAGTTACATACATGCGCACCCATTTAAAAGGAAAGTGGGTGGACACTGTCACATACAATGAGATACAAACACTCCTGTCAGTAACACTCAGTGGGCAAAATTGACAACAAAAGGCCCCAGCACTTAAATCACCAGAGCCTTTACACAGTAGCAAAATCACGAGCTGACTCTCAGTGTGAGACGCTCACACCACAGCTGTAAATAACCGAAAATCAGACGTCACCATGATTCACATGCTTTTTCTTGATTTCAACCTCATGTTTACACTAGAATTAAAAGGGAAAAAAGGAAACCAGACCACAAGTGTTTACAGAGTATTGGAAGGTGCCATTTAAGGACTTCTCAGAGGTGGCACTTCTTAAACTACTCATTAAAGAAGATAAAGGATTGCACTTTGGAAAAGGATTATTATAAAAAGTAATCAAGTCAGTTCACAAGTAAAGGTGGGTGATGTGGCAAAATTATAATATTGTACATAATGACATTATTACAATACACAATGTTTTATCACAATATTTCGTTTTTGTGGTTTGTGAACAAGCTGGAAGGTCTGTCAAGATCATGAAATGGGAGCCACATTGTACATTCTTTGTATGCAACTATTACAGAAAAAGCCTGAAGTGGTTAAACTGGCAGATTATCTTTCTAGCCATCAAGCTCAAATAAACAAACGTTACTCATTGCTACCCTTAACACTTCTGCAGTGTTTGTAAGATCTATGATGAGTCTCAATACATGAGTTTTCTACCTCCATTTTACATGCATTCACAACATAGATGATTACAAAAGTTAACAGCGATGCAATGTAATTGCAGTCAGAATTATAATAATTGCAATCAGCTCAAATGATTGCTATCTGGTGATTATGTAATAATTGTGATCGGCCTAGTTGTAACAGACCACAAGCACCATCAAAATTGTGGTATTGCATTAAAAAAAAAGAATGAAAAACTAGATGATGCAATGATTTAATCTAAGAAGGAGCCAGAGGTAAAAAAAAAAAACAATTAACTGCTAAACACACAATTTTTAAAATAAAATAATGGAACATACAATTGAATAATGACATAGGCTGTATATAACTGGTCTAAAATCAGCTTTTCAGGGATCAAGAAGTTCAGACTATACCCAAGACACATTTAGAAAAAACTGCATCATGACAAACTATCAAAAATGTGTTTGTCACCATCATTTAAACCAGGTTAACTTTCGTACAAAATTCGAAAAAGAACCTCCTAAGATCTTTCAGTAGCTTAGGAATCACCTGTGGTGTTTTCCATTTGTTTATGGCTGTTCCTACACCTGGTTAACCAGACATCACTGGCAGCAGACAGTGGGCTCACACAGGCCATCGACACAATCTGCTTAAACATCTACTGGCTGCCAGTCCATGTCTGTGAGTCTGTATGTGCTCTTAAAGCCTGCACTCAGGGCCAGGATCAATCAAAGCAATCTCATGCTATCCCATTATGCAGCATTGTATTAACAAGCATTATGCACAGTTACTGTTATGGAAGCGAAGGGAAATTTCATCTGCTCAATGAAAATCTGAGCAGCACAGACCAGCAGGCATATAAAAACACTCCAAGCCATAATGCCACAGGTAGACAAGTTCAGACACAGTAATTCTTATTTCATAAGAGAGTGGGGGGAGGCACTGAAATGTAGCTAATTTCACCAGTCCATCAAACCCAACAAAACATCTCATTTGGAAGACTTCAGCAGCTCCCTTTTATTTTACAGACAGATGCTACTTTTAGTTTGGGATCCACCAACCAATATACTGGATTGGTAACTAAACCCCAATTACTGTCATGCCAGTTGTGTTTTTTATCAAATTTCAATCACAGCTACTTTGGCTGGTGAGCCCTGGTATCGGAGTAGTACTTGGGATTGACTGATAAAAGTTTTTTGGATCCCCTAAAGCTCAGTCTGAATGACGAAGTAACTGAACATCCGAAATGCAGAGTGTATGAAGAGAAAGATTAGGTAAATCTTCAGAAGCTCTGCAGGTTTCATGCTGCTGTGCCCACCCTAGCTCCACACACTGTAACTTATATTACAGTAAAGAGACTGTCGGAAC